>CM037777.1:69292410-69342410 GCA_021229015.1 Solen grandis
TCCTATGTTCGAATCTTATTTCAGCCACAGAACTTCGGTCTTTCGGAATTTCGGTAAGCTGACAGGATATGCACACCTTAGTTTCAAGATGTACCATCTGTGAAAATTTAAAGTAAATCCGACCATAAATGACGGCTGTAGAGCGCGAACACCATTTTTCACTATTTTTAGCTGTGACGTCATGAGACGTCAAAAGGTGCTGAAGATGCTTTTGTTCAAAAGCGCATACATTACTGTCATAACTCTGAAATTTTCATTATTCTGAACAACTGGCATCATGTCGAAATCATTGCCCTAAAATGAAAATTAAGAAGAATGCCTATGACGTCACATGACGTCATATGACGTCACGACTCAAAATATATTGAGAAATTTTGCAGAACTGCAAACTGTGTAAGTTTCAACTTTCTATCTCATCCTGAAGCTCTTTAATCCTAAAATGAAATTTTCGGTCCTATGTTCGAATCTTATTTCAGCCACAGAACTTCGGTCTTTCGGAATTTCGGTAAGCTGACAGGATATGCACACCTTTGATTCAAGATGTACCATCTGTGAAAATTTGATGAAAATCCGACTATAAATGACGGCTGTAGAGCGCGAACACCATTTTTCACTATTTTTAGCTGTGACGTCATGTGACGTCATATGGTGCTGAAGATGCTTTTGTTCAAAAGCGCATACATTACTGTCATAATTCTAAAATTTTCATTATTCTGAACAACTGGCATCATGTCGAAATCATTGCCCTAAAATGAAAATTAAGAAGTATGCCTATGACGTCACATGACGTCATATGACGTCACCGCTCAAAATATATGTAGAAATTCTGCAGAACTGCAAACTGTGTAAGTTTGAACTTTCTATCTCATCCTGAAGCTCTTTAATCCTAAAATGAAATTTTCGGTCTTATGTTCGAATCTTATTTCAGCCACAGAACTTCGGTCTTTCGGAATTTCGGTAAGCTGACAGGATATGCACTTTGATTCAAGATGTACCATCTGTGAAAATTTGAAGAAAATCCGACCATAAATGACGGCTGTAGAGCGCGAACACCATTTTTCACTATTTTTAGCTGTGACGTCATGTGACGTCATAGGGTGCTGAAAATCATTGAAATCAAAATTTCCTCACGTGACTAATATGCCATAAAAATATTATCGTCCTAGGACTATTGCAACATATAAAAATAAGCGTTTAGTTAGGAAGAAGAAAAGAATAATAATAATAAACATAACAAACCCAATAGGACTTTCTGCTTTAGGCAGAAAGTCCTAATAATAATAATAAACAACCCGGCTTTCTGCTTTAGGCAGAAACCTAATAAATAAAAAAACAGTACAAACCCAATAGGACTTTCTGCCGAAAGGGCAGAAAGTCCTAATAAACATAACAAACCCAATAGGACTTTCTGCTTTAGGCAGAAAGTCCTAATAATAAACATAACAAACCCAATAGGACTTTCTGCTTTAGGCAGAAAGTCCTAACTAGATGTCATTCGTGAAAACGAATAATAGGACTTTCTGCAAGCTGTGTTAATGCAAAAAGCAGGAGATAGAAGTTTCATGTAATGACTCACCTCTGGTAGTATTTCATGTTCATGCTGAACAATTGACATTATATTCCGAAATTAGTGCAAATGATAAGAACTAAGTATTAATCTGTGACTTAACATGATGTCATATGATGTCAGGACATGACTACAAACTTGTTTTCTAGTTTAAAGGTCCTATGTACGAATCTTACTTCAGCCACAATACTTCGGTTTTTCAGAATTAAGGTTAGCTGACAAAATATTCACACCTTAGTTTCAAGATGTACCATTTGTAAAAATTTGAAGAAAATCTGATAATAAATGGCGGCTGTAGAGCGCGAACACCATTTTTCACTATTTTTAGCTCTGACGTCATGTGACGTCATAGGGTGCTGAAAATGCTGTTGCTCAAAAGCGCATACTTTACTGCAATAACTCTTAAATTTTCATTATTCTGAACAACTGGCATCATGTCGAAATCATTGCCCCAAATTAAAATTAAGTGGTATGCTTATGACGTCCTATGACGTCACGATTCAAAATATTTGTAGAAATTCTGCAGAATTGCAAACTGTGTAAGTTTCAACTTTCTATCTCATCCTGAAGCTCTTCAATCCTAAAATGAAATTTTTGGTCCTATGTTCGAATCTTATTTCAGCCACAGAACTTCAATTTTTCGGAATTTCGGTTAGCTGGCAGAATATACACACGTTAATTTCAAGATGTACCATCTGTGAACATTTGAAGAAAATCAGACCACAAATGGCGGCTGTAGAGCGTTAACAATCTTTTTCAATATTTATAGCTCTGACGTCACATGACATCATAGGGTGCTGAAGATGCTTTTGTTCAAAAGCGCATACTTTACTTTCATATCTCTGAAATTTTCATTATTCTGAACAACTGGCATCATGTAGAAATCATTTCCCTAAAATAAAAATTAAGAAGTATGCTTATGACGTCACATGACGACATTTGACGTCACGACCCAAAATATATGTAGAAATTCTGCAGAACTGCAAACTGTGTAAGTTTCAACTTTCTATCTCATCCTGAAGCTCTTTTATCCTAAAATGAAATTTTCGGTCCTATGTTCGAATCTTATTTCAGCCACAGAACTTCGGTCTTTCGGAATTTCGGTTAGCTGACAAGATATGCACACCTTTGATTCAAGATGTACCATCTGTGAAAATTTGAAGAAAATCCGACCATTAATGACGGCTGTAGAGCGCGAACACCATTTTTCACTATTTTTAGCTGTGACATCATGTGACGTCATAGGGTGCTGAAAATCATTGAAATCAAAATTTCCTCACGTTACTAATAAGCCATAAAAATTTCATCGTCCTAGGTCCATTGCAACATATAAAAATAAGCTTTTAGGTAGGAAGAAGAAATAAAAATAATAATAACTAGATTTCATTCGTTGATACGAATGATAGGACTTTCTGCTACATTTGTCAAATACTTAAAAGCAAAAACAGTAAGAGGATATGAAATTGCATCCTTTAACTTGCTTTTGTATGGCCATAACTTAAATGAACTTTGAAAAATAAACCGTTTAACTTGGAGGAAATTGCAAAAGTAACTGAAAATCATTTTTTTATATCGATTTATTTAACTTGGACTATTTTTATAATCTATGTTACAAATCAAATTTATTTAAAACGCTTACAATTCGAATTCCATCCTGTAATGATGGCTGTAGACCGCGTACAAGAGTGTGTAGATAACGTCAAGTTTGATGTCACATGACATCATAGGCATAAGAAAATCAATGAAATGAAATATTAAGTATCTTAAATATATCAAGTAATTTTTTCATGCTCCTTGCAACTTTGCAACATATAGAAATTAACGCGTAGATATATTAACATTCTTTTTGACATTATGACGTCAAATAACGTCTTAAAGACTAATATTCAGTCCAAATATCAACTTTCTAAATCATCTCGAAGCGATTTTATATGTTTTTGAAATTTGACGTCAATGTTTCGAAACTTGGATTCGCCATACAACCATTGCCTTTTCGTCTTTTCGAATTTGTAAAACAGGACCCGGGATACACAACTAGAGCGTTACATATACATTCTTTGAAATTTGCTGAAAATCGGTCCAAAAATAATGGCTGTACACCGCGTAAAACCTTTTTGTCCTGACGTCAAATCTGATGTGATATAACGTCAAATTAATATGAATTACATTGCATTTTAAAGCATTTCTAAAGTATATACCATAAGATTCATGGTCCTGGGAAGTTAACAACATATTAAATTTACGCGTATATATCAGAAATAATTTTTGACCTTATGACGTCATATGACGTCAAATGACGTTCATCTTCAGAGAATGTAAAGCACTCTTGGAGACTTATTTACTTTCCAAATATTAGATTTCTAACTCATCTGGAAACGATTTTATACGTATTTAAAATTTGACGCCAATGGTTCGAATATTGGATCCGCCATAAAACCTTTGCATTTTTGAATTTGGAAGAACGGACACCGGGATGCTCAACTATAACCTAATATACACTTTCTGTGAAATTTTTATGAAAATCGGTTCATAAACAATGGCTGTAGACCGCGTACAAACTTTTGTAGCATCTGGCAAGTGTAACGTCATATGACGTCATAGGCATATGAAAACTGTAGAATTAAAAATATCAACATTTGAAGCAAAATGTCATATAATTTCCATTCCCATGGACCATTTTAACATATAGAAATTTTCTTGTAAATATTAGAAATAGATTTTCATGTATTGACGTCATCTGACGTCACATGACGTTTATTTTCACAAAATCGTTCAGTCATCTATAATCCTACACAATGTTCAAATATCAATATTCTATTTCATATGGGACCGATTTTATAAGCATTTGAAAATTAACGACCTCGGTTCGAATCTTGGATTCTCCATAGAACCATGGTCTTTTAGAATTTTGAAAAACGGAAAGCGGGATGCACAACTAGATCTTAATATACACATTCTGTGAAAATTTGATGAACATCGGTTTATATGTAATGGCTGTAGACCGCGTACAAACTTTTGTAGAATATGTAAAGTGTGACGTCATATGACGTCATATGCTTATAAAAAATATTGAAATAGAAATTATATCGTGTGAAACATATGTCATTAAATTTTTATTGCTCTTCGACCATTTCAACATATAGAAATAATCTTGTTAATGTTAGTAATATATTTTCATATAATGACGTCACGTGACGTCATATGATGCAAATTTTCAAAATATTTTTCAGACTCCGAGAGACCTACATACTGACCAAATATCAACTTTCTATCTCAAAAAGGACTGATTTTATAAGCATTTGAAAATTTACGACCTTGGTTCGAATCTTGGTTTCGCTATAGAACCTTGGCAATTTCGAATTTTGAGAAACGGACACCGGGGTGCACAACTAGAACTTAATATACACATTCTGTGAAAATTTGATGAAAATCGGTTCATAAATAATGGCTCTGGACCGCGTACAAACTTTTGTAGCTTATTTCACGTATGACGTCATATGACGTCATAGAGACATGAAAATCATAGAAATCAAAATTACAGCGTTTGAAGCATGTGTCATTAAATTTTCATTGCCCTTCGACAATTTCAACATATAGAAATATTCTTGTTAATATTAGAAATACATTATCATATAATGACGTCACGTGACGTCATATGACATTTATTTTCACAAAATGTTTAAAACTTCTAGAGACCTATATACTGATAAAATATCAACTTTCTATCTTAAATAGGACAGAATTTATAAGCATTTAAAAATTTACGACCTTGGTTCGAATCTTGGATTCGCTATAGAACCATGGACTTTTCGAATTTTGAAAAACGGACACCGGCATGCACAACTAGAACTTAATATACACATTCTGTGAAAATTTGATGAAAATCGGTTCACAAACAATGGCTGTAGATTGCGTACAACCTTTTGTAGCATATTTCAAATGTGACGTCATATGACGTCATAGGCATATGAAAATCATAGAAATCAAAATTTCCAAATAGGACTTTCTGCTAAAATTGAAAAATATTAAATTAATTCTGTTAGAAAGAATATATATTAAATTCTCTACCCTTTACTCTTTTATTTTTTTTCGTAGGGACTTCTTTTAGCTTTGATGTCACATGACGTCATAGGGTGCTGAAAATTCTTTTGTTCAAAAGCGCATACTCAACTGTCGTAACTCTGAAATTTTCATTATTCTGAACAACTGGCATCATGTCAAAATCATTACCCTTAAAATGAAAATTAAGAAGTATGCCTATGACGTCACATGACGTCATATGACGTCACGACTCAAAATATATGTAGAAATTCTGCAGAACTGCAAACTGTGTAAGTATCAACTTTCTATCTTATCCTGAAGCTCTTTCATCCTAAAATGAAATTTTCGGTCCTATGTTCGAATCTTACTTCAGCCACAGAACTTCGGTCTTTCGGAAATTCGGTTGGCTTACAGGATAACACCATTTTTCACTATTTTTAGCTCAGATGTCACATGACGTCATAGGGTGCTGAAGATGCTTTTGTTCAAAAGCGCATACTTTGTTGTCATAACTCTGAAATTTTCATTATTCTGAACAACTGGCATCATGTCGAAATCATTGCCCTAATATGAAAATTAAGAAGTATGCTTATGACATCATATGACGTCATATGACGTCACGACTTAAAATATATGTAGATATTCTGTCGCACTACAAACTGTGTAAGTTTCAACTTTCTGTCTCATTCTGAAGCTCTTTAATCCTAAAATGAAATTTTCGGTCCTATGTTCGAATCTTATTTCAGCCACAGAACTTCGGTCTTTCGGAATTTCGGTTAGCTGACAGGATATGCACACCTTAGTTTCAAGATGTACCATCTGTGAAAATTTGAAGAAAATCCGACCATAAATGACGGCTGTAGAGCGCAAACACCATTTTTCACTATTTTTAGCTGTGACGTCATGTGACGTCATAGGGTGCTGAAGATGCTTTTGTTCAAAAGCGCATATGTTAGTTTCATAACTCTGAAATTTTTATCATTCTGAACAACTGGCATCATGTCGAAATCATTGCCCTAATATGAAAATTAAGAAGTAAGCTCATGACGTCACATGACGTCATATGACGTTCCGACTCCAAAAAATTGTATAAATTTTGCAGAACTGCAAACTGTGTAAGTTTCAACTTTCTATCTCATCCTGAAGCTCTTTAATCCTAAAATGAAATTTTCGGTCCTATGTTCGAATCTTATTTCAGCCACAGAACTTCGGTCTTTCGGAATTTCGGTTAGCTGTCAGGATATGCACACCTTAGTGTCAAGATGTACCATCTGTGAAAATTTGAAGAAAATCCGACCATAAATGACGGCTGTAGATCGCGAACACCATTTTTCACTATTTTAAGCTGTGACGTCATGTGACGTCATAGGGTGCGGAAGATGCTTTTGTTCAAAAGCGCATACTTTACTTTCATAACTCTGAAATTTTCATTATTCTGAACAACTGGCATCATGTCAAAATCATTGCCCTAAAATGAAAATTAAGAAGTATGCTTATGACGTCACATGACGTCATATGACGTTCTGACTCAAAATATTTGTATAAATTTTGCAGAACTGCAAACTGTGTAAGTTTCAACTTTCTATCTCATCCTGAAGCTCTTTAATCCTAAAATGAAATTTTCGGTCCTATGTTCGAATCTTATTTCAGCCACAGAACTTCGGTCTTTCGGAATTTCGGTTAGCTGACAGGATATGCACACCTTTGATTCAAGATGTACCATCTGTGAAAATTTGAAGAAAATCCGACCATAAATGACGGCTGTAGAGCGCGAACACCATTTTTCACTATTTTTAGCTGTGACGTCATGTGACGTCATAGGGTGCTGAAAATCATTGAAATCAAAATTTCCTCACGTGACTAATAAGCCATAAAAATTTCATCGTCCTAGGTCCATTGCAACATATTAAATAAGCGTTTAGTTAGGAAGAAGAAAAGAATAATAATAATAATAATAACTAGATGTCATTCGTGAAAACGAATGATAGGACTTTCTGCAAGCTGTGTTAATGCAAAAAGCAGGAGATAGAAGTTTCATGTAATGACTCACCTCTGGTAGTATTTCATGTTCATGCTGAACAATTGACATTATATTCCGAAATTAGTGCAAATGATAAGAACTAAGTATTAGTCTGTGACGTCACATGACGTCATATGATATCATAACTCTAAACATATGTAGAAATTCTGCAGAACTGCAAACTGTTTAAGTTTCAACTTTCTATCTCATCCTGAAGCTCTCTAATCCTAAAATGAAATTTTCGTTCCTATGTTCGAATCTTATTTCAGCCACAGAACTTCGGTCTTTCGGAATTTCGATTAGCTGACAGGATATGCACACCTAACTTTCAAGATGTACCATCTGTGAAAATTTGAAGAAAATCCGACCATAAATAGCGGCTGTAGAGCGTGAACACCATTTTTCACTATATTTAGCTCTGACGTCACATGACGTCATAGTGTGCTAAAGATGCTTTTGTTCAAAAGGGCATACTTTACTGTCATAACTCTGAAATTTTCGTTATTCTGAACAACTGGCATCATGTAAAATCATTGCCCAAAAATGAAAATTAAGAAGTATGCTTATCACGTTACAAGACGTCATATGACGTCAAGACTCAAGATATATGTAGAAATTCTGCAGAACTGCAAACTGTGTAAGTTTCAACTTTCTATCTCATCCTGAAGCTCTTTAATCCTAAAATGAAATTATCGGTCCTATGTTCGAATCTTATTTCAGCCACAGAACTTCGGTCTTTGGGAATTTCGGTTAATTGACAGGATATGTACACCTGAGTTTCAAAATGTACCATCTGTGAAAATTTGAAGAAAATCCGACCATAAATGACGGCTGTAGAGCGTAAACACCATTTTTCACTATTTTTTGCTGTGACGTCATGTGACGTCATAGGGTGCTGAAGATGCTTTTGTTCAAAAGCGCATACTTTGCTTTCATATCTCTGAAATTTTCATTATTCTGAACAACTGGCATCATGTTGAAATCATTGCCCAAAAATGAAAATTAAGAAGTATGCTTATGACGTCACATGACTTCATATGACGTCACGACTCAAAATTTTTGTAGAAATTCTGCAGAACTGCAAACTGTGTAAGTTTCAACTTTCCATCTCATCCTGAAGCTCTTTTATCCTAAAATGAAATTTTCGGTCCTATGTTCGAATTTTATTTCAGCCACAGAACTTCGGTCTTTCGGAATTTCGGTTAGCTGACAGGATATGCACACCTTTGATTCAAGATGTACCATCTGTGAAAATTTGAAGAAAATCCGACCATAAATGACGGCTGTAGAGCGCGAACACCTTTTTTCACTATTTTTAGCTGTGACGTCACATGACGTCATAGGGTGCTGAAGATGCTTTTGTTCAAAAGCGCATACTTTCCTTTCATAACTCTGAAATTTTCATTATTCTGAACAACTGGCATCATGTCGAAATCATTGCCCTAAAATGAAAATTAAGAAGTATGCTTATGACGTCACATGACGTCATATGACGTCACGCCTCGAAATATTTGTAGAAATTCTGCAGAACTGCAAACTGTGTAAGTTTCAACTTTCTATCTCATCCTGAAGCTCTTTTATCCTAAAATGAAATTTTCGGTCCTATGTTCGAATCTTATTTCAGCCACAGAACTTCGGTCTTTCGGAATTTCGGTTAGCTGACAGGATATGCACACCTTTGATTCAAGATGTACCATCTGTAAAAATTTGAAGAAAATCCGACCATAAATGACGGCTGTAGAGCGCGAACACCATTTTTCACTATTTTTAGCTGTGACGTCATGTGACGTCATAGGGTGCTGAAAATCATTGAAATAAAAATTTCCTCACGTGACTAATAAGCCATAAAAATTTCATGGTCCTAGGACTATTGCAACATATAAAAATAAGCGTTTAGTTAGGAAGAAGAAAAGAATAATAATAATAATAATAATAATAATAAACATAACAAACCCAATAGGACTTTCTGCTTTAGGCAGAAAGTCCTAATAACTAGATGTCATTCGTTTAAACGAATGATAGGACTTTCTGCAACGATAATCTGTCCAAATTGCAACTTTCTGTCTCCTCTATTTCTATATAAAATAGCACAAATAGAACACATTCTGTGAATTTTAATAAAAGTCCGCCCATATCTTGCACATGTAGTTTACATACAACATTTATACTATGTCATATGACATGAAAGAAAAATGAAACAGTGTTCAAATGTAAGTTTCTAACTTTCATCACACATAGAATTTCATCACTCCAGCTCAGTTGTAACCTTGTTTAATTTTAGCCTCATTAGAAAGAAGTATTGAATATTTGTATAGTGCTATATCCTTTCGACACCTGTAACGTAGTTAATCGTATTTAGCGATTTTGGCGTGTTTGGGCTTCCGTAGTTTTGCCATAAATTCCTGGAATTTCGAACTATTGTGATATTTTGAAAGGTAACATCCCAGCCTACAAACTGATGCAATATGAATATCGTTAGCATAACAATGCAGTTTTTAGATGGTCTAAAATGTGGGGCTGCGTGTGAATTTTTCAAGGCTTGCAAACTGCTCGCTAGCTACATAGTGTTGCAAATACGGATTTTTGTCTTGTGCCGTTGTACATGTATTAACTTCAATGCTTATTTTGGAAACAGTCAACATTCGACAAAAAACAAAATACAAAATCAAGATATAGCCCTTATATGAAGTCCAATTTCAATAAACTTGGTACCGTTAGAAAGCTCTTAAAACATGCTACATTTTATACGCATAATGTATAAACTTATCTTCAGTCGTTTCTGAGATATTGACTGTTAAACCTCAAGAAAACAGCATATTATCAGCATATTTAGTTTTTTGCTTATAACTTTGTATTGCGTAAACCAATTTTAATAAACTAAATATCTTTGGAAACGTCAACTATTCAGCTATAATTCTTATTCATACATATATTTACAAAAATCGATATTTATTGAGATATGGCTACATATATGCAGTAGGGGTGAAATCAAAATTTCCTCACGTGACTAATAACCCATAAAAATTTCATCGTCCTAGGACTATTGCAACATATTAAAATAATCGTTTAGTTAGGAAGAAGAAAAGAATAATAATAATAAACAAATGACGTCACGTGACGTCATATGACGTTTTTTTCCACATAATTGTTAAGACACCCAGAGACCTACTAACTGACAAAATTTCAACTTTCTATCTCAAATAGGACAGTTTTTATAAGCATTTAAATATTGACGTCATTGGTTCGAATCTTGGATCCGCCATATATGCTTGGACTTTTCGAATTTTGAAAAACAGACACCGGTATACACAATAAGAACGTAATATACACATTCTGTGAAAATTTGATGAAAATCGGCCCATTAATAATGGCTCTGGACCGTGTACAAACTTTTGTAGTCAATTCCAAATTTGACGTCATATGACGTCATAGGCTTCGGAAAACCATTGAAATCGAAATTTCAGCGTCTGAATCATTTGTCATTAAATTTTCATTGCCCTTCGACAATTTCAACATATAGAAATACTCTTGTTAATATTAGAAATACATTATCATATAATGACGTCACGTAACGTCATATGACGTTTATTTTCACAAAATCTTTAAGACTCTTAGAGACCTTTATACTGACCAAATATCACTTTTCTATCTCAAATAGGACCGATTTTAAAAGCATTTAAAAATTTACGACCTCGGTTCGAATCTTGAATTCGCTATAGAACCATGGACTTTTCGGATTTTGAAAAACGGACACCGAGATGCACAACTAGAACTGAATATACACATTCTTTGAAATTTTGATGAAAATCGGCCCATTAATAATGGCTCTGGACCGTGTACAAACTTTTGTAGTCAATTCCAAATTTGACGTCATATGACGTCATAGGCTTCGGAATACCATTGAAATCAAAATTTCAGCGTCCGAATCATTTGTCATTAAATTTTCATTGCCCTTCGACAATTTCAACATATAGAAATACTCTTGTTAATATTAGAAATACATTATCATATAATGACGTCACGTAACGTCATATGACGTTTATTTTCACAAAATCTTTAAGACTCTTAGAGACCTATATACTGACCAAATATCACTTTTCTATCTCAAATAGGACCGATTTTATAAGCATTTAAAAATTTACGACCTCGGTTCGAATCTTGAATTCGCTATAGAACCATGGACTTTTCGGATTTTGAAAAACGGACACCGAGATGCACAACTAGAACTGAATATACACATTCTGTGAAAGTTTGATGAAAATCGGCCCATTAATAATGGATCTGGACCGTGTACAAACTTTCGTAGTCAATTTTAAATGTGACGTCATATGACGTCATAGGCTTCTGAAAATCATTGAAATCGAAATTTCAGCATCTGAAGCATGCGGCAAAAAATTTTCATTGCCTTTCAAAAATTTCAACATATAGAAATAATCTTGTTAGAATTAGAAATTCATTATCATATAATGACGTCACGTGACGTCATATGACATTTATTTTCACAAAATGTTTAAGACTCCCAGAGACCTATATACTGACCTAATATCATCTTTCTATCTCAAATAGGACCGATTTTATAAGAATTTGAAAATTAACGACCTTGGTTCGAATCTTGGAATCGATATAGAACCTTGGACTTTTCGAATTTTGAAAAACGGACACCGGTATGCACAACTAGAACTTAATATACACATTCTGTGAAAATTTGATGAAAATCGGTTTACAAACAATGGCTGTAGACCGCGTACAAACTTTTGTAGCATATTTCAAATGTGACGTCATATGACGTCATAGGCATATGAAAATCATAGAAAATTTCAGCGTTTGAAGCATGTGTCTTTAAATTTTCATTGCCCTTCGACAATTTCAACATATAGAAATATTCTTGTTAATATTAGAAATACATTATCATATAATGACGTCACGTGACGTCATATGACATTTATTTTCACAAAATGTTTAAAACCTCTAGAGACCTATATACTGACTAAATATCAACTTTCTATCTTAAATAAAACAGATTTTATAAGCAATTAAAAATTTACGACCTTGGTTCGAATCTTGGATTCGCTATAGAACCATGGACTTTTCGAATTTTGAAAAACGGACACCGGGATGCACAACTAGAGCGTAACATACATATTCTGTGAAATTTTGATGAAAATCGGTCCAGAAATAATGGCTGTAGACCGCGTACAAACTTTTTCACCTGACGTCAAATCTGACGTTATATGACGTCATATGAATATGAAATTCATTGCATCCAAAAGCTCATGGTTTGAAATATATGCCATAAAATTTTCATTGTTCTGGGCCATTGGCAACACATCAAAATAAACACAAATACAAGAGGAAGAAAAAAAGAATAAGAATAATAAAAAAACAGAACAAACCCAATAGGACTTTCTGCTTGAGGCAGAAAGCCCTAATAAAAAACATAAAAAACCCAATATGACTTTCTGCCGAAAGGGCAGAAAGTCCTAATAAGTAGATGTCATTCGTGAAAACGAATGATAGGACTTTCTGCAAGCTGTGTTAATGCAAAAAGCAGGAGATAGAAGTTTCATGTAATGACTCACCTCTGGTAGTATTTCATTGTTCATGCTGAACAATTGACATTATATTCCGAAATTAGTGCAAATGATAAGAACTAAGTATTAGTCTGTGACGTAACATGATGTCATATGACGTCAGGACATGACTGCAAATTTGATTTCTAGTTTATAGGTCCTAAGTTTGAATCTTACTTCAGCCGCAATACTTCGGTTTTTCGGAATTAAGGTTAGCTGACAAAATATTTACAACTTATTTTCAAGATGTACCATCTGTAAATATTTGAAGAAAATCTGATCATAAATGGCGGCTGTAGAGCGCAAATACCATTTTTCACTATTTTTAGCTCTGACGTCACATGACGTCATAGGGTGCTGAAAATTCTTTTGTTCAAAAGCGTATTCTTTACTGTCATAACTCTGAAATTTTCATTATTTTGAACAACTGGCATCATGTCGAAATCAAGTCCCAAATTTAAATTAAGTGGTATGCTTATGACGTCCTATGACGTCACGATTCAAAATATTTGTAGAAATGCTGCAGAACTGCAAACTGTGTAAGTTTCAACTTTCTATCTCATCCTGAAGTTCTTAAATCCTAAAATAAAATTTTTGGTCCTATGTTCGAATCTTATTTCAGCCACAGAACTTAGGTTTTTCGGAATTTGGGTTAGCTGACAGGATATGCACACCATAGTTTCAAGATGTACCATCTGTGAAAATTTGAAGAAAATCAGACCATAAATGGCGGCTGTAGAGCGCGAACACCATTTTTCACTATTTTTAGCTGTGACGTCTTGTGAGGTCATATGGTGCTGAAGATGCTTTTGTTCAAAACCGCTTAACTACTGTCATAACTCTGAAATTTTCATTATTCTAAACAACTGGCATCATGTCGAAATCATTGAACTAAAATGAAAATTAAGAAGTATGCTTATGACGTCACATGACGTCATCTGACGTCACGACCAAAGTATATGTAGAAATTCTGCAGAACTGCAAACTGTGTAAGTTTCAACTTTCTATCTCATCCTGAAGCTCTTTAATCCTAAAAATGAAATTTTCGGTCCTATGTTCGAATCTTATTTCAGCCACAGAACTTCGATCTTTCAGAAATTCGGTTAGCTGACAGGATATGCACACCTTAGTTTCAAGATGTACCATCTGTGAAAATTTGAAGAAAATCCGATCATAAATGGCCGCTGTAGAGCGTGAACACCATTGTTCACTATTTTTAGCTCTGACGTCACATGACGTCATCTGACGTCACGACTCAAAGTATATGTAGAAATTCTGCAGAACTGCAAACTGTGTAAGATTCAACATTCTATCTCATTCTGAAGCTCTTTTATCCTAAAATGAAATTTTCGGTCCTATGTTCGAATCTTATTAAAGCCACAGAACTTCGGTCTTTCGGAACAACGGTTAGCTGAAAGGATATGCACACCTTAGTTCCAAGATGTACCATCTGTGAAAATTTGATGAAAATCCGACCATAAATGACGGCTGTAGAGCGCGAACACCATTTTTCACTATTTTTAGCTGTGACGTCAACTGACGTCATAGGGTGCTGAAGATGCTTTTGTTCAAAAGCACATACATTTCTGTCATAACTCTGAAATTTTGATTATTCTGAACAACTGGTATCATGTCGAAAACATTGCCCTAATATGAAAATTTTGAAGTATGCTTATGACGTCACATGACGTCATATGACGTTACGACTCAAAATATCTATAGAAATTCTGCAGAACTGCAAACTGTGTAAGTTTCAACTTTCTATCTCATCCTGAAGCTCTTTTATCCTAAAATGAAATTTTCGGTCCTATGTTCGAATCTTATTTCAGCCACAGAACTTCGGTCTTTCGGAATTTCGGTTATCTGACAGGATATGCACACCTTTGATTCAAGATGTACCATCTGTGAAAATTTGAAGAAAATCCGACCATAAATGACGGCTGTAGAGCGCGAACACCATTTTTCACTATTTTTAGCTCTGACGTCACATGACGTCATATGGTGCTGAAGATGCTTTTGTTCAAAAGCGCATACCTTACTTTCATAACTCTGAAATTTTAATTATTCTGAACAACTGGCATCATGTCGAAATCATTGCCCTAAAATGAAAATTAAGAAGTATGCTTATGACGTCACATGACGTCATATGACGTTACGACTCAAAATATTTTGAGAAATTCTGCAGAACTGCAAACTGTGTAAGTTTCAACTTTCTATCTCATCCTGAAGCTCTTTTATCCTAAAATGAAATTTTCGGTCCTATGTTCGAATCTTATTTCAGCCACAGAACTTCGGTCTTTCGGAATTTCGGTTAGCTGAAAGGATATGCACACCTTTGATTCAAGATGTACCATCTGTGAAAATTTGAAGAAAATCCGACCATAAATGACGGCTGTAGAGCGCGAACACCATTTTTCACTATTTTTAGCTGTGACGTCATGTGACGTCATAGGGTTCTAAAAATCATTGAAATCAAAATTTCCTCACGTGACTAATAAGCCATAAAAATTTCATCGTCCTAGGACTATTGCAACATATAAAAATAAGCGTTTAGTTAGGAAGAAGAAAAGAATAATAATAATAAACATAACAAACCCAATAGGACTTTCTGCTTTAGGCAGAAAGTCCTAATAATAACTAGATGTCATTCGTTTAAACGAATGATAGGACTTTCTGCAACATCTGCTTTATATAGTATATATATAGAAGATGACATAATAGATAATCTGTCCAAATTGCAACTTTCTATCTCCTCTATTTCTAAATAAAATAGCACAAATAGAACACATTCTGTGAATTTTAAGAAAAGTCCGCCCATATCTTGCACATGTAGTTTACATACAAAATTTATACTATGTCATATGACATGAAAGAAAAATGAAAAGGTGTTCAAATGTAAGTTTCTAACTTTCATCACACATAGAATTTCATCACTCCAGCTCAGTTGTAACCTTGTTTAATTTTAGCCTCAGTAGGAAGAAGTATTGAATATTTGTATAGTGCTATATCCTTTCGACACCTGTAACGTAGTTAAACGTATTTAGCGATTTTGGCGTGTTTGGGCTTCCGTAGTTTTGCCATAAATTCCTGGAATTTCGAACTATGGTGATATTTTGAAAGGTAACATCCCAGCCTACAAACTGATGCAATGTGAGTATCGTTAGCATAACAATGCAGTTTTTAGATGGTCTAAAATGTGGGGCTGCGTGTGAATTTTTCAAGGCTTGCAAACTGCTCGCTAGCTACATAGTGTTGCAAATACGGATTTTTGTCTTGTGCCGTTGTACATGTATTAACTTCAATGCTTATTTTGGAAACAGTCAACATTCGACAAAAAAACAAAAACAAAATCAAGATATAGCCCATCAATTGCAATTTGATATTTTTTTTTTTTTTTTTTTTTTTTTAAGTCGTTGCGCAAGTATTTAAGCTTGGTGACCCCTGCGCGTGACCTTTTCCATATTTTTATGATGCATGATTATGAAATATCTTATTTTCCATGTAACTTTCTTATATGAAGTCCAATTTCAATAAACTTGGCCTTAGAAAGCTCTTAAAACATGCTACATTTCTGTATTGACTGTTAAACCTCAAGAAAACAGCATATTATCAGCAAAATAAGCTTCATTTTATTTAGTTTTTTTTTTTTTTTTTTGCTTATAACTTTGTATTGCGTAAACCAATTTTAATAAACTAAATATTTTTGGAAACGTCAATTATTCAGCTATAATTCTTATTCATACATATATTTACAAAAACCGATATTTATTGAGATAGAAAGAAGAAAAGAATAATAATAATAAACAAATGACGTCACGTGACGTCATATAACGTTTATTTTCACATAATTGTTAAGACACCCAGAGACCTACTAACTGACAAAATTTCACCTTTCTATCTCAAATAGGACAGTTTTTATAAGCATTTAAAAATTGACGTCTTTGGTTCGAATCTTGGATCCACCATAGATGCTTGGACTTTTCGAATTTTGAAAAACGGACACCGGTATACACAATAAGAACGTAATATACACATTCTGTGAAAATTTGATGAAAATCGGCCCATTAATAATGGCTCTGGACCGTGTACAAACTTTTGTAGTCAACTTCAAATGTGACGTCATATGACGTCATAGGCTTCTGAAAATCATTGAAATCGAAATTTCACCGTCTGAATCATTTGTCATTAAATTTTCATTGCCCTTCGACAATTTCAACATATAGAAATACTCTTGTTAATATTAGAAATACATTATCATATAATGACGTCACGTGACGTCATATGACATTTATTTTCACAAAATGTTTAAGACTCTTAGGGACCTATATACTGACCAAATATCACTTTTCTATCTCAAAAAGGACCGATTTTATAAGCATTTAAAAATTTACGACCTTGGTTCGAATCTTGGAATCGCTATAGAACCATGGACTTTTCGCATTTTGAAAAACGGACAACGAGATGCACAACTAGAACTTAATATACACATTCTGTGAAAATTTGATGAAAATCGGCCCATTAATAATGGCTCTGGACCGTGTACAAACTTTCGTAGTCAATTTCAAATGTGACGTAATATGACGTCATAGGCTTCTGAAAATCTTTGAAATCGAAATTACAGCATCTGAAGCATGCGGCATTAATTTTTCATTGCCCTTCATAAATTTCAAGATATAGAAATAATCTTGTTAGAATTAGAAATTCATTATCATATAATGACGTCACGTGACGTCATATGACATTTATTTTCACAAAATGTTTAAGACTCCCAGAGACCTATATACTGACCCAATATCATCTTTCTATCTCAAATAGGACCGATTTTATAAGAATTTGAAAATTTACGACCTTGGTTCGAATCTTGGAATCGCTATAGAACCTTGGACTTTTCGAATTTTGAAAAACGGACACCGGGATGCACAACTAGAACTTAATATACACAATCTGTGAAAATTTGATGAAAATCGGTTCATAAACAATGGTTGTAGACCGCGTACAAACTTTTGTTGCATATTTCCAGTGTGACGTCATATTACGTCATAGGCCTATGAAAATCATAGAAATCAAAATTTCAGCGTTTGAAGCATGTGTCTTTAAATTTTCATTGCCTTTCGACAATTTCAACATATAGAAATATTCTTGTTAATATTAGAAATACATTATCATATAATGACGTCACGTGACGTCATATGACAAATATTTTCACAAAATTTTTAAAACTTCTAGAGACCTATATACTGACTAAATATCAACTTTCTTTCTTAAATAGGACAGATTTTATAAGCATTTAAAAAATTTACGACCTTGGTTTGAATCTTGGATTCGCTATAGAACCATGGACTTTTCGAATTTTGAAAAACGGACAACGGGATGCACAACTAGAACTTAATATACACAATCTGTGAAAATTTGATGAAAATCGGTTCACAAACAATGGCTGTAGACCGCGTACAAACTTTTGTAGCATAGTTCAAATGTGACGTCATATGACGTCATAGGCATATGAAAATCATAGAAATCAAAATTTCCTGACGTGGCTAATAAGTCATAAAAATTTCATCGTCCTAGGAGTATTGCAACATAGAAAAATAAGCGTTTAGTTAGGAAGAAAAAAAGAATAACAATAACTAGATTTCATTCGTTGATACGAATGATAGGACTTTCTGCTAACATTGAAAAATATAAAACCCTCCTTTACTTTTTTTTCGTATGGACTTCTCATGCATGAACTTTTTGAAATAAGCCATATTCCAAAAATAAACAAGTAACTGGTGTTGCAAGCAACACATGAGTCCCCTACCGGTGAGGTGCATAATTTTTCCATTACCACACCAACCAGAATTTTGGTCCAAGAAAAACAAGACTTTGGTTAAAGTAAATGTAAGGGAATATTTAAGTTATGACCATTTAAGCAAGACTTACATGTAGAGTTGTTATCTCTGCTGTGCCCACTATACAATTCATGCAAGCAAGACAGATGCAAGAAATAGAATTAATAATAGTTACCTTACCTGATCCAAAATGTTTTTCTTTAGTCTTTAGTCTTGTTGATGAGAAATGAGAACTTTCACTCTGCATCACCACCCTGACTATATACATGCCTTATAAAAATTTATTATAAAGTTATCGCGGTCGCGGGATCCCATGTTTTGTCATATTTTCACTATTTCCGTTACCACAGCATTTTAGTCAAAGAACAAAAATAAAATGATGTGCATAATCTACATATTGCCATCTAGTCATATACCAAGTTTCATCAAGTTAGCTTGCTTAGTTATAAAGTTATCGCGGGATCCCATTTTTGCCATATTTTCACTATTTCCTTTACCATAGCAACCACAATTTTAATCGAAGAACAAAAATAAAACGACGTGCATAATCTACACATTGGCATCTAGTCATAAACCAAGTTTCATCAAGTTAGCTTGCTTAGTTATTAAGTTATCGCGGGATCCAGATTTGAGCGGACAGACGGACGGACGGACGGACGGACAGACGGAGGGCAAACCTATAGTCCCCTCCGGTGTGAACTCCGGTAGATGACTAATAAATCTTTATTTTGATATCGCTTTCTTATAACTTGACCAATTTTACTATTCTAGGTACCAAAATAAATGGCCTGAAATTCCATTGTAGCATATTTGGTTCTAGTTTTATAGGTATTCAAAATATAAACAATTAAACTTAAACCTCTTAATTCTGCATATCAAAATTCTTTTTTTATTTTCGTGTACAGTCGCGGAAATGAAATAGTAAATGCTACCATGCAATAGAATCGTCGACGTGTGTAGCCTCGTGAGTAAAATTCAAATAACGCTTGTACATACGATCGAGACGACTGTATTACACAAAGTTAATAAATTTTGCGCTTTTAGCTAATGCCTAGGTCACATATTCAGGATTTTTACTGCCGTCCTTGATAGGACCATTCCCGATTAAAATGTGTCAAAAGTCTGATCAAGATCCTGTGATTCGTGGCTGGAAATTCAAACTTTTATTAAAATTTGTTAAAACATTTATTTAATCACGACAACAATCAGATATTGTTCAGGAGGCGTCCCGATCCAGCCGTTTCCAGCAGAATTCGTCCCGATTATCCGTTCTCAATCCGATTCTGATCCGATACAGCAGAATCTGTGACGACATAGTCACGATTGTAATCCGACTAGACAAAATCGGCTGAGTTTCACGAATGTTACGGGACGCACCTAACTGTCAGGAGTGCTTGGCCGACCTCTCCGGACCATTCCCGATTCGTAGGACTCTGTTACGAACATATACGACTGCGTTCAGACAATGATAGGACATTGAGGATAGTAATCCGACTTTTTTGCTTTTCGTGTCGTAGCGCTGTCTGATCTCAAACGGGAGCCATGAACGGATGACATGTGTTGATCATTTTGTTTCAAACCTCTACACTTATACACGCTCATGGTATCTCAAGCTGGCAATTAAATTACATTGTACTATAACATATATTTTCACATAGGTTATCATTTATCATAAATTTGGAATATAGCTTGTACCACATTTATCGATAGATGCAACAATAAAGTCGGGAAATTGCAATGTTTCAACAACGGTCTAAATCACATGTGTCAAAACGCTCAAAGGATTATGGGTAACGCAATGCTGCAACTGATATTCATAAGTAACGTAAAATAAAATGATTTGACAAAACATTAAATCATTGTCAACACGTGTTTAGTTTGTTTGTTTGTTGGGTTTAACGTCCCACCGACAGTATTTCAATCATTTGGAGACGATGTCTACTTAATGCAGTTATAGTGCTGCCACACTGCAGTATCACGTCGTAGACATGTGGCATGATACCACACCCAGTCACATTATCCTGATACCGGGCCAACCAGTCCTGCAACTACCCTTATATGCTAAGTGTCAAGCAAGGGAGCTATAACAGTACCATTTTTTACGACTTTGGTATCGAACCCACGACCTCCCGCTCCCGAGGCGGACGCTCTAAACACTCGGCCACCGGGAACGGTACACCTGTTTAGCTAGTAATATCAATATGATATAAGTAAAAAGGTTTTTTTCTCAATTTATATGACTAATACATATCTGTAAACTTACATTTTCCGAAAATGCTTCAATTAAGGTGAAAGCGAAAGTATGATATTTTATGAACATTTTTACAATTGGGATTAAATTCGTATTTTTTATGTAACTTCCTTATTTCTTGATCAATTTCAAAACTCTAGGTGCCAAAATAATCGTCTTAAAATTCTCTACATCTCACGTGCTAATGTAAGCACATATTTCTAATGATTCTTAAGATATAAGCCGGAAAACTCTGACATGACGGCAGAATCGCAGAAATTCTATATGTTTAAATTCTTATTTTTGATGTAACTTCCTTATACTTTGATCAATTTCAAAACTTAAGGTACCAAAATAATCGTCTAAAAATTCTCTACATCTCATTTGCTTAATATGTTGACTTATTTAATATGGGTTTTAAGATATAAGCCGTGAAACTCTTACATAACGAAAAAATCGCTGAAATTCTACATGTTTAAATTCTTATTTTTGATGTAACTTCCTTATACTTGGATCAATTTCAAAACTTTAGGTACCAAAATAATCGTCTTAAAATTCTCTACATTTCATACGCTTCATGTATAGGAATATTTTTAATATTTTTTGAGATACAAGCTCTTAAACCTCTTGAAAAATGAAAAAATCACCAAAGCTATATGCACGAATTTCGTTTTTCCCCCATTACTCCATGAATCTTAGGTCAATCATTAAACTTTAAGCATCAAAAGAACGGCCAAACATTGCTCTACAAATAATATTCATCATCATATTTTCAAAAATCAAAGGATTTCGAGATATAAACTGTTAAACACACTGATGGTTACCGAATTTTTGTTTTTCCGCCATAACTCAACCAATTCAATCCCGATCATCAAAAACTAAATATCATCTGAAAGGTCTTTCTAAGCACTACAAATTATAGGCATAGTGTCTCGATAGAATTTTTACCGTTTTTGAGATATTTAAGGCCGAAGAAAAACCCGATAATTGATATATGACCTTGACCTTTGGGATTTTCCGGAAACGGAAGTGACATGGCTCCATAGAATCTAATATTGCATCTTCAGACAAAATTTTAAGCAAATCATACAAAAAATAAAGCCAACAGGGCTTAAAAACCGTTAAGTTTTAATACGAAAGTTTTATTAGCATTATGACGTCATGTGACGTCATATGGCGTTCATCTTTTCAGAATGTCAAGAAGACCTAGAGACTAATATTCAGTCCAAATATCAGCTTTCTAGCTTTTCTGAAAGCTATTTTATACGCATTTGAAATTTGACGTCATTAGTTCGAATCTTGGATTCGCTATAAAACCTTTGCCTTTTCGAATTTGGAAACACGGACACCGAAAGGCACAACTAGAGCCTAACATACACATCCTGTGAAATTTTGATGAAAATCGGTCAAGAAATAATGGCTGTAGACCGCGTACAATCCTTTTCACCTGACGTCGAATCTGACGTTATATGACGTCATGTGAATATGAAATTCATTGCATCCGAAAGCTCATGGTTTGAAATATATGCCATAAAATTTTCATTGTTCTGAGTCAATGGCAACTCCTCGAAATTAACACAAATATAAGAGGAAGAAAAAAAGAATAATAAGAATAATAAAAAAACAGTACAAACCCAATAGGACTTTCTGCCTGTAGGCAGAAAGTCCTAATAATAACTAGATGTCATTCGTGAAAACGAATGATAGGACTTTCTGCAAGCTGTGTTAATGCAAAAAGCAGGAAATAGAAGTTTCATGTAATGACTCACCTCTGGTAGTATTTCATGTTCATGCTGAACAATTGACATTATATTCCGAAATTAGTGCAAATGATAAGAACTAAGTATTAGTCTGTGACGTCACATGACGTCATATGATATCATAACTCTAAACATATGTAGAAATTCTGCAGAACTGCAAACTGTTTAAGTTTCAACTTTCTATCTCATCCTGAAGCTCTCTAATCCTAAAATGAAATTTTCGGTCCTATGTTCGAATCTTATTTCAGCCACAGAACTTCGGTCTTTCGGAATTTCGATTAGCTGACAGGATATGCACACCTAACTTTCAAGATGTACCATCTGTGAAAATTTGAAGAAAATCCGACCATAAATAGCGGCTGTAGAGCGTGAACACCATTTTTCACTATATTTAGCTCTGACGTCACATGACGTCATAGTGTGCTAAAGATGCTTTTGTTCAAAAGGGCATATTTTACTGTCGTGACTCTGAAATTTTCGTTATTCTGAACAACTGGCATCATGTCAAAATCATTGCCCAAATATGAAAATTAAGAAGTATGCTTATGACGTCACAAGACGTCATATGACGTCACGACTCAAAATATATGTAGAAATTCTGCAGAACTGCAAACTGTGTAAGTTTCAACTTTCTATCTCCTCCTGAAGCTCTTTAATCCTAAAATGAAATTATCGGTCCTATGTTCGAATCTTATTTCAGCCACAGAACTTCGGTCTTTGGGAATTTCGGTTAGTTGACAGGATATGCACACCTGAGTTTCAAAATGTACCATCTGTGAAAATTTGAAGAAAATCCGACCATAAATGACGGCTGTAGAGCGTAAACACCATTTTTCACTATTTTTTGCTGTGACGTCATGTGACGTCATAGGGTGCTGAAGATGCTTTTCTTCAAAAGCGCATACTTTGCTTTCATAACTCTGAAATTTTCATTATTCTGAACAACTGGCATCATGTCGAAATCATTGCCCAAATATGAAAATTAAGAAGTATGCTTATGACGTCACATGACTTCATATGACGTCACGACTCAAAATTTTTGTAGAAATTCTGCAGAACTGCAAACTTTGAAGAAAATCCGACCATAAATGACGGCTGTAGAGCGCGAACACCATTTTTCACTATTTTTAGCTGTGACGTCACATGACGTCATAGGGTACTGAAGATGCTTTTGTTCAAAATCGCATACTTTCCTTTCATAACTCTGAAATTTTCATTATTCTGAACAACTGGCATCATGTCGAAATCATTGCCCTAAAATGAAAATTAAGAAGTATGCTTATGACGTCACATGACGTCATATGACGTCACGACTCAAAATATTTGTAGAAATTCTGCAGAACTGCAAACTGTGTAAGTTTCAACTTTCTATCTCATCCTGAAGCTCTTTTATCCTAAAATGAAATTTTCGGTCCTATGTTCGAATCTTATTTCAGCCACAGAACTTCGGTCTTTCGGAATTTCGGTTAGCTGGCAGGATATGCACACCTTTGATTCAAGATGTACCATCTGTGAAAATTTGAAGAAAATCCGACCATAAATGACGGCTGTAGAGCGCGAACACCTTTTTTTCACTATTTTTAGCTGTGACGTCACATGACGTCATAGGGTGCTGAAGATGCTTTTGTTCAAAAGCGAAACCTTTAATGTCATAACTCTGAAATTTTCATTATCCTGAACAACTAGCATCATGTCGAAATCATTGCCCTAAAATGAAAATTAAGAAGTATGCTTATGACGTCACATGACGTCGTATGACGTCACGACTCAAAATATTTGTAGAAATTCTGCAGAACTGCAAACTGTGTAAGTTTCAACTTTCTATCTCATCCTGAAGCTCTTTTATCCTAAAATGAAATTTTCGGTCCTATGTTCGAATCTTATTTCAGCCACAGAACTTCGGTCTTTCGGAATTTCGGTTAGCTGGCAGGATATGCACACCTTTGATTCAAGATGTACCATCTGTGAAAATTTGAAGAAAATCCGACCATAAATGACGGCTGTAGAGCGCGAACACCTTTTTTTCACTATTTTTAGCTGTGACGTCACATGACGTCATAGGGTGCTGAAGATGCTTTTGTTCAAAAGCGAAACCTTTAATGTCATAACTCTGAAATTTTCATTATCCTGAACAACTGGCATCATGTCGAAATCATTGCCCTAAAATGAAAATTAAGAAGTATGCTTATGACGTCACATGACGTCGTTTGACGTCACGACTCAAAATATTTGTAGAAATTCTGCAGAACTGCAAACTGTGTAAGTTTCAACTTTCTATCTCATCCTGAAGCTCTTTTATCCTAAAATGAAATTTTCGGTCCTATGTTCGAATCTTATTTCAGCCACAGAACTTCGGTCTTTCGGAATTTCGGTTAGCTGAAAGGATATGCACACCTTTGATTCAAGATGTACCATCTGTGAAAATTTGAAGAAAATCCGACCATAAATGACGGCTGTAGAGCGCGAACACCATTTTTCACTATTTTTAGCTGTGACGTCATGTGACGTCATAGGGTGCTGAAAATCATTGAAATCAAAATTTCCTCACGTGACTAATAAGCCATAAAAAATTCATCGTCCTAGGACTATTGCAACCTATAAAAATAAGCGTTTAGTTAGGAAGAAGAAAAGAATAATAATAATAATAATAATAAACATAACAAACCCAATAGGACTTTCTGCTTTAGGCAGAAAGTCCTAATAAGAAGAAGAAGAATAAACAGTACAAACCCAATAGGACTTTCTGCTTTAGGCAGAAAGTCCTAATAAACAGTACAAACCCAATAGGACTTTCTGCTTTAGGCAGAAAGTCCTAATAATAAGAAGAAGAAGAATAAACAGTACAAACCCAATAGGACTTTCTGCTTTAGGCAGAAAGTCCTAATAACTAGACTTCTTTTGTTCTGAACAAAAGAAAGGGCTTTCTGCACTGCAAACCATGTCAAACCTGATCATACTCATTTACTTTTCTGACATCTTCAAAACATTGAAGAAAATCCGTCCCGAATTGACAGCTGTAGAGTGCAAACTTTTATAAATTGCAGAAGCAATCTGTGACGTCATATGGCTTAATTTAAAATTTAAAGTCAGTGCATTCAAAAGGGAATATATGACTTTGTTTTCAGTTATAATTTCATAAAGCTAGCTTTTCGAGAACGATCTTTAAGATGAGTACAATAATTCTCAAACTTGGTGTTCTACAAATCACTATTCCGCTTTACATGCTAAAATGGTATACAATGCTCCTTTCTTGGTAAATATTTCTTTCTCATATTTTATTTGAATATTCTTGCTGAATTGAAGGGGGCACAGGGCATTAAAATAATGTTTTGTATCACATTATACCTTTAATGTAACAGAAATAAAATTTGGAATAGTATGTGGGATCAACTGCAGAAGCACAAGTAAAAACAGTTTTTCAGGAAATTCTTATTTACATGTATGATGTCCGATTTTAAAATCCTTGGTACCGTTAGAAAGGTCTTCTGAATTCCAACAATCACCTACTTCATTTTTAAATATATCTCTTACGAATTTTGAAATATAAAAGTTACTCCAAAAAAAAAAAAAAAAAAAAAAAGGCAAAAAGATGTTAATGTCAGTTATTACCATTCGACAAATAACTTAATAATTAATGGTCCGATCAGTAAAATCTGCATACCATTAGATCCGCATTGCATCAAGCTAAAAATATGCTTCTTTATGTTATTTTCAAAAATGTAAAGCTTCTTCGAAAAAAGCAATCAAGTTATTGGGACTAACTGCAGAAGTGCATGAAAGAACGGTTTAAATGAATTCTTATTTTTCATGTAACTTCCTTATATGATTTCCAATTTTAAAAGCATGGTACCGTTAGAAAAGTCTTCTAATTCCCCACAAATCGCATGATTATAAATTTATGTATCTTTAACGACATTTTAGATATGGGCGTTTAAACCTTGAGAAAACGGCAAAAATCGAGGGAAATATGTTAATGTCGTTTATTTTCTCCCTATAACTGAATGAATATTAAGTCAATCTTTAATATTCAAACACCAAAAGAACGACCAGGCGTTTTTCTACAAATTATATTCATACTCTTATTAAAAAAATCAATAATTATCAAGGTATAAGTTGTTAAGTGTACCTAGGGTAGCAACATTTGTGTTCTTCTGCAATAACTCAACTGATTCAACCCCGATTTTCAAAAACTAAATATCACATGAAAGGTCTTTCAAAGCACTATGAATTATACCCATAGAGTCTCGATAAAATATTTATTGTTTTTGAGATATTTACGACTGAAGAAAAAAAACCGATAATTGATATGTGACCTTGACCTTTGCAATTTTCCGAAAACGGAAGTGAGTGATGGCAATAAGATGCACCGTTGCACCTTTAGTGCAAATTTTATGTAAATCGCCCCAAAAAGGCATATAATGCTAAAAAACCGTAAGTTATGAATTAAAATTTTGTTAACGCATCTTGACGTCATTTTACATCATATTACGTCAGCCTTCTTAGGGCTGAAAGAAATCTACAGGACACATGTTCTTCCAAAATTTCAAGTTTCTAGTTTATCTGAGAGCTTCGTAATACTTAAATACATTTTTAGGTCCAAAGTTCGAAACTTGGTTTAGCCATACATCTTTAGTCCCTTTGAATCTTGCAAAATGTATATAATCCTGCACAATTAAATCATAATACTTACATTCTGTGAAAATATCAAGTTAATCGGTCAAGAAATTGCGGCTGTAGAGCGCGTATAAGCTTTAGTAGCTATTTTCAGCTCAGACGTCATGTGACGTCAAATGAAGAAAATATTTCTGCAATCAAAAGTGCCAAAGTCACTGTGCATACTGTCAAAATTTTACGCTGATGGCTCATCGGCAACCTGTTTTAATTTGAACCTCAAAAGGAAGAAAAAAGTAGAATAATAATAATAACTAGACTTCTTTTGTTTTGAACAAAAGATAGGGCTTTCTGCACTGCAAACCATGACAAACCTGGTGTTTTTCGATTTTGGCAAACCTATATAATCCTGCACAATGAAGTCGTAATATATAACTTCTGTGAAAATTCCATGCCAATCCGTCCATAAATGACGGCTGTGCAGCGCGGATGAACTTTGGTAGCTTTTTTAAGTTTTGATGTCATGTGATGTCATATGAAAATTTTACTCATTAAATCTTAATGTTCATGATTACCTACATAGGACATTAAATTTTCATTGTCTATGAACCTTTGCAACATGAGTAAATTGACATTCAGGAATCGGAAATTCTCTTCAATTTGATGACGTCATATGACGTTCATCTTTACAAAATGCAAAGGAAACACAGAGACGTATAAGCTCGCTAAATATCAATTTAATGAGGTCGTGACATATAACTTCTGTGAAGATTCCATGCCAATCTATCAATAAATGACGGCTGTACAGAGCGGACAAACTTTGGTAGTTATTTACAGTTCTGACGTTATGTGACATCATATGAAAAGTTTAAACATTGAATCTAAATGTTCCTGATTATGTACAAAGGACATTTAATTTGCATTGTCTATGAAGCTTTAAGAAATCGGAAATTCTATACAACTTGATGACGTCATATGACGTTCATCTTTACAAAATGAAAAGGAAACACAGAGATATATAATCTCGCCAAATATCAACTTTCTATCTCATCTAGAAACGATTTTATACTTATTTGAAATTTGGTGTCCTTGGTTCGAATCTTGGATTCGCCATAGAACCTTTGCTTTTTCGAATCTTGGCAAACCTATATAATCCTGCAAAATGAGATCGTAATATATAACTTCTGTGAAAATTCCATGCCAATCCGTCCATAACTGACGGCTGTACAGCGCGTACAAACTTTGGTAGCTATTTTAGTTCTGACGTCATGTGACGTCATATGAAAATTTTAAACATTGGATCAAAATGAACATGATCACCTACAAAGGACTTTCAATTTCCATTGTTTATGAACCCTTGCAACATGAGTAAATTGACATCAAGAAATCGGAAATTCTATACAACTTGATGACGTCAAATGACGTCATGTGACGTTCATCTTTACAAAATGCAAAGGAAACACAGAGACGTATAATCTCGCCAAATATCAACTTTCTATCTCATCTAGAAACGTTTTTTATATGGATTTGAAATTCGACGTCCTTGGTTCGAATCTTGGATTCGCCATAGAACCTTAGTTCTTTCGAATCTTGGCAAACCTATATAATCTTGCACAATGAGGTCTTAATATATAACTTCTGTGAAAATTCCATGACAATCCGTCCATAAATGACGGCTGTACAGCGCGTACAAACTTTGGTAGCTATTTTTAGTTCTGACGTCATGTGACGTCATGTGAAGATAAAAATAATATATTCCAAAATGCCATTGCTTCAGGTGTCTGTTGATAGAATTTCTTTGTCCTAGACCTTCAGCAACTTAATGAAATAACAACATGAAAAGGTTGGAAAAAAAGAATAATAATAACTAGATGTCATTCGTGAAAACGAATGATAGGACTTTCTGCAAGCTGTGTTAATGCAAAAAGCAGGAGATAGAAGTTTCATGTAATGACTCACCTCTGGTAGTATTTCATGTTCATGCTGAACAATTGACATTATATTCCGAAATCAGTGCAAATGATAAGAACTAAGTATTAGTCTGTGACGTAACATGATGTCATATGACGTAAGGACATGACTGCAAACTTGATTTCTAGTTTTAAGGTCCTATGTTCGAATCTTACTTCAGCCACAATACTTGGATGATAAGAACTAAGTATTAGTTTGTGGCAAAATTTGAAGAAAATTGATCATAAATGGCGGCTGTAGAGCGCGAATACCTTTTTCACTATTTTTAGCTCTGACGGCAGGTGACATTATAGGGTGCTGAAAATGCTGTTGCTCAAAAGCGCATACTTTACTGTCATAACTCTGAAATTTTCATTATTCTGAACAACTGGCATCATGTCGAAATCATTGCCCTAATATGAAATTAAGAAGTATGCTTATGACGTCACATGGCGTCATATGACGTCACGACTCAAAATATTTGTAGAAATTATGCAGAACTGCAAACTGTGTAAGTTTCAACTTTCTATCTATTCTGAAGCTCTTTAATCCTAAAATGAAATTTTCGGTCCTGTGTTCGAATCCTGTTTCAGCCACAGAACTTCGGTCTTTCGGAATTTCGCTAAGCTGACAGGATATGCACACCTTAGTTTCAAGATGTATAATCTGTGAAAATTTGAAGAAAATCCGACCATAAATGGCGGCTGTAGAGCGTGAACACCATTTTTCACTATTTTTAGCTCAGACGTAACATGACGTCATAGGGTGCTGAAGATGCATTTGCTCAAAAGGGCATACTTTACTGTCATAATTCTGAAATTTTCATTATTCTGAACAACTGGCATCATGTCGAAATCATTGCCCTAAAATGAAAATTAAGAAGTATGCTCATGACGTCACATGACGTCATATGACGTCAGGAATCAAAATATATGTAGAAATTCTGCAGAACTGCAAACTGTGTAAGTTTCAACTTTCTATCTCATCCTGAAGCTCTTTAATCCTAAAATGAAATTTTCGGTCCTATGTTCGAATCTTATTTCAGCCACAGAACTTCGGTCTTTCGGAAATTCGGTTAGCTGACAGGATATGCACACCTTAGTTTCAAGATGTACAATCTGTAAAAATTTGAAGAAAATCCGACTATAAATGACGGCTGTAGAGCGCAAACACCATTTTTCACTATTTTTTGCTCAGACGTCACATGACGTCATAGGTAGCTGAAGATGCTTTTGTTCAAAAGCGCATACTTTGTTGTCATAACTCTGAAATTTTCATTATTCTGAACAACTGGCATCATGTCGAAATCATTGCTCTAAAATGAAAATTAAGAAGTATGCTTATGACGTCACATGACGACATTTGACGTCACGACTCTAAATATGTTAAGAAATTATGAAGAACTGCAAACTGTGTAAGTTTCAACTTTCTATTTCATCCTGAAGCTCTTTAATCCTAAAATGAAATTTTCGGTCCTATGTTCGAATCTTATTTCAGCCACAGAACTTCGGTATTTCGGAATTTCGGTGAGCTGACATGATATGCACACCTTAGTTTCAAGATGTACAATCTGTGAAAATTTGAAGAAAATCCGACCATAAATGGCGGCTGTAGAGCGTGAACACCATTTTTCACTATTTTTAGCTCTGACGTCACATGACGTCGAAGGGTGCTGATAATTCTTTTGTTCATAAGCGTATACTTTACTTTCATAACTCTGAAATTTTCATTATTCTGAACAACTGGCATCATGTCGAAATCATTGCCCTAATATGAAAATTAAGAAGTATGCTTATGACGTCATATTACGTCACGACTCAAAATATTTGTAGAAATTGTGTCGCACTACAAACTGTGTAAGTTTCAACTTTCTGTCTCATTCTGAAGCTCTTTAATCCTAAAATGAAATTTTCGGTCCTATGTTCGAATCTTATTTCAGCCACAGAACTTCGGTCTTTCGGAATTTCGGTTAGCTGACAGGATATGCAAACCTCAGTTTCAAGATGTACCATCTGTGAAAATTTGAAGAAAATCCGACCATAAATGACGGCTGTAGAGCGCTAACACCATTTTTCACTATTTTTAGCTGTGACGTCATGTGACGTCATAGGGTGCTGAAGATGCTTTTGTTCAAAAGGGCATACGTTAGTTTTATAACTCTGAAATTTTCATTATTCTGAACAACTGGCATCATGTCGAAATCATTGCCCTAATATGAAAATTAAGAAGTATGCTTATGACGTCACATGACGTCATATGACGTTCCGACTCCAAAAATTTGTAGAAATTTTGCAGAACTGCAAACTGTGTAAGTTTCAATTTTCTATCTCATCCTGAAGCTCTTTAATCCTAAAATGAAATTTTCGGTCCTATGTTCGAATCTTATTTCAGCCACAGAACTTCGGTCTTTCGGAATTTCGGTTAGCTGACAGGATATGCACACCTTTTATTCAAGATGTACCATCTGTGAAAATTTGAAGAAAATCCGACCATAAATGGCGGCTGTAGAGCGCGAACACCATTTTTCACTATTTTTAGCTGTGACGTCATGTGACGTCATAGGGTGCTGAAGATGCTTTTCTTCAAAAGTGCATACTTTACTTTCATAACTCTGAAATTTTCATTATTCTGAACAACTGGCATCATGTCGAAATCATTGCCCTAAAATGAAAATTAAGAAGTATGCTTATGACGTCACATGACGTCATATGACGTTCTGACTGAAAATATTTGTAGTAATTCTGCAGAACTGCAAACTGTGTAAGTTTCAACTTTCTATCTCATCCTGAAACTCTTTAATCCTAAAATGAAATTTTCGGTCCTATGTTCGAATCTTATTTCAGCCACAGAACTTCGGTCTTTCGGAATTTCGGTTAGCTGACAGGATATGCACACCTTTGATTTAAGATGTACCATCTGTGAAAATTTGAAGAAAATCCGACCATAAATGACGGCTGTAGATCGCGAACACCATTTTTCACTATTTTTAGCTGTGACGTCATGTGACGTCATAGGGTGCTGAAAATCATTGAAATCAAAATTTCCTCACGTGACTAATATGCCATAAAAATTTCCTCGTCCTAGGTCCATTGCAACATATAAAAATAAGCGTTTAGTTAGGAAGAAGAAAAGAATAATAATAATAATAATAATAATAACTAGATGTCATTCGTGAAAACGAATGATAGGACTTTCTGCAAGCTGTGTTAATGCAAAAAGCAGGAGATAGAAGTTTCATGTAATGACTCACCTCTGGTAGTATTTCATCTTCATGCTGAACAATTGACATTATATTCCGAAATTAGTGCAAATGATAAGAACTAAGTATTAGTCTGTGACGTCACATGACGTCATATGATATCATAACTCTAAACATATGTAGAAATTCTGCAGAACTGCAAACTGTTTAAGTTTCAACTTTCTATCTCATCCTGAAGCTCTCTAATCCTAAAATGAAATGTTCGGTCCTATGTTCGAATCTTATTTCAGCCACAGAACTTCGGTCTTTCGGAATTTCGGTCAGTTGACAGGATATGCACACCTGAGTTTCAAAATGTACCATCTGTGAAAATTTGAAGAAAATCCGACCATAAATGACGGCTGTAGAGCGTAAACACCATTTTTCACTATTTTTTGCTGTGACGTCATGTGACGTCATAGGGTGCTGAAGATGCTTTTCTTCAAAAGCGCATACTTTGCTTTCATAACTCTGAAATTTTCATTATTCTGAACAACTGGCATCATGTCGAAATCATTGCCCAAATATGAAAATTAAGAAGTATGCTTATGACGTCACATGACTTCATATGACGTCACGACTCAAAATTTTTGTAGAAATTCTGCAGAACTGCAAACTGTGTAAGTTTCAACTTTCCATCTCATCCTGAAGCTCTTTTATCCTAAAATGAAATTTTCGGTCCTATGTTCGAATCTTATTTCAGCCACAGAACTTCGGTCTTTCGGAATTTCGGTTAGCTGACAGGATATGCACACCTTTGATTCAAGATGTACCATCTGTGAAAATTTGAAGAAAATCCGACCATAAATGACGGCTGTAGAGCGCGAACACCTTTTTTCACTATTTTTAGCTGTGACGTCACATGACGTCATATGGTACTGACGATGCTTTTGTTCAAAAGCGCATACTTTCCTTTCATAACTCTGAAATTTTCATTATTCTGAACAACTGGCATCATGTCGAAATCATTGCCCTAAAATGAAAATTAAGAAGTATGCTTATGACGTCACATGACGTCATATGACGTCACGCCTCAAAATATTTGTAGAAATTCTGCAGAACTGCAAACTGTGTAAGTTTCAACTTTCTATCTCATCCTGAAGCTCTTTTATCCTAAAATGAAATTTTCGGTCCTATGTTCGAATCTTATTTCAGCCACAGAACTTCGGTCTTTCGGAATTTCGGTTAGCTGACAGGATATGCACACCTTTGATTCAAGATGTACCATCTGTAAAAATTTGAAGAAAATCCGACCATAAATGACGGCTGTAGAGCGCGAACACCATTTTTCACTATTTTTAGCTGTGACGTCATGTGACGTCATAGGGTGCTGAAAATCATTGAAATCAAAATTTCCTCACGTGACTAATAAGCCATAAAAATTTCATCGTCCTAGGACTATTGCAACATATAAAAATAAGCGTTTAGTTAGGAAGAAGAAAAGAATAATAATAATAATAACTAGATGTCATTCGTGAAAACGAATGATAGGACTTTCTGCAAACTGTGTTAATGCAAAAAGCAGGAGATAGAAGCTTCGTGCAATGACTCACCTCTGTATTACATGTTCATGCTGAACAATTGACATTTTATTCCGAAATTAGTGCAAACAATAAGAACTAAGTATTAGTCTGTGACGTAACATGATGTCATATGACGTCAGGACATGACCGCAAACTTGATTTCTAGTTTAAAAGTCCTATGTTCGAATCTTACTCCAGCCACAATACTTCCTGAAGCTCCTTATACCTAGAATGAAATTTACGGTCCTATGTTCGAATCTTATTTCAGCAACAGAACCTCGGTTTTTCGGAATTAAGGTGAGGTGACAAAATATTCACACCTTAGTTTCAAGATGTACCATCTGTAAAAATGTGAAGAAAATCTGATCATAAATGACGGCTCTAGAGCACGAACACCATTTTCCACTATTTTTAGCTGTGACGTCATGTGACGTTATAGGGTGCTGAAGATGCTTTTGTTCAAAAGCGCATACCATCCTCTCATAACTCTGAATTTTTCATTTTTCTGAACAACTGGCATCATGTCGAAATCATTGCCCTAAAATGAATATCAAGAAGTATGCTTATGACGTCACATGACGTCATATGACGTCACAACTCAAAATATTTGTAGAAATTCTGCAGAACTGCAAACTGTGTAAGTTTCTACTTTCTATCTCATCCTGAAGCTCTTTAATCCTAAAATGAAATTTTCGGTCCTATGTTCGAATCTTATTTCAGCCACAGAACTTCGGTCTTTCGGAATTTCGGTTAGCTGACAGGATATGCACACATTAGTTTTAAATTGTATCATCTGTGAAAATTTGAAGAAAATCCGACTATAAATGACGGCTGTAGAGCGCGAACACCATTTTTCACTATTTTTAGCTCTGACGTCATGTGACATCATAGGGTGCTGATGATGCATTTGTTTAAACGCGCATACTTTACTGTCATAACTCTGAAATTTTCATTATTCTGAACAACTGGCATCATATCGAAATCATTGCACTAAAATGAAAAATAAGAAGTAGGCCTATGACGTCACATGACGTCATATGACGTCACGACTTAAAATATATGTAGAAATACTGCAGAACTGCAAAATGTGTAAGTTTCAACTTTCTATCTCATCCTGAAGCTCTTTAATCCTAAAATGAAATTTTCGGTCCTATGTTCGATTCTTATTTCAGCCACAGAACTTCGGTCTTTCGGAAATTCGGTTAGCTGACAGGATGTGCACACCTTTGATTCATGATGTACGATCTGTGAAAATTTGAAGAAAATCCGACCATAAATGACGGCTGTAGAGCGCGAACACCGTTTTTCACTATTTTTAGCTGTGACGTCATGTGACGTCATAGGGTGCTGAAGATGCTTTTGTTCAAAAGCGCATACTTTCATGTCATAACTCTGAAATTTTCATTATTCTGAACAACTGGCATCATGTCGAAACCATTGCCCTAAAATGAAAATTAAGAATTATGCCTATGACGTCACATGACGTCCTATGACGTCAAAACTCAAAATATATGTAGAAATTCTGCCGAACTGCAAACTGTGTAAGTTTCAACTTTCTATCTCATCCTGAAGCTCTTTAATCCTAAAATGAAATTTTCGGTCCTATGTTCGAATCTCATTTCAGCCACAGAACTTCGGTCTTTCGCAATTTCGGTTAGCTGACAGGATATGCACACCTTTGATTCAAGATGTACAATCTGTTAAAATTTGAAGAAAATCCGACCATAAATGACGGCTGTAGAGCGCGAACACCATTTTTCACTATTTTTAGCTGTGACGTCATGTGACGTCATAGGGTGCTGAAAATCATTGAAATTAAAATTTCCTCACGTGACTAATAAGCTATAAAAATTACATCGTCCTAGGACTATTGCAACATATAAAAATAAGCGTTTAGTTAGGAAGAAGAAAAGAATAATAATAATAATAACTAGACTTCTTTTGTTTTTGAACAAAAGATAGGGCTTTCTGCACTGCAAACCATGACAAACCTGGTGTTTTTCGAATTTTGGCAAACCTATATAATCCTGCACAATGAAGTCGTAATGTATAACTTCTGTGAAAATTCCATGCCAATCCGCCCATAAATGATGGCTGTACAGCGCGGATGAACTTTGGTAGCTTTTTTAAGTTTTGATGTCATGTGACGTCATATGAAAATTTTAATCATTAAATTTTAATGTTCATGATTACCTACATAGGACATTAAATTTTCATTGTCTATGTACCTTTGCAACATGAGTAAATTGACATTCAGGAATCGGAAATTCTCTACAATTTGATGACGTCATATGACGTCATATGAAATTCATCTTTACAAAATGCAAAGGAAACACAGAGACGTATAAGCTCGCCAAATATCAAATATCTATCTCATCTAGAAACGATTTTATACGTATTTAAAATTTGACGTTCTTGGTTCGAATCTTCGATTCGCCACAGAACCTTAGTTCTTTCAAATTTTGGCAAACCTATATAATCCTACACAATGAGGTCGTAATATATAACTTCTGTGAAGATTCCATGACAATCTATCAATGAATGACGGCTGTACAGAGCGGACAAACTTTGGTAGTTATTTATAGTTCTGACGTTATGTGACGTGGTTTAATTTTCAATAAGATGAATGGTAACATGAGTAAAATTGACATCAAGAAATCGGAAATTCTTTACAACTTGATGACGTCATATGACGTCATATGACATTCATCTTTACAAAATGCAAAGGAAACACAGAGACATATAATCTCGCCAAATATCAACTTTCTATCTCATCTAGAAACGATTTTATACGTATTTGAAATTTGACGTCCTTGGTTCGAATCTTGGATTCGCCATAGAACCTTTGTTCTTTCGAATCTTGGCAAACCTATATAATCCTGCACAATGAGATCGTAATATATAACTTCTGTGAAAATTCCATGCAAATCCGTCCATAAATGACGGCTGTACAGCGCGTACAAACTTTGGTAGCTATTTTTAGTTCTGACGTCATGTGACGTCATATGAAAATTTTAAACATTGGATCAAAATGTTCATGATCACCTACAAAGGACTTTCAATTTCCATTGTTATGAACTCTTGAGAAAATTGACATCAAGTAATCGGAAATTCTATACAACTTGATGACGTCATATGACGTCATATGACGTTCATCTTTACAAAATGCAAAGGAAACACAGAGACGTATAACCTCGCCAAATATCAACTTTCTATCTCATCTAGAAACGTTTTAATATGGATTTGAAATTCGACGTCCTTGGTTCGAATCTTTGATTCGCCATAGAACCTTAGTTCTTTCGAATCTTGACAAACCTATATAATCCTGCACAATGAGGTCGTAATATATAACTTCTGTGAAAATTCCATGCCAATCCGTTCATAAATGAGGACTGTACAGTACGTACAAACTTTGGTAACTATTTTAAGTTCTGACGTCATGTGACGTCATATGAAAATTTTAAACATTGAATCTAAATGTTCATGATTTCCTACATAGGACATTAAATTTTCATTGTCTATGAACCTTTGCAGCATGAGTAAATTGACATCAAGAAATCGGAAATTCTATACAACTTGATGACGTCATATGACGTCATATGGCGTTTATCTTTACAAAATGCAAAGGAAACACAGAGAGGAATAATCTCGCCAAGTATTAACTTTCTATCTCATCTAGAAACGATTTTATATGGATTTGAAATTTGACGTCCTTGGTTCGAATCTTGGATTCGCCATAGAACCATAGTTCTTTCGAATCTTGGCAAACCTATATAATCCTGCACAATAAGGTCTGAATATATAACTTCTGTGAAAATTCCATGACAGTCCGTCCATAAATGACGGCTGTACAGCGCGTACAAACTTTGGTAGCTGTTTTTAGTTCTGACGTCATGTGAAGATAAAAATAACATATTCCAAAATGCCATTGCTTCAGGTGTCTGATGATAGAATTTCTTTGTCCTAGACCTTCAGCAACTTAATGAAATAACAACATGAAAAGGTTGGAAAAAAAGAATAATAATAATAATAAAAGACAGAACAAACCCAAAAGGTCTTTCTGCGGAAAGCAGAAAGCCCTAATAATAATAATAAACATAACAAACCCAATAGGACTTTCTGCTTTAGGCAGAAAGTCCTAATAACTAGATGTCATTCGTGAAAACGAATGATAGGACTTTCTGCAAGCTGTGTTAATGCAAAAAGCAGGAGATAGAAGTTTCATGTAATGACTCACCTCTGGTAATTTTTCATGTTCATGCTGAACAATTGACATTATATTCCGAAATAAGTGCAAATGATAAGAACTAAGTATTACACTATTTTTAGCTCTGACGACACATGACGTCATAGGGTACTGAAAATTCTCTTGTTCAAAAGCGTATACTTTCCTTTCATAACTCTGAAATTTTCATTATTCTGAACAACTGGCATCATGTCGAAATCATTGCCCTAAAATGAAAATTAAGAAGTATGCTTATGACGTCACATGACGTCATATGACGTCAAAACTCACGGTATTTGTAGAAATTCTGCAGAACTGCAAACTGTGTAAGTTTCAACTTTCTATCTCATCCTGAAGCTCTTTAATCCTAAAATGAAATTTTCGGTCCTATGTTCGAATCTTATTTCAGCCACAGAACTTCGGTCTTTCGGACTTTCGGTAAGCTGACAGGATAGGCACACCTTAGTTTCAAGATGTACCATCTGTGAAAACTTGAAGAAAATCCGACCATAAATGACGGCTGTAGAGCGCGAACATCATTTTTCACTATTTTTAGCTGTGACGTCATGTGACGTCATAGGGTGCTGAAGATGCTTTTGTTTTAAAGCGCATACTTAGCTGTCATAACTCTGAAATTTTCATTATTCTGAACAACTGGCATCATGTCAAAATCATTGCCCAAAAATGAAAATTAAGAAGTATGCTTATGACGTCACATGACGTCATATGACGTCAAAACTCAAAATATATGTAGAAATTCTGCAGAACTGCAAACTGTGTAAGTTTCAACTTTTTATCTCATCCAGAAGCTCTTTAATCCGAAAATGAAATTTTCGGTCCTATGTTCGAATCTTATTTCAGCCACAGAACTTCGGTCTTTCGGAATTTCGGTTAGCTGACAGGATATGCACATCTTAGTTTAAAGATGTACCATCTGTGAAAATTTGAAGAAAATCAGACCATAAATGGCGGCTGTTGAGCGTGAACACCATTTTTCATTATTTTTAGCTCTGACGTCACATGACGTCATAGGGTGCTGAAAATTATTATGTTCAAAAGGGTATACTTTACTTTCATAACTCTGAAATTTTCATTATTCTGAACAACTGGCATCATGTCGAAATCATTGAACTAAAATAAAAAATAAGAAGTATGCTTATGACGTTACATGACGTCCTTGGACGTCACGACTCAAAATATATGTAGAAATTCTGCAGAACTACAAACTGTGTAAGGTTCAACATTCTATCTCATCCTGAAGCTCTTTTATACTAAAATGAAATTTTCGGTCCTATGTTCGAAACTGATTTCAGCCACAGAACTTCGGTCTTTCGGAATTTCGGTTAGCTGACAGGATATGCACACCTTTGATTCAAGATATACCATATGTAAACATTTGATGAAAATCCGACCATAAATGACGGCTGTAGAGCGCGAAAACTATTTATTACTATTTTTAGCTGTGACGGCAGGTGACGTCATAGGGTGCTTAGGATGCTTTTCTTCAAAAGCGCTTAATTTACTGTCATAACTCTGAAATTTTCATTATTCTGAACAACTGAAAACATGTCGAAATCATTGCCCTAAAATGAAAATTAAGATGTATGCTTATGACGTCACATGACGTCATATGTCGTCAGGACTCAAAATATTTGTAGAAATTATGTAGAACTGCAAACTTTGTAAGTTTCAACTTTATATCTCATCCTGAAGCTCTTTAATCCGAAAATGAAATTTTCGGTCCTATGTTCGAATCTTATTTCAGCCACAGAACTTCGGTCTTTCGGAACTTCGGTTTGCTGACAGGATATTCACACCTTTGTTTCAAGATGTACCATCTGTGAAAATTTGAAGAAAATCCGACCATAAATGACGGCTGTAGAGCGCGAATACCATTTTTCACTATTTTTTGCTGTGACGTCATGTGACGTCATAGGGTACTGAAGATGGTTTTGTTCAAAAGCGCATACTTTACTTCCATAACTCTGAAATTTTCATTATTCTGAACAACTGGCATCATGTCGAAATCATTGCGCTAAAATGAAAATTAAGAAGTATGCTTATGACGTCACATGACGTCATATGACGTCATGCCTCAAAATATTTGTAGAAATTCTGCAGAACTACAAACTGTGTAAGTTTCAACTTTCTATCTCATCCTGAAGCTCTTTTATCCTAAAATGAAATTTTCGGTCCAATGTTCGAATCTTATTTCAGCCACAGAACTTCGGTCTTTCGGAATTTCGGTTAGCTGACAGGATATGCACACCTTTGATGCAAGATGTACCATCTGTGAAAATTTGAAGAAAATCCGACCATAAATGACGGCTGTAGAGCGCGAACACCATTTTTCACTATTTTTAGCTGTGACGTCACATGACGTCATAGGGTGCTGAAGATGCTTTTGTTCAAAAGCGAATACTTTACTTTCATAACCCTGAAATTTTCATTATTCTGAACAACTGGCATCATGTCGAAATCATTGCTCTAAAATGAAAAATAAGAAGTATGCTTATGACGTCACATGACGTCATATGACGTCACGAATCAAAATATTTGTAGAAATTCTGCAGGTCTGCAAACTGTGTAAGATTCAACTTTCTATCTCATCCTGAAGCTCTTTTATCCTAAAATGAAATTTTCGGTCCTATGTTCGAATCTTATTTCAGCCACAGAACTTCGGTCTTTCGGAATTTCGGTTACCTGACAGGATATGCACACCTTTGATTCAAGATGTACCATCTGTGAAAATTTGAAGAAAATCCGACCATAAATGACGGCTGTAGAGCGCGAACACCATTTTTCACTAATTTTAGCTGTGACGTCATGTGACGTCATAGGGTGCTGAAAATCATTGAAATCAAAATTTCCTCACGTGACTAATAAGCCGTAAAAATTTCATCGTCCTAGGACTATTGCAACATATAAAAATAAGCGTTTAGTTAGGAAGAAGAAAAGAATAATAATAATTTATAATAATAATAAAACTAGATAATATATATTAAATTCTCTACCCTTTACTCTTTTATTTTTTTTCGTATGGACTTCTTTTAGCTTTGATGTCACATGACGTCATAGGGTGCTGAAAATTCTTTTGTTCAAAAGCGCATACTCTACTGTCGTAACTCTGAAATTTTCATTATTCTGAACAACTGGCATCATGTCGAAATCATTACCCTAAAATGAAAATTAAGAAGTATGCCTATGACGTCACATGACGTCATATTACGTCACGACTCAAAATATATGTAGAAATTCTGCAGAACTGCAAACTGTGTAAGTATCAACTTTCTATCTTATCCTGAAGCTCTTTCATCCTAAAATGAAATTTTCGGTCCTATGTTCGAATCTTACTTCAGCCACAGAACTTCGGTCTTTCGGAAATTCGGTTGGCTGACAGGATATGCACACCTTAGTTTCAAGATGTACCATCTGTGAAAATTTGAAGTAAATCCGACCATAAATGACGGCTGTAGAGCGCAAACACCATTTTTCACTATTTTTAGCTGTGGCGTCATGTGACGTCAAAGGGTGCTGAAGATGCTTTTATTCAAAAGCGCATACGTTACTGTCATAACTCTGAAATTTTCATTATTCTGAACAACTGGCATCATGTCGAAATCATTACCCTAAAATTAAAATTAAGAAGTATGCCTATGACGTCACATGACGTCATATGACGTCACGACTGAAAATATATGTTGAAATTCTGCAGAACTGCAAACTGTGTAAGTTTCAACTTTCTATCTCATCCTGAAGCTCTTTTATCCTATAATGAAATTTTCGGTCCTATGTTCGAATCTTATTTCAGCCACAGAACTTCGGTCTTTCGGAATTTTGGTTAGCTGACAGGATATGCACACCTTTGATTCAAAATGTACCATCTGTGAAAATTTGAAGAAAATCCGACCATAAATGACGGCTGTAGAGCGCGAACACCATTTTTCACTATTTTTAGCTGTGACATCATGTGACGTCATAGGGTGCTGAAGATGCTTTTGTTCAAAAACGCATACTTTACTGTCATATCTCTGAAATTTTCATTACTCTGAACAACTGGCATCATGTCGAAATCATTGCCCGAAAATGAAAATTTAGAAGTATGCCTATGAAGTCACATGACGTCATATGACGTCACCACTCAAAATATATGTAGAAATTCTGAGAACTGCAAACTGTGTAAGTTTCAACTTTCTATCTCATCCTGAAGCTCTTTAATCCTAAAATGAAATTTTCGGTCCTATGTTCGAATCTTATTTCAGCCACAGAACTTCGGTCTTTCGGAATTTCGGTTAGCTGACAGGATATGCACACCTTAGTTTCAAGATGTACCATCTGTGAAAATTTGAAGAAAATCCGACCATAAATGGCGGCTGTAGAGCGTGAACGCCATTTTTCACTATTTTTAGCTCTGACGTCATATGACGTCATAGGGTGCTGAAGATGCTTTTGTTCAAAAGCGCATACTTTACTGTCATAACTCTGAAATATTCATTATTCTGAACCCAAAACTTTGACGTAACATGACGTCATATGACGTCATGACTCAAAATATATGTAGAAATTCTGCAGAACTGCAAACTGTGTAAGTTTCAACTTTCTATCTCATCCTGAAGCTCTTTAATCCTAAAATGAAATTTTCGGTCCTATGTTCGAATCTTATTTCAGCCACAGAACTTCGGTCTTTCGGAATTTCGGTTAGCTGACAGGATATGCATACCTTAGTTTCAAGATGTACCATCTGTGAAAATTTGAAGAAAATCCGACCATAAATGACGGCTGTAGAGCGCGAACACCATTTTTCACTATTTTTAGCTGTGACGTCATGTGACGTCATAGGCTGCTAATAATCATTGAAATCATAATTTCTTCACGTGACTAATAACCCATAAAAATTTCATCGTCCTAGGACTATTGCAACATATTAAAATAAGCGTTTAGTTAGGAAGAAGAAAAGAATAATAATAATAAAAAAATGACGTCACGTGACGTCATATGACGTTTATTTTCACATAATTGTTAGACACCCAGAGACCTACTAACTGACAAGATTTCAACTTTCTATCTCAAATAGGACAGTTTTTATAAGCATTTAAAAATTGACGTCCTTGGTTCGAATCTTGGATCCGCCATAGATGCTTGGACTTTTTGAATTTTGAAAAACGGACACCGGTATACACAATAAGAACGTAATATACACATTCTGTGAAAATTTGATAAAAATCGGCCCATTAATAATGGCTCTGGACCGTGTACAAACTTTCGTAGTCAATTTCAAATATGACGTCAAATGACGTCATAGGCTTCTGAAAATCATTGAAATCGAAATTTCAGCAAAACCCTTGTTAATTTAAATCATTATCATATAATGACGTCACGTGACGTCATATGACATTTAATTTTACAATATGTTTAAGACTCCCAGAGACCTATATACTGACCAAATATCACTTTTCTATCTCCAATAGGACTGATTTTATGAGCATTTAAAAATTTACGACCTTGGTTCGAATCTTGGATTCGCTATAGAACCATGGACTTTTCGAATTTTGAAAAACGGACACCGAGATGCACAACTAGAACTTAATATACACATTCTGTGAAAATTTGATGAAAATCGGTTCATAAACAATGGCTGCAGACCGCGTACAAACTTTTGTTGCATATTTCAAGTGTGACGTCATATGACGTCATATGCATATGAAAATCATAGAAATCAAAATTTCAGTCTTTGAAGCATGCGTCATTAAATTTTCATTGCCCTTCGACAATTGCAACATATAGAAATATTCTTGTTAATAATAGAAATACATTATCATATAATGACGTCACGTGACGTCATATGACATTTATTTTCACAAAATGTTTAAAACTTCTAGAGACCTAAATACTGACTAAAAATCAACTTTCTATCTTAAATAGGACAGATTTTATAAGCATTTAAAAATTTACGACCTTGGTTCGAATCTTGGATTCGCTATAGAACCATGGACTTCTCGAATGTTGAAAAACGGACACCGGGATGCACAACTAGAGCCTAACATACACATTCTGTGAAATTTTGATGAAAATCGGTCCAGAAATAATGGCTGTAGACCGCGTACAAACTTTTTCACGTGACGTCAAGTCTGACGTTATATGACGTCATATGAATATACAATTCATTGCATCCGAAAGCTCATGGTTTGAAATATATGCCATAAAATTTTCATTGTTCTGAGTCAATGGCAACACCTCGAAATTAACACAAATATAAGAGGAAGAAAAAAAGAATAAGAAGAAGAAGAAGAATAATAAAAAAACAGTACAAACCCAATATGACTTTCTGCCTGTAGGCAGAAAGTCCTAACTAGATGTCATTCGTGAAAACGAATGATAGGACTTTCTGCAAGCTGTGTTAATGCAAAAAGCAGGAGATAGAAGTTTCATGTAATGACTCACCTCTGGTAATTTTTCATGTTCATGCTGAACAATTGACATTATATTCCGAAATAAGTGCAAATGATAAGAACTAAGTATTACACTATTTTTAGCTCTGACGACACATGACGTCATAGGGTACTGAAAATTCTCTTGTTCAAAAGCGTATACTTTCCTTTCATAACTCTGAAATTTTCATTATTCTGAACAACTGGCATCATGTCGAAATCATTGCCCTAAAATGAAAATTAAGAAGTATGCTTATGACGTCACATGACGTCATATGACGTCAAAACTCACGGTATTTGTAGAAATTCTGCAGAACTGCAAACTGTGTAAGTTTCAACTTTCTATCTCATCCTGAAGCTCTTTAATCCTAAAATGAAATTTTCGGTCCTATGTTCGAATCTTATTTCAGCCACAGAACTTCGGTCTTTCGGACTTTCGGTAAGCTGAGAGGATAGGCACACCTTAGTTTCAAGATGTACCATCTGTGAAAACTTGAAGAAAATCCGACCATAAATGACGGCTGTAGAGCGCGAACATCATTTTTCACTATTTTTAGCTGTGACGTCATGTGACGACATAGGGTGCTGAAGATGCTTTTGTTTTAAAGCGCATACTTAGCTGTCATAACTCTGAAATTTTCATTATTCTGAACAACTGGCATCATGTCAAAATCATTGCCCAAAAATGAAAATTAAGAAGTATGCTTATGACGTCACATGACGTCATATGACGTCAAAACTCAAAATATATGTAGAAATTCTGCAGAACTGCAAACTGTGTAAGTTTCAACTTTCTATCTCATGCAGAAGCTCTTTAATCCGAAAATGAAATTTTCGGTCCTATGTTCGAATCTTATTTCAGCCACAGAACTTCGGTCTTTCGGAATTTCGGTTAGCTGACAGGATATGCACATCTTAGTTTAAAGATGTACCATCTGTGAAAATTTGAAGAAAATCAGACCATAAATGGCGGCTGTTGAGCGTGAACACCATTTTTCATTATTTTTAGCTCTGACGTCACATGACGTCATAGGGTACTGAAAATTATTATGTTCAAAAGGGTATACTTTACTTTCATAACTCTGAAATTTTCATTATTCTGAACAACTGGCATCATGTCGAAATCATTGAACTAAAATAAAAAATAAGAAGTATGCTTATGACGTTACATGACGTCCTTGGACGTCACGACTCAAAATATATGTAGAAATTCTGCAGAACTACAAACTGTGTAAGGTTCAACATTCTATCTCATCCTGAAGCTCTTTTATACTAAAATGAAATTTTCGGTCCTATGTTCGAAACTGATTTCAGCCACAGAACTTCGGTCTTTCGGAATTTCGGTTAGCTGACAGGATATGCACACCTTTGATTCAAGATATACCATATGTAAACATTTGATGAAAATCCGACCATAAATGACGGCTGTAGAGCGCGAAAACTATTTATTACTATTTTTAGCTGTGACGGCAGGTGACGTCATAGGGTGCTTAGGATGCTTTTCTTCAAAAGCGCTTAATTTACTGTCATAACTCTGAAATTTTCATTATTCTGAACAACTGAAAACATGTCGAAATCATTGCCCTAAAATGAAAATTAAGATGTATGCTTATGACGTCACATGACGTCATATGTCGTCAGGACTCAAAATATTTGTAGAAATTATGTAGAACTGCAAACTTTGTAAGTTTCAACTTTATATCTCATCCTGAAGCTCTTTTATCCTAAAATGAAATTTTCGGTCCTATGTTCGAATCTTATTTCAGCCACAGAACTTCGGTCTTTCGGAATTTTGGTTAGCTGACAGGATATGCACACCTTTGATTCAAAATGTACCATCTGTGAAAATTTGAAGAAAATCCGACCATAAATGACGGCTGTAGAGCGCGAACACCATTTTTCACTATTTTTAGCTGTGACATCATGTGACGTCATAGGGTGCTGAAGATGGTTTTGTTCAAAAGCGCATACTTTACTTCCATAACTCTGAAATTTTCATTACTCTGAACAACTGGCATCATGTCGAAATCATTGCCCGAAAATGAAAATTTAGAAGTATGCCTATGAAGTCACATGACGTCATATGACGTCACCACTCAAAATATATGTAGAAATTCTGCAGAACTGCAAACTGTGTAAGTTTCAACTTTCTATCTCATCCTGAAGCTCTTTAATCCTTAAATGAAATTTTCGGTCCTATGTTCGAATCTTATTTCAGCCACAGAACTTCGGTCTTTCGGAATTTAGGTTAGCTGACAGGATATGCACACCTTTGATTCAAGATGTACCATCTGTGAAAATTTGAAGAAAATCCGACCATAAATGACGGCTGTAGAGCGCGAACACCATTTTTCACTATTTTTAGCTGTGACGTCATATGACGTCATAGGGTGCTGAAAATCATTGAAATCAAAATTTGCTCACGTGACTAATACGCCATAAAAATTTCATCGTCCTAGGACTATTGCAACATATAAAAATAAGCGTTTAGTTAGGAAGAAGAAAAGAATAATAATAATAATAACTAGATTTCATTCGTTGATACGAATGATAGGACTTTCTGCTCAAATTGAAAAATATTAAGATTAATTCCGTGAGAAAGAATATATATTAAATTCTCTAACCTTTACTTTTTTCTTTTTTTTCGTATGGACTTCTTTTAGCTTTGACGTCACATGACGTCATAGGGTGCTGAAAATTCTTTTGTTCTGAAGCGCATACTCTACTGTCGTAACTCTGAAATTTTCATTATTCTGAACAACTGGCATCATGTCAAAATCATTGCCTTAAAATGAATATTAAGAAGTATGCTTATGACGTCATAAGACGTCAAGACTCAAAATATATGTAGAAATTCTGCAGAACTGCAAACTGTGTAAGTTTCAACTTTCTATCTCATCCTGAAGCTCTTTAATCCTAAAATGAAATTTTCGGTCCTATGTTCGAATCTTATTTCAGCCACAGAACTTCGGTCTTTCGAAATTTCTGTTAACTGACAGGGTATGCACACCTTAGTTTCAAGATATACCATCTGTGAAAATTTGAATAAAATCCGGCCATAAATGGCAGCTGTAGAGCGTGAACACCATTTTTCACTATTTTAAACTGTGACGTCACATAACGTCATAGGGTGCTGTAGATGCTTTTATTCAAAAGCGCATTCATAACTGTCATAACTCTGAAATTTTCATTATTCTGAACAACAGGCATCATGTCGAAATCATTACCCAAAAATGAAAATTAAGAAGTATGCCTATGACGTCACATGACGTCATATGACGTCACGACTCAAAATATTTGTAGAAATTCTGCAGAACTGCAAACTGTGTAAGTTTCAACTTTCTATCTCATCCTGAAGCTCTTTAATCCTAAAATGAAATTTTCGGTCCTATGTTCGAATCTTATTTCAGCCACAGAACTTCGGTCTTTCGGAATTTCGGTTAGCTGACAGGATATGCACACCTTAGTTTCAAGATGTACCATCTGTGAAAATTTGATGAAAATCCGACTATAAATGACGGCTGTAGAGCGCGAACACCATTTTTCACTATTTTTAGCTGTGACGTCATGTGACGTCATAGGGTGCTGAAGATGCTTTTGTTCAAAAGCGCATACCTTACTGTCATAATTCTAAAATTTTCATTATTCTGAACAACTGGCATCATGTCGAAATCATTGCCCTAAAATGAAAATTAAGAAGTATGCCTATGACGTCACATGACGTCATATGACGTCACCACTCAAAATATATGTAGAAATTCTGCAGAACTGCAAACTGTGCAAGTTTCAACTTTCTATCTCATCCTGAAGCTCTTTAATCCTAAAATGAAATTTTCGGTCTTATGTTCGAATCTTATTTCAGCCACAGAACTTCGGTCTTTCGGAATTTCGGTTAGCTGACAGGATATGCACACCTTTGATTCAAGATGTACCATCTGTGAAAATTTGAAGAAAATCCGACCGTAAATGACGGCTGTAGAGCGCGAACACCATTTTTCACTATTTTTAGCTGTGACGTCATGTGACGTCATAGGGTGCTGAAAATCATTGAAATCAAAATTTCCTCACGTGACTAATATGCCATAAAAATATTATCGTCCTAGGACTATTGCAACATATAAAAATAAGCGTTTAGTTAGGAAGAAGAAAAGAATAATAATAACTAGATGTCATTCGTGAAAACGAATGATAGGACTTTCTGCAAGCTGTGTTAATGCAAAAAGCAGGAGATAGAAGTTTCATGTAATGACTCACCTCTGGTAGTATTTCATGTTCATGCTGAACAATTGAAATTATATTCCGAAATTAGTGCAAATGAGAAGAACTAAGTATTAGTCTGTGACGTCACATGACGTCATATGACGTCATAACTCTAAACATATGTAGAAATTCTGCAGAACTGCAAACTGTTTAAGTTTCAACTTTCTATCTCATCCTGAAGCTCTCTAATCCTAAAATGAAATTTTCGATCCAATGTTCGAATCTTATTTCAGCCACAGAACTTCGGTCTTTCGGAATTTCGGTTAGCTGACAGGATATGCACACTTAACTTTCAAGATGTACCATCTGTGAAAATTTGAAGAAAATCCGACCATAAATGGCGGCTGTAGAGCGTGAACACCATTTTTAACTATTTTTAGCTCTGACGTCACATGACGTCATAGTGTGCTAAAGATGCTTTTGTTCAAAAGGGCATACTCTACTATCATAACTCTGAAATTTTCGTTATTCTGAACAACTGGCATCATGTCAAAATCATTGACCTAAAATGAAAATTAAGAAGTATGCTTATGACGTCACAAAACGTCATATGACGTCAAAACTCAAGACATATGTAGAAATTCTGCAGAACTGCAAACTGTGTAAGGTTCAACCTTCTATCTCATCCTCAAGCTCTTTAATCCTAAAATGAAATTTTCGGTCCTATGTTCGAACCTTTTTTCAGCCACAGAACTTCAGTCTTTTGGAAGTTTGGTTAGCTGACCGGATATGCACACCACCTAAAA
>CM037777.1:69342510-69392510 GCA_021229015.1 Solen grandis
TCCGTTCTTGGCCCAAAGAATTACATCATGTACACCAAACCTGTGGGCGCTATCTGACGGAAGCACAAACTCATTTCTACATTTTTACGCTGACGACTCGCAATTGTACATGGCATTTAAACCAAAGGAAACCATTTCACGTAATGAGACCTTGCGACGGATTGAAGCATGCCTGAATGACATCATTCTATGGATGAATAATAACTTTCTCAAACTCAATGCGGACAAAACAGAGGTGATTGTCTTTGTACCAAAACGAAGTGATGTTGAAGATCTTACTGTAAGAGTAGGTGATTCTGTAATAAAACCATCAACAACAGTTAGAAACCTTGATTCCGTACTGGACTCTCATTTAGACATGGAACAACATGTAAACCCAGTTTCTCGTTCATGCTTCATGCAAATTCGACAAAAAGGTCAAATTCGGAAATACCTGACTGTTGATTCAACCAGAACCCTGATAAACTCATTAGTGACATCAAGACTAGATTACTGTAATTCGTTGCTATATGAATCTCCTAAGTACGTTCTCAACAAGCTCCAAAATGTTCAAAATACGGCTGCTCGTGTTATTACCAGGGCACCGCGTAACTGCCACATAACCCCTGTGTTAAAGGAACTACATTGGCTTCTGTGCACATCAGAGTCGAGTACAAACTCCTTACATATGTGTTTAAGGCGCTTCACGGACAGGCACCTACTTACATACGAAACATGCTAGACATTTATATCCCATCCTGACAACTTAGGTCCCAGATGATTGTTTAACACTGGTTGTACCGCGTAGTAGGACTGCGACTTATGGTGATCGTGCGTTTATGACGGCAGCCCCTAAACTCTGGAATGCCCTACCTAGAACACTTAAGAGCTGTGAAACTCTACCAGTGTTTAAGAGAGCACTTAAAACTCACTTATTTAAGAGGTTTTATTTGGACTGATTATTTTTGTACCAGTGTCGCTTTTTAACAAATTCTTAAGTCTTACCTGTATTTTAATTTTTTATGTGGGTTTTTTAAAACATTTAATTAATTTGTGACTTGAGCAATAGGTTTTTAATTTTTTTTTTTTTTTTAAATATTGTATCATTTATTTGGTTTTACTGTACAGTACTTTTGAACGTGTTAATGTACATGAAAAAAGTGCTTAAGAAGTTTGGTATATAATAATAATAATAATTAACATAAGTGCCAAGTTATTTAAAAATTCTGCTATCCATGTCTAAGTTACAGCCCGGACAAGCAAATCCAGCTCTATGACCATTGATCTCTATGTATGACCTTGAACTTTGAGTTATGAATCTTGTGCGCTGTGTCACTTAGCTTGATATTTGTGTCAAATTATTTGAGAATCCCTCCATCCATGGCAAAGTAAAGCACACAAGCAAAAATGAACCTGTTTTTGACCTTTGACCTCAAGGTATGACCTTGACCTTTGACTCTGGTTCTTGTGCCCAGCACATCGTCTCACTAAGCTTGACATTTGTGTAAAGTTATTTTAGAATCCCTCTATTTATGGCAAAGAAACAACCCAGACAAGTTAAAATGATCTTGTTTTTGACCTTTGACCTAAAAGTATGACCTTGACGTTCAAACTAAACACGTTTTTTTGCACCTGACACAGTGTCTCATCATGGTGAAGTTATTTTTAAATCTCCCCCAATAATGACAATGGTCCAGATAAGCTATTTTAGACCATTTTTTTACATTTGACCTCTAAGTGTGACCTTGACCTTTGAACTAAACACACTATTCTTACGTGTGACACAGTGTCTCATCATGGTGAACATTTGTGCCAAGTAATTCTTAAATCCCCCCTATAATGAAAGAGTAATGGTCGGAACAAGCTGTTTTGGGCCTATTTTTTACATTTGACCTCTAAGTGTGACTTTGACCTTTGAACGAAACACATTGTTCTTGTTCGCAACACAGCATCTCATCATGGTGATCATTTGTGCCAAGTAATTTTTAAATCCTCCCAATGATGACAGAGTAATGGTCCGGACAAGCATAATCCGGACAGATGCACATACACTGTATCACCATTGTGGCGACTGGCAAGCACACCGCAAACAGACTCAACAAAACAATGTCATGGAATTAAAAGCAAGCTTTATAAAACAAATAACTTGTCAAATATTAGACTCAAAGAAAACTTATAAATATTTTCGCAGAAAGTGAATAGAAATTAAGGATTGAATTGCACATTTTCATGGTACATAGGAGTATGAATTTACATTGGAGCTGTTTAAAGTGGATGGTTTCCAAAGTATATGATATCCTATTTGGACTTCACCAACCACTTTGAACAGCCCTTACGTAGTTCATATCCCAGATGAATGTGTGTTTTGTTGTGTATTTAACCACAGTTTCCAGTTCAGGTGCATATTATTATATCACAAGGATGAAGCCTGAATATAAGCACACATGAACAAGAAACCTTTCGTTAAATACACAACAAAACACACAAAGATATTATTTTGATTCTAATCTGATATTCATCATTTTTCATCTATGCTTTTTCTTGAAATGTGGATCCTACAAGCCAAATAACTTCTATGACGATGCGTCGTCACAGGTATAAATACAATCTCTGACAACTGCGTCAGAGAGTCGACTCTTTGGCTCAATGGTTAGAGCATTTCAACTTGCACGCTGGCGGACCGGGTTCGATCCTGGGCCGGGTCGAGTTTGATACACTTCTATATTTGGTTCTCTCTAAATATTCAAATGATGATAATAAATAAAGACGCATGAATATCTGTTGTTTACATTCTTAACATATTTTTAGCACAATGTGCTCAATGTGAGCTTTGTGACTGATGAATGCCCGGCATCTGCCGTCAACATTTAACTTAACCCTTTCCCTCATAGAGGACACCATGAAAAGACCTATGCAAACAGCATAAAACCAGATCAGCCTGCGAGTAACTCGCAGGCTGATCAGGTTTTATGCTGTTCGCTGCTCCTCAGTGGTGTGGAAATGAGGATGTTGATAATAAATTTGGTAAGGTTTAACTGTGGTTTTCTGCAGATCAGGCTTTAGGTGATACCTACTGAGGGCGTCAAAATGAGTATATATGAGGGAAAGGGTTAAACATCTCCTAAACTACTGGGCCTATTTTCATAAAACTTTATGAGAATGTTCCTTGGGTGGTCCTCTTCCAAAGTTGTTCAAAGAATTAAATTCCATGCCAAAATCTGGTAACCATGGCAACTAAAAGGGGAAATAATGTGAAAACCTCAAAAATCTTCTCCAATTTTCAAATACTTTTGCACAGATGTTCCTTGGGTCACTCTCTACCAAGATTGTTCAAATTGTTTGGATCCGTTGAAAAACATTGCCGCCAGGGGGAGGAGCCTGTTTTCCCTTTATGTATCTAGTACTAATTTGAAACAAGAGGGCCATGATGGCCCTGAAACGCTCACCTGAGTACCATTGCTACAGCTGATTACAAGGTTTTTAAACAGACAAGAATTCTGATATAACTCAATCTTAAACATTTTAGCCCTGATAATACTACACACCAAATATATAAGCACTGGGCCTTATGGTTTCAGAGGAGAAGACTTAGTGCGGGGTCATTTATCTCCAAAGGGCCACCATTTTGAAAATCTTGATAATGAACCATTAGATGATGCTACATACCAAAAATCTAAGCTATAGGCCTTATGGATTCATAGTAGAAGATTTTTTTTAAAGATTTTCCTATATAACTCTATGTAAAACAAGTGACCCTGGTTTGGGGGCATTTATCACCATAAGGTCATGATTTGTACAATCTTGGTAATGAACCATAAGATGATGCTACATACCAAATATCTAATCTCTAGGCCTTATGGATTCATAGAAGAAGATTTTTAAAGATTTTCCTTTTTTACTTCTTTTTAAAACAAGTGACCCTGGTTTGGGGGCATTTATCACCATAAGGTCATGATTTGTACAATCTTGGTAATGAACCATTAGATGGTACATACCAAATATCTAATCTCTAGGCCTTATGGATTCATAGAAGAAGATTTTTAAAGATTTTCCTATATAACTCTATGTAAAACAAGTGACCCCTATTGCGGGGGAATTTATCACCATAAGGCTATGATTTGAACAATCTTGGTAATGAACCATTAGATGATGCTACATACCAAATATCTAAGCTCTAGGCCTTATGGATTCATAGAAGAAGATTTTTAAAGATTTTCCTATATAACTCTATGTAAAACAAGTGACCCCTGGTGCGGAGGCATTTATCACCGTAGGGCTATGATTTGTACAATCTTGGTAATGGCCCATAAGATGATGCTACATACCAAATATCTAAGCTCTAGGCCTTGCAGTTTTGCAGAAGAAGATTTTTAGTTTGCATTTTTATAATCTATTTTTAGCTCCTGTGACCTAATTATGCAATGGACCAGAACCATTTATACAACTTTAGTAGAGCTTCATCCAAGGAACATTCCTGCAAAATATTTTTCAAATTGGCCAAGCCATTTAGGAGGAAATGTTGTTTGAAGCAATTGTTGGACAAAAGGCGATCAGAAAAGCTCACCTTGAGCACGTTATGCTCAGGTGAGCTAAAAAGTACTGGCTAGATTTAAAGTTTTTTGACACAGTCGATCCTTAGGTCAAGATTGTAAAAATAATTTGGATCAGTTGAAAAACATGGCTGCCAGGGGGTCGGATCCAGTTTTTCTTATATGCATATAGTACAAATCTGAAAAATCTTATAGTCCAAAAGTATTCATTAGATTTCAAAGATTTTTTGCACAATTAATTCTTAGATGACTTGCTGCAAGATTGTAAAATTAAAAGGATCCGTCAAAAAACATGGTCACTAGAGGGCAGAGCATATTTTCTTTACCGTATATGTATTTAGATCAAATTTGAAAAATCTTCTTTTCCAAAAGCACTGGCTGGATTTCAAAGATTTTTTGCACAGATGTTCCTTGGGTCAGTCTCTGATTGTAACAATTTTTTGGATTGGTAAAAAAACATGGCTGCCAGGGGGCGGAGACCGTTTTCCTTATATGTGTATAGTACAATTTTGAAAAATCATTGTGTCCAAAAGTACATATTGGATTTCAAAGTTTTTTCAGCACAGATGTTCCTTGGGTCACTCTCTACCTAGACTGTTACAATCATTTGGATCCATCTAAAAATATGGCTTGCAGGGGGTAGAGCCCATTTTTAGCTCGACTATTCGAAGAATATGAGAGTTATAGTAGTTCCCCTTGCGTCGGCATTGCAGCTTTTGGTTAAAGTTTTGCATGCAAGTTACTATCAACCTTATATCTCAATAACCATTCATGGTACTGACTTGAAAATTTATGAATATGTTTAGGGGTATCATACTATCAAGGAAGATAACACTTGATGGAATATATATCAAATTATGGCCCCTTTTTAATAAGAAATTTTGGTTAAAGTTTTGCATGCAAGGGGTTTCATGCATATATTTCAGTAACCAGGCATGGGTTTGATTTGAAGCTTCTTAAATATGTTCAATTGTATCATACTATAATGGCAGATAGTTTTTTTTGACTAAATATTATGTAGATTAGGGCCACTTTTTGACTTAGACTTTTTGGTTAAAGTTTTGCACGCACAGTGTTATTATGCTTATGTCTCAGTAACTAGGCATGGGATTTATTTAAGACTTCATAAACATATTTAGGGGTATCAGACTATCAAGGTTTATCATTTTTGACTATTATTATATACAGGGTATTTGAAGGACAAGAACTGAAACCGATTTCATTTGATTTACCAACAAGCATTTTGAATAGTCGAACATGCTGTCCTCTGACAGCTGTTTCATAATATCATATTTGCTGTTTTTTTTCCACCCACTAATACCTGGTTCTTGGGTGAGTAATTCCAGGGCTTTCATGGCCCTCTTGTTTGAAAGTCTTTTTAGCTCTTTTGTCAATGTAATAAAATCTACTGCCCCTTATAACTTGCAAAATGTACATCAAGTGGTATCATCGGCTTTATTACTTTATTGTAAATGATGACATTTTTTCTGTCATTAACATATTTTCATTGATAAAAATAATAGAAATTAAATGTGCACATGAGCATGTGTGCATTGTGTTTGTTGCAAATTTACACACAATTTTTTTTCTTTCTATTATGAATTCAGGGATGTTATTTGTGGATAGAGATGCTTGTCGTGTTAAAATCATCTTTCACAGATAATTTTCTGTCTTATAATGTAAAGCCAGGAATGAATAACTTTCCTCCAACCTTTAGCCAGAACAGTTTCTGTCAAGATATTGAAATACATACTAGTACAGATAGAAAACAGTATGCGTTATGGCATATACTTTATTGATTAAACGTAACACTAATAAATCTTGTACATCAGGAATGACACAGATACTGTACAATACATGTACAAAGTCACAATCATTCTTCACATATAGCACTGTATACAAATGAGAATAAGCAATTAACTCCATAATCTTGAGAAACAAAAAATAACCCTTTACTTCATGAGTTTCATGTGCAAATCATGACCTGATGAATATAATTTACTGAAATCTAAATGGTATAGGAAACAGTGGATTTTTCTTTGCTGTGTAGACTAAGTAGAATGTGAGCTCTTGAAAGAAACTGTATGATTTGGGTTTGCTTGTTTGCAAGGCGTCAGAAACACACCTAAATGAGGGTACGGGTTAAAATAACAATATAGTGCAGATACATACAAAAAAATCAAGAATATAGTGCAGATACATACAAACAAATCAAGAATATAGTGCAGACACATACAAACAAATCAAGAATATAGTGCAGACACATACAAACAAATCAAGAATATAGTGCAGATACATACAAACAAATCAAGAATATAGTGCAGACACATACAAACAAATCAAGAATATAGTGCAGACACATACAAACAAATAAAGAATATAGTGCAGACACATATAAACAAATCAACTTAATATTCAGCATTATCTTTCAAAAGGGAAAGTGAAATGGACCTTACCCATGTCACCCTGAACTTTACTGAGAATTAACGAAACTACCGGTATTCATTACTTTCTGCCAAGTGAGATTTACCGCTATACATTGGTGGATATAGGTATCATCCACACTGACAGCTGTATATTTTGGTTTTATTTTAATGAAGAAAAAGAAAGCTTATAATCACACATTTGTAAGTATGGTAAAAATAAATATGAACATATGGATGTATGTGCATGTCATGCTTGTGAAAGCATGCAGAAACTTCCATTAAAAACTATCAGCATATAATTTGCAAATTTGTTTTCATATTCATTAAACCTGTATTTTGTACTTTACATATGAAGCACTTAAATCAATTTCTTCCTTTACAACAAATACAAATTCCATGTCCTGTATGAGGAAAAATAAAAAAAAAAACATAAAATAATGCAGATTTTGTTCAATGCAAGTAGTTTTATGTTATGGTTATCCAGTAATCAAATGAAAAAGAAAAACATACACAGAAATTAAAGCATAATTTAACAAAATCTTAATTAGCATTGATATAATGGCAACATATAATAAATATAAGTAACTTGTTATTTTCTATTGAATTTGAAGAATTATGAAGAACTAAAATCTCATACATTCCATTACTTAACATGTAATACTTCTAATTTAAATTAAACACAATCTCTCAAATTGTTAACACAATTTCACCCTTTCATTCTATGGAGATGTCATTTCAAATTTAACATGACTAGTGTAAGAACCAAGATCAGTCTGGAAGACATTTCATCTGATCAGGATTTCAATTTTTAGCTGCAAATCTTACTTATTATCAGGGGAAAAAAAGGCTATTTAGTTTGCAAGCTTCTAGCAGGCTGATCTGGTTTGCATTGCTCAGACAAAGAGTTTCAGTAAGTTGTGATACAGTTTTCCATGGATTTTTATGCTACCAAATGTTGCAAAAGTAAGTTATAAGGTAGAAGGAGGAATGATACTCTTCAATGCTGCCTCACACAGTAACATGATAAACATACATGGCCAACAAGGATAATGATTTTCCTATTTAGAATAGATAATGCTCATTAAATGTGGGGAATAATGCTTTGTCATTTCTGTTGGAAGTTATAAAAATTAGTGTTGATGTGCCAGATGTGCATGGATCATCTTCAAAATCTTGCAGCATGATATTTGTTTTAAGGGAAGATAAATGTTGTCTATGTTAGATGTCATCTTAAAAACTATATTTTTACTAAAATTGTTGCATAGATCACAAAGAAAATATTAATTTATGATGTTGCAACTTTTCATCTGAGCAACTTGCCCCTAGTTTTATACTGTTTTTATCGTATGACATTATCAGGCCTCCCAGCAGGGTAAGATAAAAAAAAAAGATTTTTTCGTGTTTTTTTTTGAAGGTTTTTATCAAACAAAAGGTTCTTTTTGACAAATCCTGGCAATTTCTGACCTTATTTCCATTCTTTTTGTATTACTACTTGCTTTCAATGAAATGTTGACCATAATTTGCCTTTCTTTTAAAGTGTGCCACAACATCTGGAGTCACAGAAATGCTGTATCTTTCCCAAACCTAAAATTATATTGTGAAAGATCAGTTTTATTTTCCATGATAAGGATGACTCAGTGTTTTGAAAGAAACATCCAGTCTGTTTTACACATTACCAAAACAATTATAAGTAATCTGAGAATTTCTTCTTTTTTTTTTTTCACATTATAAAATCAAAAGATGTAAATAATCTGACTGAATTTAATGTATGCTTGCACCAGATGCCATGTTTGCACACAATGGTATGGGAAAGACTACAGAAGTCTGAAAAACTCGAGACAGAGAGAACATAACACATGTGATTTTCATTGTATTTTAATATTTTTTCAACTATTTTTATGTTACGCTATGAACTAAAGATTACCTATAGTCATGGCGATAGTTTTACTGAAGAAATAAAGGTTCAAGGAGTAAATTACAGGTTTTTAAAGGTTTTCAATGCCAATAAAGGTTTTATAGGATTTACATAAAATTAAAGGTTTATAAAGGTTTTAAAGATTTCACTTGGAGGCCTGCATCATGCTCAAACAGCTGATACCATCACATATTTTCTTAATATTTAACATGTTACAAATAACTTTTAGGCCGAATAACATCACTCCGCATCACAAGGGTGTATTCTATATATATGCATAGTGTGTTGAACTCAAACAGCTGGATTAAATGTGTTTCACGTAATGCGGTCTTTTTCTAGCACAGTGAACTTTTGCATGGGCAACATTTCGAACTATTACATATGTAAGGGCTGAACTGTTAACCACTTGCAAATAAATTTTCCATGTTCTAATCTTTTGGAATTCATATTGTTGTTATTTTATTTGTGATATTCAATAATGAAATGATTGCTCAGGTAACAATGTCATGGTTATTTGTGTTTGGATGACATTCTGAGTTCAGATGTCATCCCCTCCACCTTTGGACAACAGTTTTCACTGTTACACAAATAACCATGATATACCTGTATGTATACTATTGCATATGTGGCAGTGTTAGGATTTCCCTTTCATTTTCTTCACCAGTGTCTCATTTTCCTTCTTCATTTGTTGATAATCTCCCGTGATCTTCTCTAAGTTGGCCAGGACCTTCTTACTGCTCTCTGTCTCAATCTGAAAGTATAATCATGTATGTCTTATTCATCTTTAAACTCTATCTATTTTACACCAATATCAAAAGATAATGACATAATATGAAAATCTTTGTAATAGCACTGATGGTTGCATCAGCTTGGTTCTTGAGTGGAAATGTACCTCACTGCAGATCCGAAGGCTGAGGGTTCAAACCGGCTGGGAGCAAGGATTTTTCATGGCCTTCCTAGATGCAAGGTACTAGTCCAAGCCAGGAACAGTCAAAAGAGATTAATAAAAAATGTAAGAAATGGACTTGTTTTTGAGTCAATGTAAAATACAGAAGTTAAATCTAACTAAGAAAACTGGCTCCAAGTTATGAAAAATAAAAACTATACTTAAGAACGATTGTCATATGAGATTGAGCCAGAAATGTACTTAAGGTTTTTCAAAAACATGGGGCCCAAAATCCAAAGAAAACCAAGTCTGGCAGATGTCCTAACAAACACCTTTCACTCATGTTGGCCCAATCTAGGTTTGGAAAATCCACTGTAACAAGCACTCTGCCACCCTGACAATCACTACATGTATTCAGTGCTCTCACAAGAAATGAAACAAGAGCTGTCTGTGAGACAGCACCCTTGACTACTTCAGTGCTTTTAAAAAAAAAAAAAAAAAAAAAAAAAAAAAAATGCAGTAAAGGGCAAAACATAAATTTCTGTATTATCAAAAAGTAAACATGAGCAATAAATATGTATCCCATTATCTCAAAGGACTCAGTGAAAAAATTAGTTGGTATGCAAACCTTAACCAAAATTCTAAGTTGAAAATGGGGCATAATTTGGTCAAAATCCATGACAGTTATGCAGTCTTGCAATAGAGGTGAAGGTAATGGTTATAAACAAGCATACCAAGTTCTAAAGCAATACCTGAAAGGGTTCAGCGAAAAAATGAGGAATGAGATGGAGTGAAAAACTTTACCAAGATTCAAAGTCAAAAAAGGAGCATTATTTGGTTAAAATCCATGAGTTATCCACACTTTGAATCTTGGTTAAAATTATATAGGAAACTTTCCTGAATGGAGAGTGACAAAGTTACAAAACTATGAGCTCAAAATAGGGATTTTGTAAAAGTTCAGCAGCTCCAAGCACATAGTGTGCAACATATATGAAAGAATTCCTGAGTTTGAATCCTAATCTTGTTTCACAATTTTCTCACCCTCTGAAATCAAGTATTTATGACTGTAGACATTTTAGGCAAAATCTTGTCCTTTTTAGCTTGACTATTCAAAGAATAAGGAGGGTTTTTCTACTTACCTGAGCTCTGTCATAGATTTTGACCAAATTATGCCCCTTTTTTGACTTAAAATCTCGGTTAAATTTTTGGTCCACCTCACTTTTTTACTGAACCTTTAAAGGTATTGCCTTGAAACTATGAATACCCATTTAAGACCATCACCTCCACTTGTAGGCAAGAGTATATAACTCTGTCATGGATTTTTGCTAAATTATGTCCCTTTTGATCTTTTCAGCCTTGGCTCTTCAGATCATAAAATATAACCATGCACTGGTGTACATAGACAATTCATTTATCTAAGACACATTGACAAACAAGACCAAATATCACAAGGTGAGAACAAATTGTAGGGTTCCTGCTGGCCATTGCCATGGTCACCAATGGCACAAAAAGATATAATTTGACTCAAGAAATGTTGAAACAGTGGAAGTGATTGATATAATTTTCATAAATAGGGCTGTATTTTAAACTGGTATTTTGCTTGGTTACAATTTTTTTTTTTCGCCAGGTATATACTGCAATAAAAATCGATAACAAGTCAGACTGCCCAAGTGTGCCTTCCTCTTATTGTGTAACCATATTATTTGTCACAGTAGGTGACATTTCTTTTTTTACTCTCTTATAATATTCCATCTAAAGATGGATCTAAAGAAAACATGCTACATCTAATGACCAAATGGCAGGGTCACTTCATGGTTAGGACCAGATTGGCACACTAACATGGGATCTCTCTTCAACTGAACACAACTTAACCTTTATCAGAACATGAAGTTTAATAGCAAGCCTTACCTGATCCTCAAGTTCTCGAATCTCCCGCATAATTACTCCCGTCTCTTCTAACGTCTTCACCAACAAATCACAGTTCTGCAACATAGCATTGGTAGCAGTCAGCACTATATAGGATTCTCTTGGGGATGTATGTGAACTTCTAAATATTATAGGTTTCTATTACTAGTATAGGACTGATTAGATCCACTTGATATTAAAGAAGACATGACACTTCAAGATCTATTAGTATTTTTATTTTTTTTTAGTTTACCAACGCTGCAACAGTATTTCAGTCATATAGCAATGTCCAGCTACTTACAGATGGAGGAAGACCTCGATTGTACTTAGGCATCCGGGTAGAACCACCGACCTACCGCAAGTCAGCTGGAAGGCTTCCTCCCATGAAATCCAAATGACCCTGCGGGAGTTGAACCCATGCGGTGAGGGGCTGAGTGAGTGTTTAAGACAGTGACTTTAACCTCTCGGCCACGGAGGCCCCTATTAGTTTGACAGGCATCGGAATTTGTACAAAATGGGTATACAATTACATTAGTTAAAATGTATTAGGAGTACAAATTTTCATGCAAGTCTGTTTCATATTTTTCAAAATTGTAAGAATATTATCTACTGTACTAATCTGTAAATCATAATTTGTAATAGTAACAAAACAGTTGAGTTTTGGAATTTATAATATTTATAGTTTTAATGAGGATGTCAGTCGCAGAATATCCATTTCAATCTCCTGACAGATACATTTTAAAACAAAATCAATAAAAGAATTACATTTTAGAATTAAATCTAGAATACCAAGACCATTTTAAAAAGCTTCTAAAGTCAGACAGTTGATTTTCTACTTACAATTACATTACCACAACTTATCCATACATTGCATTGATAAATAGTACCACTGGTTGTAGAAGTCAACATTGCAGTTTTGATAAAAGTTAGATATATTGCGGTTTTGAAAATTGGGTATAATCACAATTTCTGTGAAATAAAACTGTAAAAGAAACAAGTTTATATTCAGTGTTCATCCGCAGTTTCATTCATTAAACTACCTATAAATAACCTTATTTGCACACAGAATCCAACTCAGGATGCACTAATGAAAAGCCAGTGTATTAACCAGTCTCCCATCAAGACCCCAAACTTCAAGCTTCATTGTAAGATACAAAGATATTGATACATGTATTTGGTCTTGATATCAAAATCTTTTTCTGAGCCCCTCTCCATGTTTACTGTAATGAAAACATTTGTTAACAGCTGATACACCTTAAATGTTTAGAACAGTTCATGTTTGTCTATCTGGTTTAACATCCCACCAACAGTAATTTAGTCATATGGAGACAATGTCTACTTGAGATAGATATATAGTGCTGCCACACGGCAGTACATGCCATAGACATGTAGCATGATACCACACTCAATCACATTATCCTGACACCAGGCCAACCAGTCCTGGGATAACCCTTATACACTAAGTGTCAAGCAAGGGAGTTTCACCAGTGTAGAACAGTTCATTATTTTATTTTTTCCTTAAGGAGAGAGAGACAGAGACTTAAACTATATGATAATAGACTGAAGAGTGAAGGAAATCTCACCTCATGTAAACCTGCCAGATAACGGTAGGCCTTTTTGGCAGCTTCATCTTTCTTGGCATCCTACAAATCAGAAAACATATATGCATCTAGAGAATACAGATATTTTTTGGCAACAAAGAAAGCAAAACAGAGTTAGTGGCCAACTGTATCAAACAGCTTTCTTCACCCAACTGTATCAAGCAGCTTTCTTCACCCAACTGTATCAAGCAGCTTTCTTCACCCAACTGTATCAAGCAGCTATCTTCACCAAACTGTATCAAGCAGCTATCTTCACCCAACTGTATCAAGCAGCTTTCTTCACCCAACTGTATCAAGCAGCTATCTTCACCCAACTGTATCAAGCAGCTATCTTCACCCAACTGTATCAAGCAGCTATCTTCACCCAACTGTATCAAGCAGCTATCTTCACCAAACTGTATCAAGCAGCTTTCTTTACCCAACTGTATCAAGCAGCTATCTTCAACCAAACTGTATCAAGCAGCTTTCTTCACTCAACTGAATCAAGCAGCTATCTTTACCTAACAGTATCAAGCAGCTATCTTCACCCAACTGGGCTGCTATCTTTATCCAACTGTATCAAACAGCTATCTTTACCCAACTGTATCAAGCAGCTTCTTCCACCAACTGCGCTTCTTTACCCAACAGTATCAAGCAGCTTTATTCACCAAACTGTATCAAGCAGCTATCTTTACCCAACTGTATCAAGCAGCTATCTTCACCAAACTGGGCTGCTATCTTTACCCAACTGTATGAAGCAGCCATCTTCACCCAACTGTATCAAGCAGCTATCTTTACCCAACTGTATCAAGCAGCTATCTTCACCCAACTGGGCTGCTATCTTTATCCAACTGTATCAAACAGCTATCTTTACCCAACTGTATCAAGCAGCTATCTTCACCAAACTGGGCCACTATCTTCACCCAACTGTATAAAGCAGCTTTATTCACCAAACTGTATCAAGCAGCTATCTTTACCCAACTGTATCAAGCAGCTATCTTCACCAAACTGGGCTGCTATCTTTACCCAACTGTATGAAGCAGCCATCTTCACCCAACTGTATCAAACAGCTATCTTTACCCAACTGTATGAAGCAGCTATCTTCAACTAACTGTATGAAGCAGCTATCTTCACCCAACTGAAACAAGCAGCTATCTTCACCCAACTGTATCAAGCAGCTATCTTTACCAAACTGTATCAAGCAGCTATCTTTACCAAACTGTATCAAGCAGCTATCTTCATCCAACCATATCAAGCAGCTATCTTCATCCAACTGTATTAAACAGCTATCTTTACCCAACTGTATCAAGCAGCTATCTTCACTCAACTGTATCAAGCAGCTATCTTTACCCAACTGTATCAAGCAGCTATCTTTACCCAACTGTATCAAGCAGCTATCTTTACCCAACTGTATCAAGCAGCTTTCTTCACCCAACTGTATCAAGCAGCTTTCTTCACCCAACTGTATCAAGCAGCTATCTTCACCCAACTGTATCAAGCAGCTTTCTTCACCAAACTGTATCAAGCAGCTTTCTTCACCCAACTGTATCAAGCAGCTTTCTTCACCAAACTGTATCAAGCAGCTATCTTCACCCAACTGTATCAAGCAGCTTTCTTCACCCAACTGTATCAAGCAGCTTTCTTCACCCAACTGTATCAAGCAGCTTTCTTCACCCAACTGTATCAAGCAGCTATCTTCACCCAAACGTATCAAGCAGCTTTCTTCACCCAACTGTATCAAGCAGCTTTCTTCACCAAACTGTACAAGCAGCTTCTTCACCCAACTGTATCAAGCAGCTTTCTTCACCAAACTGTATCAAGCAGCTTTCTTCACCCAACTGTATCAAGCAGCTATCTTCACCCAACTGTATCAAGCAGCTATCTTCACCCAACTGTATCAAGCAGCTATCTTCACCCAACTGTATCAAGCAGCTATCTTCACCCAACTGTATCAAGCAGCTATCTTTACCCAACTGTATCAAGCAGCTATCTTTACCCAACTGTATCAAGCAGCTTTCTTCACCCAACTGTATCAAGCAGCTTTCTTCACCCAACTGTATCAAGCAGCTATCTTCACCCAACTGTATCAAGCAGCTTTCCCTTCACCAAAACTGTATCAAGCAGCTTTCTTCACCCAACTGTATCAAGCAGCTTTCTTCACCCAACTGTATCAAGCAGCTATCTTCACCCAACTGTATCAAGCAGCTATCTTCACCCAACTGTATCAAGCAGCTTTCTTCACCAAACTGTATCAAGCAGCTTTCTTCACCCAACTGTATCAAGCAGCTTTCTTCACCCAAACTGTATCAAGCAGCTTTCTTCACCAAACTGTATCAAGCAGCTTTCTTCACCCAACTGTATCAAGCAGCTATCTTCACCAAACTGTATCAAGCAGCTTTCTTCACCCAACTGTATCAAGCAGCTTTCTTCACCCAACTGTATCAAGCAGCTATCTTCACCCAAACTGTATCAAGCAGCTATCTTCACCCAACTGTATCAAGCAGCTTTCTTCACCCAACTGTATCAAGCAGCTATCTTCACCCAACTGTATCAAGCAGCTATCTTCACCCAACTGTATCAAGCAGCTTTCTTCACCCCCCCCCCCCCCCCCCCCCCCCCCCCCCCCCCCCCCCCCCCCCCCCCCCCCCCCCCCCCCCCCCCCCCCCCCCCCCCCCCCCCCCCCCCCCCCCCCCCCCCCCCCCCCCCCCCCCCCCCCCCCCCCCCCCCCCCCCCCCCCCCCCCCCCCCCCCCCCCCCCCCCCCCAAAAAAAAAAAAAAAAAAAAAAAAAAAAAAAAAAAAAAAAAAAAAAAAAAAAAAAAAAAAAAAAAAAAAAAAAAAAAAAAAAAAAAAAAAAAAAAAAAAAAAAAAAAAAAAAACTGTATCAAGCAGCCATCTTCACCAACTGTATCAACAGCTTCTTACCAACTGTATAAGCAGCTATCTTCAACCTAACTGTATGAAGCAGCTATCTTCACCCAACTGAAACAAGCAGCTTCTTCACCAACTGTATCAAGCAGCTATCTTCACCAACTGTAGAAGCAGCTTCTTCACCCAACGTATCAAGCAGCTATCTTCACCAAACTGTATCAAGCAGCTATCTTCACCCAACTGTATCAAGCAGCTTCTTTACCAACTGTATCAAGCAGCTATCTTCACCAAACGATCAAGCAGCTTTTTACCAACTGTATCAAGCAGTATATTCACCCAACAGTATCAATTAGCTATCTTCACCCAACTGTATAAAGCAGCTTTATTCACCAAACTGTATCAAGCAGCTATCTTTACCCAACTGTATCATGTCTTTATCTCAACCAAATTAACAGCTATCTTTACCCAACTGTATCAAGCAGCTATCTTCACCAAACTGTATCAAGCAGCTTTCTTCACCCAACTGTATCAAGCAGCTTTCTTCACCAAACTGTATCAAGCAGCTTTCTTCACCCAACTGTATCAAGCAGCTTTCTTCACCAAACTGTATCAAGCAGCTTTCTTCACCCAACTGTATCAAGCAGCTTTCTTCACCCAATTGTATCAAGCAGCTATCTTCACCCAACTGTATCAAGCAGCTTTCTTCACCCAAACTGTATCAAGCAGCTTTCTTCACCCAACTGTATCAAGCAGCTTTCTTCACCCAATCTGTATCAAGCAGCTATCTTCACCCAACTGTATCAAGCAGCTATCTTCACCCAACTGTATCAAGCAGCTATCTTTACCCAACTGTATCAAACAGCTATCTTTACCCAACTGTATCAAGCAGCTTTCTTTACCCAACTGTATCAAGCAGCTATCTTTACCCAACTGTATCAAACAGCTATCTTTACCCAACTGTATCAAGCAGCTATCTTCACCCAACCATATCAAACAGCTATCTTCACCCAACCGTATCAAGCAGCTTTCTTCACCCAACTGTATCAAGCAGCTATATTCACCCAACCGTATCAAGCAGCTATCTTCACCTTCAGATTTTATTGCACATCAGGCCTGTATTTCACATTACTTCTCAAATTGAAGTCTTCCTCTTAATGTTAAAGATCTAAAATCTCTTATTCAGTTCCCCAGCTAGCCTGGAATAGCCGAGCATGGTGTCCAGCTGCCCTTTTGTCATGCCCAGCATGTGCCCTTTTGTCGGCAAATTACCCCTGCCCCTTTGAAAGCTAGCTCAGAAAAAGACCCTCTACCTGGTAAGGGGCATGCCTTCTTCGTGAATCATGGTAGATTTCCTGTTTAAACAGGCCTACCTCTGTAAATGGCACGTCAATCAAAACAGATTTCATATCCTAGCTAGAGCACTGTTATTCTTTGACCAAAAACAAATTGCAAAGATACACAGTAAATGCATTATTAGATCTTTTTACAAAACTACAGAATTTACAGTAATTCATTTCTTCATAATTTCATATTTGTGATATTACAGAATTTAGTTTTAGATCTCAGTTTGAAATGATTTTTGAAACACTGAAGAAGCTTGGCTAGCAAGTTTGCCTTTTTATTCAAATCATTTGACCCTTTACCTCACATCCTTTTTTTTATGCCCTGGCAAACAGAGTTCACTCAGATCAGACAGCTCCATGGAGAGTCAGGTGGAAAATATATTATTGTTTTTATGTTCCCACTTTTCAAAGTGGGGTTAGAGGATATAGATTTGCTTTTGTCAGTTGTCGATTTGTCATGAAATCTTATAGTTGAGCATTTCCAAAACTATAAAAGCAAGAATCATAAAATTTTAAAGAAATGTTTTCATTCATGGGAAGTTGTGCACCTTTCAATTCGAAATTCATGAAGTCATAACAGAAGTATGACCTTAGACTAGTAAAAAGGCATCCAGTGGACAAATTTCTAGTCATAAGGTTATCTCATAGTCATATTCTAAAATTATTATATCAAATGCTTACTCAAGAGAGGACATGAGGTTGTAGGTATCACACTAAGCTGTACATGATTTCCCCTATTAATATAACATAATACAAAGCTTTCAGCTCACCCTGAAGATCAGTTCATCGGTGACTGTGAATTGACGATCCAGTTTCCCTGACAACTGGTTAATCTCCTTCTGAACACCCCGTGTCTCCACTAGCACCTAGAATATAGCACGGAACTTATTTTTAAGAAAGCACAGCAAAGTAAATTACACACTACTGGTAATCCCTTTTTCAATTTTTAAGTAAAATATTAATTACACATCATCAGTCTTCAAAGTAAGCAATAACAGTGATATGTCAGAGAGTAAATATAAAACAAAAACGACTATTGTATTTCAAAACAAACAAAGCTGAACATTTGATATATATATATGTTTAAAGTAAATGTTTAAAATAAAATTAAATATACCATTAGATTAAAAGAAAGATTTATTCCAGGTAATGAAACACTGGTTAACTCTTTAATTAACTGAACTAGATATCAAATGGAATTGATGGATGGTGTACCTTGTCTATCTCCATTTTCTGTTTCTTTATATTGGCAACTATTTCTAGGATCCGCTTGGTATATGCTGACCTATTCACATCTTTGGTCATTCTGTCATATTCCGATTGCTTGAGAGATAAAATTTATACTGTATTTTAAAATGCAATATTTCATAGTCAAAAGTACAGAGTGACGATAATGTTATTAATATAAGGCAAAAATTCTTTGAAACATTTGAAAAGGTAAAAAATATGAAAGAAATCTTCCAATAAATCAAATGAAAAAGAAAAAAGCACATCTGGGAAATCAAACAAATAAATCTTAATCTAAATTCCTACCATCTTTAGTCAAAAGCTGCATGTATTTACAGATTATAGAATTTAAAACTGTTAATATTATTTAAACTGCCCTACTTAAAATAATAGCATATCAATAAATTTGCAATGATATGTCTTGTCATATTGTATTTTTATGACATGTATTTCATGAACTAGAAACATTTTGCATTTGCAAATAAAATATCCATCTATCTATTTGCAGGTACAAATATTTTTAATGAAGGTATGGTATTTGGCGAAAACAAAGATTTACAAAGTCACAATAAACTGCATACCAATTGTTTCTGTAGCTCTTCCTTGTTTCTGGCCTCATCTCGCACACCCTTCATTTTCTCACGGAATTGCTTGATTTCCTCTAACTTTCTCTGAGCCTCAGACTGAAACAGAAAACAGCTGGATAATAAAACTGAAACATCTACCGGTAGTCATGCTTATCGTGCTATCATCATTTGTCATTGACATAAGGGCTGCAACGATTCACTAAAACTTTGATTCGATTCAATTTCCATTTCAGACACCTCGATACTATTAATTTCAATTTGATTCATGTTTGATTTAACACTATCTTGTTTAATTCTTTTTTTGTTCTATTTAGATGACAATTCTGCTCCAAATCCAGCGGCCCACAATCTAGTATTTGCATTTTTTCTATTATTTAACTAATTATATATCTAAGGTTTGTTCTAATTGTGTTTATGAAAATTAAAAGCACCTGCCTATTTGGAACACAATTTTAATAAGACAAATAACCACATTAGTGACCATGACTACTGACTTCTACAGTTAAGCTGACTAGAGAATTTCAAAGATTGGTAAATAAAAGGTTATATAAAAATAAATAACACTGGTTTCACAGGACTTTTAACAGTGACCTTAAGACATATATCCTTGATAATCCCTTCTGGAAACTGCAAAATAAAGCTACATATGATTTCTTAAATTAGATAAGCAGTAAAGAATAAAGATAACTGAAGAAAAACTAAAGAGCTTCCAACAACTTGAATATGAAAGCTTTAGTCACACATTCCTGAAAATATGGTTATGAACTAATGATGTATGCTTGTGTCTGTCAGTGTCACAATGAAATCTAATTAAAGCATTATAAACGTCAATACACTGGCCATTTCTTTTGTTTTTCAGCAATTGCTGTAGAAATAATCTGTGACCTTTAGCAGTAATTTTACCTTTCATTTCTGTCATTTTCAACTGATAAACATTAATGCCAGACTGTTTTGCCAAACTTGATTTATTAGATAGGTTAGACACATCGATATCCTTTTTTCATTTCATGTGTTGTATTATTGCTGGACTTTGGATATGGAACATTACATGTTGCTTTATCTGCTTCATTTCCCTCCGAAAACACAAAATGTTCCCATACCTTCGATTTCAGTCTGCAAAGCGCATTTTGGCTTAGGAACTGTTTCAACCCCCACATTAGATGCCATCTTTAACAGTGCACAGTAATACAACACTACATACTTACTGATTGGATGAATTATTATTGACCCAATTGTATGTAACATTACACAGCCAAAGACTATTCAGAGAAGGACTAATATTCTGACTTCATTTTTTGATTGTGAATTGAATCAATATTGTTATGGATGATATTGGAAATCAAATTGGTGCACATGAAACCAGTTATTGATGCATCTGAAAAGTCAATGCATCTCTGACATCAACTAGAGCAAAACTTTAGAGTCTTGACATAACAATAATAAGATATATTGAAATTTTTGTAAAGAAGGACATGATGGGATGGAACACAATGAGAAAATGTGCATGATTCCTAAAATATAGCCCCCACCATCACTTTTAGAAGTAGAGTATAACTACAAAGGTAGTCTGTATTCAAAGTAATATTGCGCTACACTGTAACTACATTTTTTGATTTAGGTAACCAAGTGATGTGAAGCCCATACTTATAAATGTGGGGCTACTATTTTAATATGGAGAATATCTAGTATAAAATCAGTAAAACTTAATCTTCCATGATAACAAGAGCACCACATATCAAGAAAAAACCTGATTTTTGAAAAGGAGATTAATTAGGTAAAAATGGACCTAAGAGTTATGGCCCTTGATGATGAGAATGTAGACTTTGTGATAGTGAACATTAAGTGAAGTTGGATGACAGACAGTTTAATAGTTTAGAAATTATGGCCAAGATTAGATTTTTCACAACAACAACGACACACCAGAGTGATGAAAATACCTCAACTTTTTTTCTTTGAAAAACAGACGAGCTAAAAATGTTCTCAGTATTTGAGAACAAAATTATTATCATGTTTCTTTCTCATAATGAAGTCTAATGGCACAGAATGTTAAAAAAGTAATAAGTTTAGAGGAACATGTTTTCTTATGGTGCACTATGATATGATGGTGTAACAAGAGCCATGTTGACATGGCCATCCCCCGCCGAAAGCTTGCTCTTTAGAAGATGTGTTGGAGAGTAGAATATTTCATTTTTAAAAGAAAATTTCTGGTAATTAAGACTGATGTTTAATGTGATTATAGATATGAAACCCAAGTGAAGACCTACGAATTCCTCTATTTTGAGGTCTACAGGTAAAATGTCAAGGTCACTGTGATAAAAATTAAGCCTGAAAAATAACAAAAATGCAATAACCAAAACAAAGGAGTTATCATTCTTGCACACTGCACTCCTCCCCAATAAGATCTATGTACCTATGAAGTTTCAAGTTGATATCTCAAATACTTTTTGAGTTTTGCTCCAGACAAAAATTAAGCCTGAAAAATAACAAATGGTAATAACTCAAAAAATATGAAAGGTAGAGTTATCATTCTTGCACACTGCACTCCTCCCCAATAAGATCTATCTACCTATGAAGTTTCAAGTTGATACCTCAAATTCTTTTAAACTTAGGCTCTGGACAAAAATTAAGTCTAGAAAAAATAAAGGGCAATAACTCAAAAATTATGAAAGATGGAGTTATCATTCTTGTGCACTGCACCCCTCCTCAATGAGATCTATGCACCTATGAAGTATCAAGTTGATACCTCAAATACTTTTTGAGTTATGCTCTGGAAAAAATTAAATCTGAAAAAATAAAAGGGCAATAACTCAAAAATATGAAGTAGAGTTATCATTCTTGTACACTGCACTCCTCCTCAATGAGATCTATTCACCTATGAAGTATCAAGTTGATACCTCAAATACTTTTTGGGTAATTTTCTGGACAAAAATAAAAAAAAAAGGGAATAACTCAAAAATTATAAGGTAGAGTTATATTCTTGTGCACTGCACTCCTCCTCAATGGTCTATTCACCTATGAAGTATCAAGTTGATACCTCAAATACTTTTGGAGTTATCTCCGGAAAAATTAAAAAAAAAACAAAAATCTTAAGAGGGCCATGATGGCCCTGAATCGCTCACCTGAGTACCATTGCTTCAACTGATGTCAAGGTTTTTAAACAGACAAGGATTCTGATATAACTTAATCTAAAACATTTTACCCCTGACAATACTACACACCAAATATCTAAGCAATGGGCCATATGGTTTCAGAGAAGACTTGGGCGCAGGGTCATTTATCACCGTAGGGCCAAGACTTTGAAAATCTTGGTAGTGGCCCATAAGATGATGCTTCATACCAAATATCTAAGCTCTAGGCCTTATGCATTCATAGAAGAAGATTTTTTAAGATTTTCCTATATAACTCTATGTAAAACAAGTGACCCCTGGTGCGGGGTCATTTATCACCATAGGGCTATGATTTGTACAATCTTGGTAGTGGCCCATAAGATGATGCTACATACCAAATATCTAAGCTCTAGGCCTTATGGATTCAAAGAAGAAGATTTTTTAAGATTTTCCTATATAACTGTGTAAAACAAGTGACCCCTGGTGCGGGGTCATTTATCACCATAGGGCTATGATTTGTACAATCTTGGTAGTGGCCCATAAGATGATGCTTCATACCAAATATCTAAGCTCTAGGCCTTATGGATTCATAGAAGAAGATTTTTTAAGATTTTCCTATATAACTCTGTAAAACAAGTGACCCCTGGTGCGGGGTCATTTATCACCATAGGGCTATGATTTGTACAATCTTGGTAGTGGCCCATAAGATGATGCTTCGTACCAAATATCTAAGCTCTAGGCCTTATGCATTCATGGAAGAAGATTTTTTAAGATTTTCCTATATAACTCTATGTAAAACAAGTGACCCCTGGTGCGGGGTCATTTATCACAATAGGGCTATGATTTGTAAAATCTTGGTAGTGGCCCATAAGATGATGCTCTACCAAATATCTAAGCTCTAGGCCTTATGATTCATGAGAAGATTTTTTAAGATTTTTCTATATAACTCTATGTAAAACAAGTGACCCCTGGTGTGGGGTCATTTATCACCATAGGGCTATGATTTGTACAATCTTGGTAGTGGCCCATAAGATCATGCTACATACCAAAAATCAAAAGGCTAGGCCTTGTGGTTTCAGAGAAGAAGATTTTTTAAATTTTCATTTTTAAAATCTATTTTTAGCTCCTGTGACCTAATTATGCAATGGACCAGAACCATTTATACAACTTTAGTAGAGCTTCATCCAAGGAACATTCCTGCAAAATATTTTTCAAATTGGCCAAGCCGTTTAGGAGGAGATGTTGTTTGAAGCAATTGTTGACGCCGGACGCACGCACGCACGCACGGACGCACGGACGACGGACGCCGGACAAAAGGCGATCAGAAAAGCTCACCTTGAGCACGTTGTGCTCATGTGAGCTAACAAAGGGCAATAACTCAAAAATTATGAAAGATAGAGTTATCATTCTTGTGCACTGCACTCCTCCTCAATGAGATCTATTCACCAATGAAGTATCAAGTTGATACCTCAAATACTTTTTGAGTTATGCTCTGGACAAAAATTAAGTCTGAAAAATAACAAAGGGCAATAACTCAAAATTATGAAAGGTAGAGTTATCATTCTTGTGCACTGCACTCCTCCTCAATGAGATTTATTAACCTATGAAGTATCAAGTTGATACCTCAAATACTTTTGGAGTTATGCTCTGGACAAAAATTAAGTCTAATAAATAACAAAGGGCAATAACTCAAAATTATGAAAGGTAGAGTTATCATTCTTGTGCACTGCACTCCTCCTCAATGTGGTCTATTCACCTATGAAGTATCAAGTTGATACCTCAAATACTTTTTGAGTTATGCTCCGGACAAAAATTAAGTCTAAAAAATAACAAAGGGCAATAACTCAATAATTGTGAAAGGTAGAGTTATCATTCTTGTGCACTGCACTCTTCCTCAATGAGATCTATCCACCTATGAAGTATCAAGTTGATACCTCAAATACTTTTGGAGTTATGCTCCAGACAAAAATTAAGTCTAAAAAATAACAAAAGGGCAATAACTCAAAAATTATGAAAGGTAGAGTTATCATTCTTGTGCACTGCACTCCTCCTCAATGAGATCTATCCACCTATGAAGTATGAAGTTAATACCTCAAATACTTTTTGAGTTATGCTCCGGACAAAAATGTCGGACGGACGGACGGAGACTATTACTATATCCCCCGCCGCCTTTCGGCGGGGGATAATTAAATGATAAGTGTGAACAGACACACCTCAGACTTGGAGTTGAGTTCCTTCAGTGTGCGGAACTGGTCAATCAGCGGCTGTCTGTGTTTCTCCCACTGACTGGCTAGGTTGACTAGACGCTGAGAACTGCCATCAACCACTGACTATAAAACATTACAGTTGAAAGGGATATAACCACAGTAGAAACTGAGCCATTCATTGGGGTGATTTTTAAAGAAAGCAAATTACATTCAAAGCTTAAGAAGGAGTACTGAGTTGTCAAAACTTGACTAATCAAAGCATATTGTCATGTATGGTAGAAAGATATTTTTACAGACATATATAAAAATTTCATGAATGTCACAGCTTGTATATAATAAAACATAATGACCTCATCACATTTAGCAGAAATATAAGAAAGAAAAGAAAAGGTCAACCATGGATGACCACAAAAAAGAAAATAGGTACTTTAAGGGGTCACTGTCAACCCAAAGTGGGTGGGGGGTTGTAAAAACATAAGTTATTTGGCCATTGGCTGTCTTGGCTGAAAAACAAATACACTACTACATAGTCCATTGTCCATTTAACAATGTGTGAAGAAATAATTGAAATTCAATCACCTATTCAAGAGAAAAAAGTATTTTTCCATGCAAAAAAGTCAATAACATGTGTAAAAGAAAGGTTGATGCTTAATCCAAATATTTCAAATTTTCATGTATTGTGGTACTTCTTGTCCACCATACCTCCTTCCTTTTACACATGTTATTGACATTTTTGGGACATTTGGAAACATACATTTTTCTCTTGAATAGGTCATTGAATTTTAAATATTTCTTCACAAATTGTGAAATGGACAATGGACTATATAGCAGTGTGTTCGTTTTTCAGCCAAGAAAACAGTGTTGATTGTGTGCATGCAAGATGAAGATATGACAAGTAATATTTTCTTTGAATGTGAAAAATTGTATGAAATGAAATTGTATACTGAGTATTACTGAGAAAAAAAATGATTTACTGTAAAAAAATAACTTATGTTTTCACAACCCCCCACCCACTTTGGGTTGACAGCAACCCCTTAATTATGGCTTTATTCTGCATTTTTAATAAAAATTTCTTACTCCTTTATAAAATATCATAATATCTAACTTAAATTTCAGAGAGGAAATACAAAATGGTTAAGTTTGAATTGTTTTCTTTTTATCCCCTGATGTGTATTATTTCTGTTAGACAGTTAAGCATTCAGTCCTTACAATCAAAGGTGTAAGTGAGGTCTGCCTACCTGTAATTTGGCTATGTTGTTTTCTGCATCTGGCAAAAGATCCAATGTCCGTTTCTTCACTTTAAATGTTTCTTCCTTGTCTGCATTCGCCCTGCCCTGGTTACCTATTTCTTCCTCCATCTGCTGAATACTGGCTGTGAACTTCTTCACCTCAAGGTCAAGGCCTTCTAGCCTAGAGGTCAATGTGTTCAATTCTTCCTTCAAACCAGAGATCTCCTCTTCTCGTTTCTTCTGCATTTCCTGTATTTGAAAGACATATATGCAATCTATAACCAGTTTTGGTTTACTTATCAAATTGATTTAAAATCAATTCAAACTCTGCAAAAATTCAAGGTCAGGTTATAAAAGAAAATGTCATTTTGTTTTCTTTCCTTTATCATTTTTAAGGGTTGATTACCATAAGCAGTTATTAATGTAAACCATGAAGAGAAATTTTGACACAACTCAATAAATGACACATACCGGTCAGTATGAAAGTTCTTTAGAAATTGACGAAAATGTTGACTGCATCTTAACAAACCAAAAGTTGTTGGGTTTAACGTCCCATCGACAGTATTTCAGTCACTTGGAGACTATGTCTACTTGAGACAAATATAGTGCTGCCACACTGCAGTATCATACTGTAGGCATGTGGCATGATACCACACCCAGTCACATTATCCTGACAGCAGGCCAACCACTCCTGGAACTACCCTTATATGTAGAGCACCAATCAAGGGAACTATATCAGTACCATTTTTACGACTTTGGTATGTTGTGGCCAGGGATCGAACCCATGACCTCCCACTCCCGTGGTGGATGCTCTAACCACTCAGCCACTGGGGACGATGCCCAACCAAAAGTATCATCAATGCACAACTGCAAAAAACATTATCAGAAACAGCTACCTCTACATGTTTGATGTCAAAGTAATACTGTAAAGCAGGGATACAGTAATATTATTTCAATTATTCTTTAACATATTGATCTACTGAATGAGTAAAATGCAATGTGACCGGACAGATGACACAATTCCTGTATAACAACAATCTGACAAAGTGTAACAGGAGATAAATAAGGGCAGTATATCACACCTCCTCTGTTTGAACAGCAGGTCCCTGTATTGTCACCTCAGATACCACCTTCTCCTCATCCTGCAATACACACGATATTGTCAATAAACTGAATACAAAATCAAATTGGTATGTTACATGATATGTATCATACCACCATGACAATTTGATAATTCTATGATCACTTGAGTATAACATAAAAACTGAAAAAATTAAACCTCATTTGAAATAAATGATCACCATTTAAATACTAGAGGTACGATCACATATCTACTGATTCAGAGGGTGACAATAAAATGTAGAAAAATTGAATTATTCACTCTTTAAAATGAAATTTTCAAAATCTAAATCATACAAATAATTCCACAAAAGTCTACGCAATATTGAACACTTGTGTAATATAGCTTGAGCATCATTGCTATTAAATGTTCACATACCTTTGCAAACTGCAGTTTCTCAGAGTGGGTGAACCTTGACCCTTTGACTTTGGCCCCTGATGATCCCCGTCCACTAATGGAAGCTATGACCTGCTGGAGGTCAAGTGACATGCCGCTGCCAGCAACAGCATCGCTTCGTTGTCGATCCTGTCGTAATTGGTCCGTTATCCGCTTCTGTATGCGCTGTCGTTTCCTTGCCCTGTATTCCTGAAAATAAATATTCATTTTCATTTAGTTTTTTTTTTTTCAAATAATATAATTATATAAAAATATCTTATAGATATTTCAATAAGTCTAATTGTAAATTTTCTTAAAATATAACTTGCAGACATGAGTTTGATCAAAAATTTACCCTAGATTAGTATCTAAATGACTGAGTGACAAAAACTTTTCATTGAAAAAACAAAAACAAAAAACAATAACCTCAAAACATATATGCACTAGTAAAATTGAGAACCTCTCCATGTAGCATGTCTCATTTTTTCCATTCAAGACCTGAAACCCTTAGACATCTTCAACAAACCCTCTTATATTTCTCTCTATCATTATCATTCAAAATTTGATTGACGCAGCAACTGGCCAAAATTAGAATAATAAATCTCAATTATTTTCATACTCCAGGGATAAATTCCACCAACAACACTTAGCATTAAGTTATATGTTGATTCTTAAATAAGGTAGAAAGGCATTTAAACATTTCTTTTTGACAAATGTTCAAGTATATGACTAAGTTGACATTAATAATTAGCCTTGAAACAAACACTATTTGTTAAGAAATGAGATATTTGGGTAGTTTTAGTAGAGAAACAAGATGGATGATATTTGCATCAAAATATTGAAGTCTTACTTAGTGCTCAATAAGGTTAGTGGAATTCACGCAAGATTGTAAACATCTAATCTTTGAGCCCCTTGTAATGGTACCATACCTCCTGTGAGAGACGGGAGGCAAGCCCCGACTGGTTCCACTCCGCCTCCCACTCTGCCTGTGCTGTCACATCCATGGCATTCTTCTCAATTACTGAAGCTACAGTATCCCTGTGGGCAAGGGTTTGGCACGTAACGAATGGAAGACTTGAGTTGTAATACAATCTCATTTCTACAATAGTATAACCAGGCAATATTTATAATGTGGAACATACCAAGAGCATTGTTTCAGGTTAAACCCTTTATTTGTGTGTGAGTGCAAATCATAACGTTATACATGTGCAAAACATGTGACTTGGCAAGCAATCCATAACAACTATTTTTTGTTTTTTACTAGTTATTCCTCTGATCTAACAAACTTCATATGATTTTCTGGTTTTTAGTTGTTGATCTGTTTTAAAAATAGAAGAAAATAATTAACTTAAAAACTCATTATTGATTAATAAATCATTTTTTTTGTAAAATCAAAATGGAATAGATATATTGTCTGTAAGGTACTGGTAGTCAATAGTATGGTAACCCGACCAACTACTACCTATGTGAAAAGAGAGTTAAGAAAATAATGATGTAGAGAAAAGATACTCACCTTTGGGTATTTTCTTAGAGAGGTCTCCTGAACCCTCCGGGACGGTAAGATGTTGGGCATGGAAGTGGAACATGCAGCAGGTACCCTGGAGTGTACAACACAGTGTCAGTCCTACACAGTAGAACTGTATTTGTAGAACTGTCATACAACTGCACACAACTTTCATACAACTATCATAAGCCTGTCATACAATTGGCACAATACTATCACACAACTGTCATACAACTATCATAAGCCTGTCATACAATTGGCACAATACTATCACACAACTGTCATACAACTATCATAAGACTGTCATAAAACTGGTACAAAACTTTCACACAACTGTCATACAACTGATATAAGACTGTCAAGCAACTGTCATACAACTGTCACACAACTGTCATGCAACTGGTATAAGGCTGGTACAAATATGTCACACAACTGTAATACAACTGGTATAAGACTGGTACAAATATGTCACACAACTGTCATGCAACTGGTATAAAACTGTCACACAACTGTCATGCAACTTGTACAAAACTGTCACACAACTGTCATAAAACTGTCACAAAACTGTCATGCAACTGGTACAAGACTGTCACACAACTATCATTCAACTGTCAAACAACTGTCATAAAACTGGTACAAAACTGTCATACAAATGTCAGAGTGTGTCTTTATGTCATAAAAGGTTAAAAAAATATTTTAATTATGCAAGGTTTTTAAATGTTGGTTGCGTTCGCGCTCAAGTGTATTGTGCATGGTGCTGCAGTTTTTGACAGAGAATGCCTCTAAAGCCCAGCACCTCTGACTTTGGTTCTCTTTGACTTTTTCTGTCAGGGTTGCCCTTACTTAGCAACTCTAAATAGGTGCACCTACACACAGAGAAAGATGCAGATACAAGAGATTCAGGTGCGCTACCCTAGCTTGTTTTGAATAGCTCCCCTGGTTCTTTAACATGCCTGGTGAATAGCACCGATACACGCGAACCCAGCGCTAGGCTTCTAGTTAGGCAGGGATCACTGAAAAGATACGGATCCTGGACCCCTGGATTAGCAGTCCAGCGCGTTCCAACTGAGCCACCACTCTACCTAGTTTTTATGTAACAAAAAATGCTAGAACAAACCTTACAAGTAATAATTATAGTAGTGAACTGTTACTAAGTCTCCCAAATGAAGTTTCTCCTTCAACAATCATACAGGAATGGTTTTTGAGAAATAAGGTCATAAGTTATATTGTGTGTGGTGGGGGGGGGGAACATCAAATAAGTACCATTCAATCCATCTGATCATGAGGAACAAGAATATATATATGGTTTATGGGTGGGGATCTCAATGGTTTTTGAAATAAATGTCAGAAGTAAAACTGACGGGGTGGAGCCAGACCGCTTTGTGACCTCCCAAGGACACTATGGAAGTACCATTCAATCCGTCTCATCATGAGGAACAAGAATATATACTGTTTAGGGGTGGGGATCTGAATAAGGTCATAAGTAAAATCGAAGTGTGGGGCCCTGATACCTGGGTGACCTCTAGAACCACAAAAGCAGGGCTCAAATTTGATATTTTTCCCACTCACAAAAATATGCGAGTAGTTTAAAATATGAATGGCAAATTTCATTTTCTACATTTTTGGCATAATGCGAGTGTTAATTTTGAACCCGGATTCCAACAAACTCTTTCTCCTATTTCTTCAGTTTTTATTGCAGTGCATTAGATCCATGTTCTTTCTTTGGTTTGTCGATTTCAGATTCTGTGCAAAGTTCATTGATGTCACAAGATGTAATAAACAAGAGGGCCATGATGGCTCTGGATCGCTCACCTGGTATCATTAGGCTATGTAAAATCAAGTGACCCCAGGGACATGATTTGAACAAACTTGGTAGAGGTCTATTAGTCCATGTTACATACCAAATATCTAAACTCCAGACCTTGTGGTTTCTGAGAAGAAGATTTTTCTATTTTTTTTCCAAAATAAGTCAATGTAAAATCAAGTGATCCCTGGGGCGGGGCCAATTTTGACCCCAGCATCATGATTTGAACAAACTTGGTAAGAATCGATTAGACAATGCTACACACCAAATATCTAAACCCCAGGCCATGTGTTTTCTGAGAAGAAGATTTTTCAAGTTATTTCTATATTAGCCTATGTAAAATCAGGTGACCCCTATGGCAGGGCCAAATTTGACCCCAGGGCCATGATTTGAACAAACTCAGTATAGATCCACTAGACAATGCATGATTCATGATTTGAACAAACTTGGCAGAGGTCTTTAGCCCATGTTACATACCAAATATCTAAACTCCAGGCTTTGTGATTTCTGAGAAGATTTTTCAAAAAAACCCCAGGCTTTGTGGTTTCTGAGAAGAAGATTTTTCAAGTTTTTTCTATATTAGCCAATGTTTAATCAAGTGACCCCTGGGGCTGGGCCAATTTTGACCCCAGGGTCATGATTTAAACAAACTTGGTAGAGATCCACTAGACAATGCTACACACCATATATCTTAACTATATGCCTTGTGGTTTCTGAGAAGAAGATTTTTAAGTTTTTTCATATTAGCCTTAATCAGTGACCCCTGGGGGGCAAATTTGACCCAAAGGTCATGATTTGTACAAATTTGGTAGAGACCCACTAGACAATGCTACATACCAAATATCTAAACTCCAGGCCTTGTGGTTTCTGAGAAGATGATTTTTCAAGTTTTTCCTATATTAGCCTATGTTAAATAAAGTGACCCCTTGGCAGGGGCCAATTTTGACCCCAGGGTCATAATTTGAACAATCTTGGTAGAGAGTCATAAGATGATGCTACATACCAAAAATCAAAAGACTAGGCCTTATGGTTTTGGAGAAGAAGATTTTTAAAATCTTTTTTTAGCTCCTGTGACCTAGATTTTTGACCAATCAAAATAATTTTAACAACTTTGGTAAAGGGCCCCATAATGAACATTCCTGTGAAGTTTTGTCAAAATCCAGTGAGTAGTTTAGAAGGAGATGTTGTTTAAAGAAATTGTTGACGGCAGACGCACGGACGATGGACAAAAGGCAATCACAAAAGCTCACCATGAGCACGTTGTGCTCAGGTGAGCTAAACAAGAAGCCCAAGGGCCATAGACGCTCACCAGAGTACATCTGCATTTTAAAATGAAACAATTGTTTTCTGTAACAAGGAATGTTTAACTGTGAATATTTTATGTGGTTCCTTTTGAGAGTGTCAATATGAGTCTATATGAAGGAAAAGGTTAAATCAGTAACAGTTGTTAATCTGGAAAAAGCAGCCAAAACAATTTCAAGTACAGATAAATCGGAGTCAAAAACCACACAAAATACACCCTTGACTTGGAACAGTTAACTGGTTGTAAGTTGATGGATTACATTTCTTTTTAAAAATTTTCCATTAAGATAAAAATATTTTAGACAACGGAGTGAAAAATCACACAAAAGTACACCTCTGACTCCGAACAGTTTATAGTGACTTAAAACTGATTGTTGGAGGTTGATGGATCCGTTTGTCTCATATAGGACACTAAGGAAATTAATTACCGACAACTGCAAAAAATTACAACGTATATATTTTCCATCTTCAATAATGAATTTATATATTGTATTAAATAACCACTTTATGCAATTTCACTTCTTTAATATAGAATCAATCTTCACGTGTTTCTGTTTTTTAAACTCAAAAGTATAATTATTAAATCTGTAAATCTTTAATTGAAACAGAAGTGCAAATAGTACAAGGCAGTCCAAAGGACAGCTATATCCCCCGCCGCTGGCCAAATATTAGAATTTGTTTGGTCATAGGATTATGTTCACCTTAACCTGGCATGGTTGTAGCAGACATAGAAGATCAGTTTAAGACAATTTAACTTTCCGGAGTTATGTATGAATCTCAGAATTCGGAGGCACATATATTAAAAGTTTACTGACAAGTTTTACATGGGAAACAGTACAAAAAGTGAACATCAATGAAGTATAGGATGTGTTAGGTAACCACAAAGTACATGTGTAACTCAATTAAAAACTTTAAATTTCATGAAATAATTTGTATGATTGTGAACATGACATACTATTATTTACCGAGTACAATAAATCACTGTGGAAGTGCAATCCAGGTCAAGAAGTGGTCTGTGTAAGGCAAGGGGAACACTCCTGAATGAGATATGGAGCGGACACGAAAACAACATTTGACCTGCAAGTATGACCTTGACCTTGAGCCAGCGTGACCGCCACATGCCTTCTGCACATCAGCTCAATGAGGTTAACACTTTAGCCAAGTTTGAAGAAAATGTGTCCAAGCGTTCATGAGATATGGAGCGGACACGAAAATAACATTTGACCTTCAAGTATGACCTTGACCTTGAGCCAGCGTGACCGCCTCATGCCTTCTGCACATCAGCTCAATGAGGTTAACATTTAGCCAAGTTTGAAGAAAATGTGTCCAAGCTTCATGAGATATGGAGCGGACACGAAAATAACATTTGACCTTCAAGTATGCCTTGACCTTGAGCCAGCGTGACCGCCTCATGCCTTCTGCACATCAGCTCAATGAGGTTAACACTTTAGCCGAGTTTGAAGAAAATGTGTCCAAGTGTTCATGAGATATGGAGCGGACACGAAAATAACATTTGACCTTCAAATATGACCTTGACCTTGAGCCAGCGTGACCGCCACATGCCTTCTGCACATCAGCTCAATGTGGTTAACACTTTAGCCGAGTTTGAAGAAAATGTGTCCAAGCGTTCATGAGATATGGAGCGGACACGAAAGTGTTTCGGACACACTGACGGACTGACGGACGGACGGACGGACGGACGGACGGACGGACGGACGGACGGACGGACGGACGGACGGACGGACGGACGGACGGACGGACGGACGAAGGGCATTCCTATAACCCCATTCCCGCTTCGCGGCCGGGGATTAAAAATGGTAAGATGGCGGATTTGTCTTGATGACGTCACGTGAAAACAAAGGACATTTCCTTTGATTTTGATTAATTGTTAAAATTGTCTGAAAAACAAAGTAAAAATTAGCCAATTAACCCTAAATAAACATCTATAACAATGTATTTTAAATATGGCTGGATGAGTTTTAAATTTATCTTTTCATTGCATTGCAATGGCAACTAGAGTTCTGCGTAAATCAATATAAATATAATAAATAAGCCTCCCCTCGTATTGTTGCCGAGTTTACAACACACATCCAAATGATTTTGAATACTTTGTAGAGCTACACCCAAGGAACATCTGTACCAATTAAAAACATTTTGAAACCCTGCAAATTATTAATCTGGAAGATGATTTATATTAATCTTGAAGAAGATGATTTTTGTTCTATTTATTGCCATGGCAACCAGAGTTCTGCATGGATCATTTTTATTTGAGCAATTTTTGTAGACTCGCATCCAAAGATCATTTTTACCAAATTTCATCAAATTCTGTCGATTGGTTTTAGAGGAGATTTTTTTTTTATCTTTCCCTATATAAAAAAAAAAGTAAAATAAGCCCGGCCCCTGGCGCCCATGTTTTTTTGTGGATCCGAATAATTTTAGCAATCTTTGTAGTGCTACCCCCAAAGATCATCTGTACCAAATTTATTTTGAAATCTGGCCAGTAGTTTTGAAGGAGATGATTTTTAAACTTTCCAAGAATTTTTCTTTTTGTTGCCATGGCAACCACAGCAACTTTATTTGAGCAATTTTTGTAGAGTCCCACCCAAGGACCATTTATACCAAGTTTCATCAAATTCTGTCCAGCGGTTTCAGAGATGTCTTTTAAAGCAAATTGTTGACGATGGACGACAGACGATGGACGACGACGGACGAAGGGTGATCCCAATAGCTCATCCTGAGCACTTCGTGCTCTGGTGAGCTAAAAACTGAATATCTTTCATTTTGACATTGTTCAATTGATAATCGAAATCAGCATCAGACGCGTTTCCATTGTAAAATCAGGATTCCAAGGTCAATACGAGGGGGTAACCTTTATTGATTGAAAATTAAATTAATATCGTAATGCTAAACTTTAACTATAATTAGAAAATAAAGCAATAAAGTGGTATTAATATTCATAATGGGAAATTTTAATTGCAAACAGCAGATGTTTTAAAATATATGTGTCCGTGTGTTGTGTACTGCAGTCAACAGATGGGACCGACATTTTATACTGACTAGTGTAAATTTAGCTGTGATATTAATCAAAGCGCTGAAGGCACTGAAGTTGTGTGTGTCTCAGATGAAAGAGTGTTTGAAGAGCTGCAAGTCGATCACCAATAACTAAATTTACTTTAATGCGGCATTCCTGTTCTCTCAGTGCAATTTTTTAAATTTTCTGGACAGGTCAGAGGCTCCGAACTCATTTCGGATGGTAGATGTACAGGTTTCGGTCATTTTTAGTTTAAGAAAAAAAAACTTGGAGATATTTGAGGTCAATAGATTGATGTGATTATTAGTATATTACAATGATTTGTTTTGGTCTTCACATGGGTTATTGTAACAGCCTAAAATGACCAAACGCTGCACATTTACTATTAAATTTATTTGCGAGCCATCTTTGCATCGAAACAAACTATATTCGTGCGCTTGGTAAAGTGATCTATAATAATAAGAAACAGAGTAAAAACAATAAGTCTCCAAACTTCGTTTGGGAGACTTAATAAAAATTCATGTTTCTGAAAAGGAATCTGAAAATTAGAAAACTGATCAAAGATTCTCCAAAGATATGGAGTCCTCCTATGTTTCTATGCAGTCATATAAGGCTGGCAAAAAAAGAAGAAGTCTTTTTACTAAATATTATTGAACCCATACTCTAAATTAGAAGTCAGTAAGATCCTTTGAAATTATGATGATGCTGTAGATTACTGTATTTTTATATAGACAATAAGAGCCTTCCGAGAACAGCATAACTGACTATTTGAAATGCTTGTTGGTAAATCAAATGAAATCTTTTCACATACCATGTGTGTAATAGAAGTAAAAAATGATCTTAATAGTCTGATACCCCTGAATGATCTATCTTAATAGTCTGATACCCCTGAATAATCTATCTTAATAGTCTGATACCCCTAAATGATCTATCTTAATAGTCTGATACCCCTGAATGATCTATCTTAATAGTCTGATACCCCTGAATAATCTATCTTAATAGTCTGATACCCCTGAATAATCTATCTTAATAGTCTGATACCCCTGAATGATCTATCTTAATAGTCTGATACCTCTAAATGATCTATCTTAATAGTCTGATACCCCTGAATGATCTATCTTAATAGTCTGATACCCCTGAATGATATATCTTAATAGTCTGATACCTCTAAATGATCTATCTTAATAGTCTGATACCCCTGAATAATCTATCTTAATAGTCTGATACCCCTGAATGATCTATCTTAATAGTCTGATACCCCTGAATGATCTATCTTAATAGTCTGATACCCCTGAATGATCTATCTTAATAGTCTGATACCCCTGAATGATCTATCTTAATAGTCTGATACCCCTGAATAATCTATCTTAATAGTCTGATACCCCTGAATGATCTATCTTAATAGTCTGATACCCCTGAATGATCTATCTTAATAGTCTGATACCCTGAATGATCTATCTTAATAGTCTGATACCCCTGAATGATCTATCTTAATAGTCTGATACCCCTGAATGATCTATCTTAATAGTCTGATACCCCTAAATGATCTATCTTAATAGTCTGATACCCCTGAATGATCTATCTTAATAGTCTGATACCCCTAAATGATCTATCTTAATACTCTGATACCCCTAAATGATCTATCTTAATAGTCTGATACCCCTGAATAATCTATCTTAATAGTCTGATACCCCTGAATAATCTATCTTAATAGTCTGATACCCCTGAATAATCTATCTTAATAGTCTGATACCCCTGAATGATCTATCTTAATAGTCTGATACCCCTGAATAATCTATCTTAATAGTCTGATACCCCTGAATGATCTATCTTAATAGTCTGATACCCTGAATGATCTATCTTAATAGTCTGATACCCCTGAATGATCTATCTTAATAGTCTGATATCCCTGAATGATCTATCTTAATAGTCTGATATCCCTGAATAATCTATCTTAATAGTCTGATACCCCTGAATGATCTATCTTAATAGTCTGATACCCCTGAATGATCTATCTTAATAGTCTGATACCCCTGAATGATCTATCTTAATAGTCTGATACCCCTGAATGATCTATCTTAATAGTCTGATACCCCTGAATGATCTATCTTAATAGTCTGATACCCCTGAATGATCTATCTTAATAGTCTGATATCCCTGAATGATCTATCTTAATAGTCTGATACCCCTGAATGATCTATCTTAATAGTCTGATACCCCTGAATGATCTATCTTAATAGTCTGATACCCCTGAATAATACATGTATATGAAGTCTTAAATCAATCCAATGCTTGGATACTGAGATATAAGCATGAAAGTACCTTGCATGCAAAACTTTAACCAAAATTTCTAAATTAAAAAGGGGCCATAATTTGTATTAAATTCAGTAAAGAGTTATCTACCTTGGTTTTCTGATGCCCCTGAACATATTCATAAACTTTCAAGTCAATACCTGAATGGTTATTGAGATATAACCTGGAGAATAGCTTGCATGCAAAACTTTAACCAAATATTCCATTGCATGCAAAACTTTTACCAATATTTCTAAGTTAAAAAGGGGCCATAGTTTGTATAACATCTGTCATCATAGTTATCTACCTTGAATGTCTGATGCCCCGAACATATTCATAAATTTTCAAATCCATACCAGGAATGGTTACTGAGTTATAAGCTGGATAGTACTTGCATGCAAAACTTTAACCAAAAAGCTGCAACACCAACACCCGTGCCGACACAAGGGTGACTGCAAAAGCTCTCATATTCTTCGAATAGTCCAGCTAAAAAATAAGACTGTTAAAAAATATGTTTCCTTGCTCAGAGATTCAAATAAAGTTCTGCTATTAGATAATAAGATACCAGAGTTGGATATAGAATGTAACCCATTTTATGTCATAGTTATATGTAGCACTACCTCTCTCTGCCAGGTTGGGGGTTTGCCCCGCCATGTAATGCCCTTCTGTTTCAGGTAGGGAGGGACCCAGGGAGAGGCAAGCTGCTGTGACAGGGTGGTGCTGATGGCTCGCTGTAGAAGGGCTGATGAACCTGTACCAGGACAAGGAAAGTTACCAGTAAAGGAGAGCAATATGAAAACAAGCTATTGGAGGACAGCACACTAAACTATTCGAAATGCTTGTTGTTAAATCAAATGAAATCTATTTCAATTATTGCCCTTCATATACCATGTATATATAATAGTCAAAAATGACCTACCTTGATTGTCTGATACCCCTGAATATTTTCATGAAGTCTAAAATCAATGCAAAGCCAAGTTAATGAGACATAAACATAATAACACTGAGCATACAAAACTTTAACCAAAATATCCAAGTTAGAAAATGGTCATAATTTACATTAAATCAGCCCAAGAGTTATCCTCATTGGTTTTCTGATGCCCCTGAACACTCATAAAATATTTCTGAGATATAAGCTGGATAGTAGCTTGCATGCAAAACTTTAACCAAATTTTCTAGAGCATGCAAAACTTAAACCAAAAAGTTGAAGTCGAAAAATGGCCATAATCTGCATAATATTCAGTCAAAAACTACCGTATCTGTCTCTATAGTTTGATACCACTGAAAATATTAAATAAGTTTCAAATCAATCCTATGCCTAGTTACTGAGATATAGGCATGAAATTCCTTGCATGCAAAACTTTAACTTAAATTTCAAAGTTAAGGAGGGGGCATAATTTGTAAAATATTCCATCAAGAGTTATCTACCTTGACAGTATGATACCCCTAAACATATTAATGATGTTTCAAATCAATCCCTTGCCTGGATAGTGAGATATAAGTGTGAAAGTACCTTGCATGCAAAACTTTAACCAAAATTTTTAAGTTAAAGAGGGGCCATAGTTTGTATTAAATTCAGTCAAGAGTTATCTACCCAGTTGTCTTATGCCCGTGAACATATTCTTAAATGTTCACGTCAATACCATGTATAGTTATTGAGATATTAGGTAATTAAGGTTAATAGTAACTTGCATGCAAAACTTTAACCAAAAGCTGCAATGCCAACGCCAGGGTGACTGCAATAGCTCTCATATTCTTCAAATAGTCAAGCTAGAAAATAGGACCAACTCATTACATGTGCTATATATATTAATAATGTGTTTATGTACAAGTACATCCTGAATATCACTGATTTTTTATAAAGATGCAATGACATTAATGTCAGTAAGATTGTGCAATGTTTGATTAAGATTGATTTAAAAATGTTGGGAATCTGGCTTTTTTTCAATTCAAAGGCCATAATCCTGACCCTCTAGGTCAATATTAACCATATGAATATACATGTAATGATAATCAATCTGCATGCCAATTAAAAATTCATACATAACTGTACTGTGATATAACATAATGTACAAACAAGAGGACCATGGTAGCCCTATACGCTCACCTGAGTATCACTGCTTTAAAGCAACCTTAAGTATTATGGACCATAACTTTCATACAAGGCATAATAATCCTTGGTTTGTTATATACATCTGATCAAGATTGCTTTATAAATGTGGATGCTAGAATGTAAACAAAGTTAAATATTACATTTTTTATACTTCAAGGGCCATAATTGGAGATAGTGGTCCAATACCAAGTCAGCCTTGGCAAGGTAATAGTCATTGATATTACCACCTTGGTAGAGGGTTTCCCATAGAACACCTATGCCAAAAATTTTTAAAACCTGGCCAGTAGTTTTGGAGCAGAAGTCTTTTAAAGTTTTCACTATATACATTTAAGGCAAATTAGCCCCTATCTGGCTGCCATGTTTTTTTTGATGGATTGGAATAATTTTAGCAATTTTGGTAGCGGGTTACCCAAGGGACATCTGTGCTAAAACATTTTGAGATCTGGCCAGTAGTTTTTAAAGGAGATAATTTTTAAAGTTTTCATATTTTTTCTTTCCATTGCCATGGCAACCAGAGTTCTACATGGATCAAGTTTATTTTAGCATCTTTTGTGAAGGTTCTCCCAATGGCCATCCCTGCCAAGTTTAACAAAATTCTGTCATGCAATGTCAGAGGAAATGTCATTTTAAAGTTTTCACTATATACATTTATATTTTAAGGCAAATTAGACCCGCCCCTTACGGCCATGTTTTTTTATGGATCAAAATAATATTAGCATTCTTTGTAGAGGGGTACCCAAGGAACATCTGTACTAAAACATTTTGAGATCAGGCAAGTAGTTTTGAAGGAGATGATATTTAAAAATTTTATGATTTTTTCTTTCCATTGCCATGGCAACCAGAGTTCTACATGGATCAAGTTTATTTTAGCATCTTTTGTGAAGAATGACCCAAGTATCATCCCTGCAAAGTTTAATAAAATTCTGTCCAGTGGTTTCAGATGCCTTTTGAAGCAAATTGTTGAAGGTTCTTCCAATGGCCATCCCTGCCAAGTTTAATAAAATTCTGTCATGCAATGTCAGAGGAAATGTCATTTTAAAGTTTTCACTATATACATTTATATTTTAAGGCAAATTAGACCCGCCCCTTACGGCCATGTTTTTTTATGGATCAAAATAATTTTAGCATTCTTTGTAGAGGGGTACCCAAGGAACATCTGTACTAAAACATTTTGAGATCAGGCAAGTAGTTTTGAAGGAGATGATATTTAAAAATTTTATGATTTTTTCTTTCCATTGCCATGGCAACCAGAGTTCCACATTGATCAAGTTTATTTTAGCAACTTTTGTGAAGGTTCACCCAAGGATCATCCCTGCGAAGTTTAATCAAATTCTGTCCAGCAGTTTGAGAAGTCGTTTGAAGCAAATTGTTGACAATGGACGATGCACAACGACAGACAACGGGTGATCACAAAAGCTCACCTTGAGCACATAGTGCTTAGGTGAGCTAACACAAATCCAGAGTATTTACCAAGCACTTCCTCTGTTGTTTCAATGTTTTCTTTTGGTAGTTTATCAACCAGGAACATGAAGATCTTCCTGATATCTGCCTCACTTGAGTACAGGAATGTCTGGTATCCAACATCACCATGGTACCCAATGTTCTGCAACAACATAATAACACCTCTCTCTCAACCTTGTCCCTCTCATTTTTTTTTTTATCTTTAAAATTTATTTTCCATACCATAACACAAGTAAAGAATATAACTGTATTGTAATGTGTATATGTATATACATTTATTTTGTACATGTATATCACTGAATTAAGTTACACGATATTCAGTTAAACAGTTACTGAAAAATGCCTCTGGATGGACAGGCAGAATCATGCAAAATGCCCAAACTATGTTTTTCTGTGTTTTATAGGAGATACAAAATTAACGTATAATCTAGTCATAGTACTGATAACTCACAACAGGGGATAAATGTGTAGCCAGGTAGCTTAGTCAGTAAAGCATTAAACGAAATGCCCAAGGTTCAAGTCCTGGTCATGCTGCATATATGTCTCACCCTGTGAGAATAACAACAAGAACTGTAATACATATAAAGAAAGGGTCAAACTGAATTCAAAGACATCAACTGGACCCACCTGCATATGTGTTGCAAGTGCTGTTCCAACTTTAAACTTAGCAGACATGGCACCTGGCAGTTTATCTGGAAGGTCAGCATCTCCCACTATGGTCTTGATGCAGCGCACTGCTGCAGCTACTATCACCTCGGTGGAAAACTGCTTCAAACTATACACGTCCTCTTCAATGTCACTGAAAAATATTAGCAGGTATATGCATATTTTCATTGTATTTTATCTCGTGATTTGTAAATGAACATTTGAAGATAAAGAATAAAGTTGTAAAAATTCATATCATGGACTAAGTACTATAATGAAGTTACCAGTAAGTAGCAGTTAAAGTGTATTGGATATTACTGAATTTTTACACAAACATACCGGCAAGTTAGTGTGACTAATTCTGGCCAAGCCACAAATCAGGTGTGATAATAAATGATTGTAAAAAAATGTTCAAATTGTTAACAAGAGGGCCATGATGGCCCTGAAACGCTCACCTGAGTACCATTGCTACAACTGATTACAAGGTTTTTAAACAGACAAGAATTCTGATATAACTCAATCTTAAACATTTTAGCCCTGACAATACTACACACCAAATATATAAGCACTGGGCCTTATGGTTTCAGAGGAGAAGACTTAGTGCGGGGTCATTTATCTCCAAAGGGCCACCATTTTGAAAATCTTGATAATGAACCATTAAATGATGCTACATACCAAAAATCTAAGCTAAAGGCCTTATGGATTCATAGTAGAAGATTTTTTTTAAAGATTTTCCTATATAACTCTATGTAAAACAAGTGACCCCCTGGTGCGGGGGCATTTATCACCATAAGGTCATGATTTGAACAATCTTGGTAATGAACCATTAGATGATGCTACATATGAAATATCTAAGCTCTAGGCCTTATGGATTCATAGAAGAAGATTTTTAAAGTTTTTCCTATATAAATCTATGTAAAACAAGTGACCCCTGTTGCGGGGGCATTTATCACCATAGGGCTAAGATTTGAACAATCTTGGTAATGAACCATAAGATGATGCTACATACCAAATATCTTAGCTCTAGGCCTAATGGAATCATAGAAGAAGATTTTTAAAGATTTTCCTATATAACTCTATGTAAAACAAGTGACCCATGGTGCGGTGGCATTGATCACGATAGGGTCATGATTTGTACAATCTTGGTAATGAACCATAAGATGATGCTACATACCAAATTTCTAATCTCTAGGCCTTATGGATTCATAGAAGAAGATTTTTAAAGATTTTCCTATATAACTCTATGTAAAACGAGTGACCCCTGGTGCGGGGGCATTTATCACCGTAGGGCTATGATTTGTACAATCTTGGTAATGGCCCATAAGATGATGCTACATACCAAATATCTAAGCTCTAGGCCTTGCAGTTTTGCAGAAGAAGATTTTCAAAGTTTGCATTTTTAAAATCTATTTTTAGCTCCTATGACCTACTTTTTTAACCAATCTAAATATTTTTTACAACTTTGATAGAGGGCATCATAAGGATGATTCCTGTGAAGTTTGGTCAAAATCCCTTCAGCGGTTCATGAGGAGATGTTGTTTAAAGCAAATTGTTGACGCCGGACGCACGGATGCACGGATGACGGACGCCAGACAAAAGGCGATCAGAAAAGCTCACCTTGAGCACGTTGTGCTCAGGTGAGCTAAAAATGAATTAATACATCTACATCTATTTGCTACATAATTTTTTAGAACATAATTATGAAGGAAAAAAAAGGTTCAGCTGAGTTTGACACAATTTCATTTATTATTTAGAATGTGACCTTGATTATTAGCAAAATGACCCTGGGTCACAGTCATGACATACACTATGATAGCCAACATTTGTGTATAACTATAACCATCAATGGTGAAGGGGTTACAAAGGTATAGGCAGACACAAATTAAGAACTTACTTGACCAAATAAACTTGCCTGGCCCAAGGTAAGGACATACAATGTACAAAGGGTTTCAGAGTAAAAGCCCAACTCTATGGTGGGATAGACGGATACATTTCCTATCCACCAACAACACACTCAATGTCCAATACCCCTCCCCACTTTATTTGCATCTTTGGGAGCATTTTGTTCAATATCAAACAGTTAAACCTGGAAGGACTATCCCAAACATATGATACGGTGATCAAGTACTTGTATACCTAGTTTCATTTGACCACTGCCTCTTACTTATACAGTTATTCTGCTTGTATTTTCCCCTTCAGTGGAAGCAGTGGAATAGTGAGCGATAACAGCTTCTTAACTGTTTTGACTTGTGACAATTTGCCATTGCTCATGCTCTGATATATGCTTATATTTAGTGAATCATGTATTGGATGACTTGTCATATCCCACAGAGAGATGTACGAAAACATAACAGGTAATCAGCAGTCAACCAGAAACCACAGTTTGTAAACAAATATGGTTGACAAAATGGAGAAAAAATATGAAAAATGCCATTAATTTCAGAAAAAAATACAGGGTCCATGGAATAGTGATCAATATGGAATCTGTTATGCTCTGGAACGTCTTCATTGAAAGACAGACAAAGCTTAAAAAAAAGTCAAAACATGTTACTAACACAGCCACGACCATCACCTACCCACATGTGTCTGAGCCAAGCTTGAACTACTGCTGTATATTCAGACACATACAGAACCTTTTACATAATTTGACCAAAAATAGTGTCTTTATTGCCCAAGTTGAACATACTGTAACAGGCTCAGGCTAGTTCTGGCTCAAAAGATAGCTGGCTAGATTTTGAGGTTAATAACTCAGGTAATAGGACTCTTATAACTAATGACTTGTTGACAAGGCCTATTTGTACTGTTGCTTTTCCAAGCACACCGAAACACTGCGCTGTTACTCAGCGGAGAGCAAGTTAAAAACCATTTCTGCTGCTTTTCCAATCACAATGTAAATGCTGTGAGTTTACTCAGCAAGCTGAAATTTGTGAACCTTTACCAAAGGCCTTAGTTTGTTTAGAGCAAAAGCAATGAACATACTGATTAAAATAATGACACAATGTTGGTTATATGACAGAAGCTATAAGACATTGGGATGGATTCGCTTTTGGGACTTAAGTTCAAAATATAAGATATTCATTATCATGCTTTTTTTAATGTATCTATTATTCCTTACAGTGAAATAACTCTTCCCACTTGACATTTACTCTAAATTGTTATTAATTTAAAACAGAGAAAACATTTACTAAATATAATTTTACCAGTTGATGGAACGTCAACATTAGAATGATTTACTATATCACTTACCATTATACAGTACTGTACACAAGATCAAACTATATAAAGTTATATGAATATTATACAAGATAATTTCACTGCATTACAAAAACTTGCCAGTTATTCAGTATTCAGCTGAATGAATCAGTCATACCCAGAAATGCACTTAATTATTAACTCAATAACTGTGTTACTGTGTATAGTGATAATGGTTATTGATCAGTTTCAAGACTGGACAATCATGCATTTTTTTTCTCAAGGCAAAAAAAAAAGCAATAAAGTTTAGTTCTGATGAACAGATACTGAGATGGGTGACGGACGATGTGAACTAGACGATGTGAACCATTTTTGGGAGACAATGTGAACCCTATATTAATTACGTTATATTTGATTATACATATATAAATTAAACATGTATTTGTGTTTTAATTTTTCCCCCAAGTCATATCATATGAAATATCAAAAGAGGTTTTCTTTAATTAGAATTATCATGTAATGAAAGTAAAAAAATAAAAATAATAAGTAATTAAATGATAAAATCAATGAATATATTGATTGATTTCAACACCCATTTAACTACATTATTTAACCCGCCCAGCAAATAAGCGGAAAGTCTATGACTTAATTAATCATGAATCACAAACATCTTCAAGTTTTCGATAATCATTGATTATAATAAAAATCAGTGGCCTACTTGGATTTGTCTGAACCAAAATAAACCAAAGGAAGTTAATCAATCAATTAATTAATATGTTAATTGACTTCAAAACCTAATTAACTTCTTTATGTAATCCACCAAACAAATTAAGTGGTACACACGTCTTTAATCTTTAGGACAGACAGACAGACCATTTTATTTTTTGATTTGTACAAAGTACATCATCATTTCAAATGTAAATATACATATAAACAGAACACATTTTCTCTTTTCTTCAAGCTCCAGTTTCAAGAGGATGTGGCATCATAGAAAGTATCGTAAATATATTAAAAAATATCTAGGATGCGAAAAAGAAAGAAAACAAATGATCACACTTTAATCTTTAGGTAATGGTTATAAACAAACCAAGCGGTATCTCTTTAAAAAAATAAACATAATTTGCACATGTATTTAATTTTTGGGTGATGATTAGATTTTCCTTAGTTGTATAGTACTGCCTTTAAGTGTTGATTGATGTTGACACCTATTTTACTATACCTATGTAAATCGGATGTAAATGGCACAGACTTACTTTGAACGCCTAAATGTAATCAGATTGATTCAACGACCTAGTTGATAAACATAATCCCATTATCTCATTATTTAGTTCATGGCAAGAAAAAACAAAATTTACTTAAAAACTTTCTTTGGTAATAATTTTTAATGAAAATGTTTTTTTTATTTATAATAAGTTTCAGACTATTATTTATACATTCAGAGATGTGAAAACCTAGAGGGATAAGCAGCTCTAAAAATAGAAAATTATCATACGTATACCCAGACTTCCTTGCGGGCTTATCCATTATCGGTTGTTTCCGTAATTGTCAATTTTTGTTCTCTAGATAAATTTCTGCGATATCCGTTGATATAGTTTGTGGGCAACGCATCGGCAGAGATGTGAATACCTAGATATAATATAGCTTCGTGGCATCATAACTAATTCTTTAGACATAATTAAACTGGTTGTTAAAATGTACTGATTTTAAGGGAAGGGATCATAATGAAAAAAGTTGTATCAGGATGTTTTCTTAAAACAATGAATATTTTATAATACTGACATATAAAGTTCCAGGTTATATAAAAATTTGAGTAATGTTATTAAACGTTTAACATACCTTCATATTCTAATCCCTCTTATTTTCCGCTAAAATCCTGTATCTGCGTTTATTTCCACAGAAAACATGTTAAAGAGTAAAATCCCTAACATATTTACTGATAAGAACAAAGTTTATTGTTTGGTATGATTATGTAATTTCCTGTTTGGGGTCAAAGAGGGGGTATTCAAAGGGTTACCCGTGTTAATTGATCCGTGTGTATGCAGAGGTGCATAATTGGATGTGAGATTTGATGGGCAGATTTATGGCCCTGGGTGTGACATATTGTCAAATCTCAAGACAATAGCCAATCACATAAAGAGGTGATGCTTACAGATGGCTGCGTTTTATTAAGAATTCAGATTTCCTGTCTTGTGACGTTTTAATTTTATCGGAGTTACACAGGCATAATAAATGTGTTGGAAATTACATAGGGTATTGTTTAGATAATTTGCCTGAGACAAACTGTTATTGTATGTGTTAAATAATATCGATTCTGGAAAGGCGGAAATAGCCACATATGCTTCATTTTTATTTTTCAATTTATAAGAGTTCTGAAGTTATTAAAACTTCAGTTATATATCAGTTATATAATTATGTGTTTATGAATGTGCCAAAATTTCAATGAGAATGGAAAAAATGATAAAAAGTATCTGCAAATATGTGAAGCATAAGAAGACAAAAAATGTGAAAGGTGGGTTTTGTTCGATAAATTATATATGTGTGTTTTAGTATTTTATTTAATAAGAAATTCCCGTACCTCATTAATTTTAAGAAAGAATCAATTTTTTATCCTCCTGTGTCGAGACTGTGTTGTGACATTTCATTCGATTTGTTAGAAAAAATATAAAAGGAACACATGTATCAATCAGAAAAATTAAAGAAGATCAAATGAAACCAAAAAACGAAGTGTATTTAATACTGAAATTAGCTTTAAAAATCTAAAATGTATCGAAAAATGCAATGTTTTGGAATATTGATCAAATAAATATAGATCCTTAGCTGTTTGAAGAGAGGGATAAAATCCTTAACAGATTTAAACTGATTTATTGAACAGTCTTGACACAGACTGATAAAAATAGATGTCCTAGAAAACAAGCAGCAGGATTATCAAATCGAAGTTAGGGATAAATTCCTTAATGGATTTAAATTGATTTATTGAACAGTCTTGACACAGACTGATATAAAATAGATTTCCTCGAAAATAAGCAGCAGGATTATCAAATCAAAGTTAAATACTAACAAAAATATATCTACTTCATGGATTTCAACATTGTTTTAGAGAAAATCTTGTTTTTTTTAACGTCTTTTCGAGACATTATGATGACATTTCATTTGATTTGTAAGAAAACATAAGAAAAAACATGCGTCAGAAAATTAAGGAAAATAAAATGAAATAAAAAAACGATGTGTAATTGTAATTAGCTTAAGAACTTAATAAGGTATCGAAAAATGCATGGTTTTAGTCTATCAATCGAATAAATTAAGATCCTTTGCTATTTGAAGAGGGGCTGAATTTCGCGAGTGAGTTTTACCGCTTCGCTAAACAGTGTCGACATAAGCCGATAAGAACAAGATTTTCTCTAAAACAATGCGCTGGATTATCACATCAAAGTAAAATACTAACACACATATCTAGTTCATCTATCTCAACCCCCCCCCCTTTTCAGCGATTTGTCAGCCGATATTTCACATATTTGCAAATACTTTTTGTTATTTTGTAAGATTATCGTCACAAATTCAAGATGGCAGTCGCTCTGAAATTTATTTCCCAGGATGCATCAAATCTAGCATACGCTACATCAAGTGGACATAGAGTTTAACTGTGTGACGTCATGGTTTCCACTCTGTTTAATGTACCTCCATGATACATTCATGCCATTTCTGTATGAACTTATCTCTAAGTCTTTGCTTTATCATATATTCCAAAAACCTTAGTTTTCCAAAAATGATTTAATAGCCAGTTTTTATATGATAAAGTAATGTATCAATTGTCTAGAGATTTTGTCACATGATCCTTACATAAGAAAACTCTCTCCATTCACATTTTTATGATTAATTGAATATATTAAAAGTGTATGATAATGATATAGCTTTTTCCCCAAAAATATTATAGATTATCAAGATTTTTGTGAAAAATATATATGTTTCCATATTAGTTTACTTCATTTAAGACAGATAAATGCAAAATATTTACGTCATTTAGTTATTTTATTTGACTTTATGTACATTTGATAAAACAATGAACTTGGAAACGGCTTGTCTTGGAAAACTATGCCAAAATCATTCATTTTTTGTTTTTGTTTTAATAAACGGGTTCACATTGTCTTAAGAAAAAGTTCACATCGTCCTGCACAACGGTTCACGTCGTCCTGGGTACGAACTGACAGCGGCTCACATCGGCCGTGATTCACATCATCCGTAATTCTACTGAGATATGATGCATTTCCTCCCCTTTTTGACAATTAGGCAGATTAACTCTGTATGAATTAACATATCAATATTAGCATCATAAAAATCGTCGCAATCGGTTACAGGAAAAAAACTACTTCTGAAACGACTGCAAAGATAAATCCAATAAGCAATACTTCAACCGACCAGCCAATTGACCGCAAGGAGTGCAAAATAATGTTGTCCACCTCCTCCATTTTGAACGATCATGTGACTTTTGGGGCTTACTTGATTGATTGAAATTAAGTTACATTCATCATGATTACAAACTCAAACACATATGACTAAATCCAGAAATCATATTATTCAGATATTAAGGAAAAGAAAACTTTCATTCGCATTATCCCGAAATAATAATAATGATAATAAATGTATTAATATGTTCTCTGTCTTTCTAAAATAACGAAATAGGCGAATCAAGCACGACTGGTACTCTCCCACTTAAAACTCCGAAACATGGACTTAGTTGGTAGATGCGTTAAGTTAACTTTAGGGGATGGCAGCCTGTATGAAGGTTATGTGCATTCATACAATCAAAACAATAAGAAGATTTCCCTGGAGAAAGGTGAACATATGATTCCTGACGTGCATTTTCTTTGATCAAATTCAGTTCCAATCAAGAAAAAGTTTGATAAGTTTGGAAACATTCTGTCTTGTTTTATTTGTTTGTGTTTCCTAGTTGCTTGTTACTCAAGTGACAAACTAAATCCCAAATTCCTGTTTTTATCATGTTTTTTTCTTGCCAGTATATTCAATATGCAGGGGTTTCCTTTAGGATTTCACTTCTACTTGCCCAGGGGGCAAGTTTCTTTGAACATCTACTTGCCCCCAGTGAAAACAGCTTGTCCGATCTTTATGTTAGTTAGTGTTTGTTAATGTTTAAAACTAAATATGTGTAGTATTAAGATGAATTTTAGTTAACATGTATCAAACACAATTTGCAAGCAACTCACCGCCTATATAATGTAGAGAATAAAATAAATAAAAAAAACCTAAAGCATTTACGAAAATAAACTTACCCGAAGGGCAATCTCCTTGGAAAAATCACTTGACCATGGTGATTTTAACCTGGCACGGGCAAGCGGG
>CM037777.1:69392610-69442610 GCA_021229015.1 Solen grandis
CGTCCACTTAAGAAAACCCCTGATATGTTGAACGTGAACGTTGCAGTAAACGGAAGAAGTATAGGAACTTCTGTTTTTATCTCAGTAAACATTGCTGTAAATTACAGTGTAATGAAATCTGGTAATTTAAAAAATTGACCACAAATAAAGGTATATGGATGACTCGGCACCAAACCAGTTTGGCCTCTAGACGATTAAACTCCAAATGAATATACACCCAGGACGATATGGCACCATCTTAATAGGCTGATTATTCGATGAATGTTATATAATTATGTGATAAAATTGATAAAAGTGTACAAAATATGCATTTTAAGTTTGATCAGTTATGAGCCATATCTAGAGCCAGGTGTAAATGGTTATTTAGATGAATTATTACTGGTATCTCGAAATAACAAATCGGGACAGAAACCAACTGGATTGGACCAAAATGGAATACCATTTTGTATTAAATTGGAACTGATTTGTACTTAATGTGGTTATTTTTCTTTCAAAAGATCTTGAAAATGTTTCTTCTTAAATGTAGGTCTAGGCCTGTTTATTTTAAAACTAAAGAATGAGACGGAATCTCCATTAATAGCAGGGTTACAGACAAGGTGTGTATTTGTGTAATTAGCAAATAGAGTAGGTAAAAACCCAATTCTTTTAAAATTCTAGCATATCGTAAAGGAATTAAAAATCAAGTTACCAAGTGATGTTTACAAACACTCGCACCTGTTTGACTGGCTACTCGCGAATCCGCAAAATTAACAACTAACAATTTTGTACTTTGGGTTCCATTCAAACAAAACATAAATCCAGTCTATCTTCTTCATTTATCAGATGCTTTTCTGTTCATTTGCTTCATTGGGACCTTGTTGCATAAAAGAACAGGCGCATAAACGCCACCTATACCAATTAGTACATGTACTGTTATTTCAATTCCCAATATCAGTTTGGAAAAAAAGCAATTGACCCAATTTTGATGGAGTAACAATATTTTCATTACTCAATTAAAATTGTGAAAATCCAATTCTCTGAAAAGTTGATGAGTAAATACCCAATTGACCTAAAACCTTATCTGTAGCCCTGAGGCTTATTTTTTAGTATGATTATGAAACGCTGTATCAAGACCTTCCTCTGTAATAAAAACATTTTTGCCTTCTTTTTTTCTGATACCACCTGTAAGTTAATTTTTGACAGCTGGTGCCTCAAGAAATCACCAGACTTAAGCAGCATTATCATTTTGATGCATGTGCTCATACACAGAATAATTAAATACATCAAAAATAATTAAATACTTCCTGGTTACCATAATTACTGCAGGTTTTTTTCTCACCATTTTGGGAGCATGACCTGACTCCAAGAATTGGGTATTTTTTTGCGTTGTTTTAGACAAAATTGGGAAAAACTCACACCATATTATATATTAAATAAAACAAAAAATCAAATCTTTAGTTCATTCAACCCTTGTATTATTTGGACTTGATACTTTCAACCCCAAACACATTGTAAAAATGGCAGCTTGGCTATCTTTTCTTTTTTCTTTTTTTTTTTCCTTGACTGGGGAATTTTCTCCTTGAAATTGAAAAAAGAAACACAAACATTTTGTTATTGGGAACACTACCCAATATTGTTCATCAAAATGGGCCCCAAAAAAACCTTGATTGATACTAGACTCATAATGTCAAAAAAAAAAAAAAAAATTGAATAGATATGTTTACTTAATCTCTATTGAGATCTGCTCCAGATATTTTTTTTGTCTTGACTTAAGCTGGCGGGATATCTCAGTAGAGGTTAATAAGTGAGTGTGTATAATTTTGTGGATCTTATTATTTTAAATTGAGCCATGTCATTCAAACTGTAGTAGTGACAGTATACAAACCGTAGTGTACTAGTGGCATTATGAAAATTTACATCTTTTCAGATATCTCAAATAAATTTGGTATATGGTATGAACAGAAATATTTTAGAATTTTATGAATATTAATATACATTAAAAAGCAGTGTTCCCAGATACTCCCATATGGAGGTATTTTACCGCCAGTTTTAAGAGCTTTGCTACAAATCTCTTACAGAGAGGGTACAAAAGTTCAAGAAAAGCACAAATTTTAAGGTATTCCCATCCTAATAGCGATCAATTTCATCAAAGCCATGCATATAACTTAACAATACACATGTATATAAGTTTTTAAAGTGACAAACAATGGTAATCTTAAGGGCAAATTAACATGTAATGATAAGTGACAGAAGTTCTTTTATTACCTCCCCTCAATTATTTTGTTGCCATGAGTTATCTCCCCTGAAAACTAAAAAAAAGGGTTTTTCTCCATTTTTTTGTGGTAAAGTTTAGATTTTTTCATGGAAATTGATACAAAATCATAAAATGCATCTTTCTACCATGAGTTTTTCTCATAAATCAAATTCAGATTTTTATATTCATAGAAAATACATATTTTCCATAGGCTTCAATGTTAACTTATATGCGGATTATCTCCCCCAAATTAGATAAAACTTGAAAAAACTCTTGGTGAAATATTTTTATTTTTGAATGTCTCTAAAGTGACAAAATTTCATAGAAATATAACCATCTAGTGGCAAGATATGAAATATGGCTATTAGGACGGGAATACCTTAACTCCACTTTCAAATCTTAGTGGGAACACTAAAAAAGTAGAAAACACTCTGGTTCTTAAGTAAATATTAAATAATACTATAAATGTATATTAAATAAACTACTAAATAACCGAAGATAATATAACTCTATGGTAAAAAATCTATTGTCTCTCATTACGGTACACATTGATTTAAATGTTAAATGCGGATCATATTATATTTGTTTCCAAATATATTAAAAGAGATTATAAAATAATTGCTTAGAAATACTGTTACAAACACTTGGCATTTATTTTTATATATATATAACTAATAAGTAATTCTGTTCTCACAGAATATATGTATTTTACGCAACACCATTGTTTAAGTACACTCAAATATACATGTATGTGTAGTTTTCTTTAAACATATATATATACTTTTATTTAAAAACGTAAATATTGTAAATGCTTTGATATGCCACTATATTTCCAAGTGAAACATGCAAATATTTTTAGCTCACCTGAGCACAACGTGCTCAAGGTGAGCTTTTGTGATCGCCCTTCGTCCGTCGTCGTGTGTCGTGCGTCGTCAACAATTTGCTTTAAACGACATCTCCTCTGAAACCGCTGGACAGAATTTAATGAAACTTGGCAGGAATATTCCTTGGGTGAGGCTCTACAAAAGTTGCTAAAATAAAGTTGATCCATGAAGAACTCTGGTTGCCATGGCAACAAAAAGAAAAATTATTTGAAAACTTTAAAAATCATCTCCTTCAAAACTACTGGCCAGATTTCAAAATAATTTGGTACAGATGTTCCTTGGGTCAACCTCTACCAAAGTTGCTAAAATTATTCCGATCCTAAAAAAACATGGCCGCCAGGGGCGGGGCTTATTTTCCATATATGTATATAGGGAAAACTTTAAACAACATCTCCTCTGAAACCACTGGACAGAATTTGATTAAACTTGGTAGGGATGATCCTTAGGTCAACCTTCACAAAAGTTGCTAAAATAAACTTGATCCATGTAGAACTCTGGTTGCCATGGCAACAAAAAGGAAAAAAAAATGAAAACTTTAAAAATCATCTTCTTCAAAACTACTGGCCAGATTTTAAAATAAATTGGTACAGATGTTCCTTGGGTCAACCTCTACCAAAGTTGCTAAAAAAAATTCCTTTCCGTAAAAAAACATGGCCGCCAGGGGCGGGGCTTATTTGCCTTATATGTATATTGGGAAAACTTTAATCAACATTTCCTCAGAAACCAATTGACAGAATTTGATTAAATTTGGCAGGAATGATCCTTGGGTCAACCTTCACAAAAGTTCCTAAAATAAACTTGATCCATATAGAACTCTGGTTGCCATGGCAACAAATGGAAAAAAAAATGAAAACTTTAAAAATCATCTTCTTCAAAACTACTGGCCAGATTTTAAAATAAATTGGTACAGATGTTCCTTGGGTCAACCTTTTTATCTCAGGTGAGCGATTTAGGGCCTCATGGGCCTCTTGTTTTGGGAAAATGGCTCATTTTTTAGCTCATCTGTTTTTCAAAGAAAAAAATATGAGCGGTTGTCGTATCTCCGGAATCCGAGTTGTTGTCGTCGGGCTTGACCCACTGCGTCGCCCGGAATCTTAACGTTGGCCATAACTTCTCTACTATTCCATATACAACTTTCATTTTTGGTCTGTATATTCATCTGGAAAAAGCCTAGACATATGCAAATTTTTCACCTATTGACCTTGACCATTGACCTATTTTTGCTGTACTTTTTGAAAACTTTAAAATGCCTGTCATTTCAGAACTGTTACCAACAGGGCACTGATATTTCACATGTGAATTCCTTGTGGCAAGACCTTTCCATCAATGTTACACTTTTGGACTTTTGACCTTTGAACTTTGACCTATATTTGAAATGTTTACTAAAAAACTTAGCGTTGGCCATAACTTCTTTACTATTTGATATACAACATATATTTTTGATATGCATATTCATCTTTGTAAGGGCTATTCATATATTTCTCACCTTAACCTTTTTGCTGTAACTTCTGTTACCAACAGGGCACTGATATTTCACATATGAATTCCTTGTGGCAAGAACTTTCCATCAATGTTACACTTTTGGACCTTTGACCTTGGCCTTTGACCTATTTTTAGCTCACATGAGCACAACGTGCTCAAGGTGAGCTTTTCTGATCGCCTTTTGTCCGGCGTCCGTGCATGCGTCCGGCGTCAACAATTGCTTCAAACAACATCTCCTCCTAAACGGCTTGGCCAATTTGAAAAATATTTTGCAGGAATGTTCCTTGGATGAAGCTCTACTAAAGTTGTATAAATGGTTCTGGTCCATTGCATAATTAGGTCACAGGAGCTAAAAATAGATTTTAAAAATGAAAATTTAAAAAATCTTCTTCTCTGAAACCACAAGGCCTAGCCTTTTGATTTTTGGTATGAAGCATCATCTTATGGGCCACTACCAAGATTGTACAAATTATAGCCCTATGGTGATAAATGACCCCGCACCAGGGGTCACTTGTTTTACATAGAGTTATATAGGAAAATCTTAAAAAATCTTCTTCCATGAATGCATAAGGCCTAGAGCTTAGATATTTGGTATGAAGCATCATCTTATGGGCCACTACCAAGATTGTACAAATCATAGCCCTATGGTGATAAATGACCCCGCACCAGGGGTCACTTGTTTTACACAGAGTTATATAGGAAAATCTTAAAAAATCTTCTTCTATGAATCCATAAGGCCTAGAGCTTAGATATTTGGTATGTAGCATCATCTTATGGGCCACTACCAAGATTGTACAAATCATAGCCCAATGGTGATAAATGACCCCACACCAGGGGTCACTTGTTTTACATAGAGTTAAATAGGAAAATCTTAAAAAATCTTCTTCTATGAATCAATAAGGCCTAGAGCTAAGATTTTTGGTATGTAGTAGCATCTAATGGTTCATTACAAAGATTTTCAAAGTCTTGGCCCTGCGGTGATAAATGACCCTGCGCCCAAGTCTTCTCTGAAACCATATGGCCCATTGCTTAGGTATTTGGTGTGTAGTATTGTCAGGGGTAAAATGTTTTAGATTAAGTTATATCAGAATCCTTGTCTGTTTAAAAACCTTGACATCAGTTGAAGCAATGGTACTCAGGTGAGCGATTCAGGGCCATCATGGCCCTCTTGTTGTAATATTTGACAATAAAACTTTTACGTTGGCCATAACTTCTTACTATTTGACATGCTACTTTTATTTTTGGTATGCATATTCATCTTTGCAGGGGCTATTCAGATATACCTTACTATTTCATCTATTGACCTTGACCTTTGACCTATTTTTGCTGTAACTTCTGAAAACTTTAATAAGCCTGTCATTTGAGAACCATTACAAACAGGGGACTGATATTTCACATGTGAATTTCTTGTGGCAAGACCTTTTCATCAATGTTACACTTTTGGACTTTGACCTTGACCTTTGAGCTTTGACCTATTTTTTAAATGTTTAAGAAAAAACTTTAAGGTTGGCCATATATCTACTATTTGACATACATCTTTTATATTTGGTATGCGTATTCATCATAACAATGGTTTTTCAGATATACCTCAATATTTTATCTATCAGCCTTGACCTTTGACCTTATTTTGCCATAACTTTGGACAAGTTTTATAACAGATATTTCTTTGTCATTTTTCAACATTTTTAAAAAAACAACAACTTTGTATACTGGTTTGTCATCATATGAACTTGTGCAGGTGTGATTTTGGTCATGATCTTTAGACAGATAAAAAAGCACATTTTTTTATACACCGCCGGAGGCGGTCGTATATTGGCGTCATCTTCTCCGTCTGTCCGTCCGTCCGTACGTCCATATCTTGTGAACGCAACTCCTCCGACATTTCTGAATGAATTTTTTCAAAACTTGGTCAATGTCATTACTATAATGGGTAGATGTGCATGAAGTGGCGATTTTCCGGTTCATTGATTTTTACAAGATTTGTGTCCCTTGAAACTTAGTCTCTGTAGCTGATTGATACTGCAGCCTTGTGAACGCAACTCCTCCTACATTTCTTAATGAATCTTTTCAAAACTTGTTCAATGTCATTTCTATAATGGGTAGATGTGCATGAAGTGGCGATTTTCCGGTCCATTGATTTTTACAAGATTTGTGTCCCTTGAAACTTAGTCTCTGTAGCTGATTGATACTGCAGCCTTGTGAACGCAACTCCTCCTACATTTCTGAATGAATCTTTTCAAAACTTGGTCAATGTCATTACTATAATGGGTAGATGTGCATGAAGTGGCGATTTTCCGGTCCATTGATTTTTACAAGATTTGTGTCCCTTGAAACTTAGTCTCTGTAGCTGATTGATATTGCAGCCTTGTGAACGCAACTCCTCCTTCATTTCTGAATGAATCTTTTCAAAACTTGGTCAATGTCATTTCTATAATGAGTAGATGTGCATGAAGTGGCGATTTTCCGGTTCATTGATTTTTATACTACCCAGGCAACCACAATCTCAGGCCCCTGTCTTTTCATCATCTTTAGTGATTGCCTCACTTTGAGAAAAGTATATTTGTGAATATACTGCTCTTTCAGCTAAATTAATTAGTCTCATATACTTCATTATGAGCATATGCTTACAGAAATGTTAAAAGCAATAATTAAAAGGACCCTCTTGGTCTTTATATTTTGTGGCGGCGTATATTGTGGCAGCACTGACACTCTTGTTTTTAAATGTCTTCAAATTTTAAATTTTGTGTTGATTATCAAAAACTCAATGGATTAGCAATTGTGATTTTTTTTTTTTACATATTTTACATCTTTGTGTTGTATATATTCTGTTCCATGCATAGGTCAAGGTCATCCTTCAAGGTCAAATGTCTAATTTAAAGGGTATGGTACTTCAACTTTGCATTTAAAGGCTTATGATTTTCAAAGTCAACTTTTTAAAGTGTTAAACAAAAATGTGTAACGTTGGCAAAAACATACGAGCATTGGCACCCGCATGCGGTGCTCTTGTTTAAAAGATTTTTTGTGACCGTATACTTATAAGACCTTTTTTTGCTCAGAAAGATATAGATAATTCAACATTCGATTTCAACGATAGAACTATTAATTACGGAATATTTAATGATGTCAATGAATGTTTACACACACTATTTAATTAAGATATTGGAGCCATGATACACTGGTGAAGTAGTTTCTTTATTTGTCCCACTGGGCCCAATTTCCGTTGCTAATATAGTTCTATAAAGGAGTTGAAAAAAATGCTTTTAGTTAGGACTAAACTGGTAAAGAATTGCCTGAAAATATGATAAAATCATATATAATTTAACAATATTCAACGGAACAAATTTGTTCCATAGAAACTAAAATTAAAATACTTTGGCCATAACTCCAGGATCTTACAAAAAGAAAATAAACGATGCAGACAGACAAGTTAAGAAAATCAATTTCATTATTTCTTTCAGGAAGTCGGGATACCCTTATGTAACTTAGTTGGAAATAGCAAAAAATATAAATTTTTAGCTCACCTGAGCACTTGTGCTCAAGGTGAGCTTTTGTGATTGCTTGTGAACACTCTAGAGGCCACATTTTTGGCCCAATCTTTATGAAAATTGGTCAGGATGTTTGTCTACATGATATCTTGGATGAGTTTGAAATTGGGTCATGTGGGGTCAAAAACTAGGTCACCAGGTCAAATCTTAGAAAAACCTTGTGAACACTTTAGAGGCCAAATTTTTAGCCCAATCCTCATTAGATTTGGTCAGGGTGTTTGTCTACATGATACCTCGAATGAGTTCGAAATTAGGTCACCTGGGGTTAAAATCTAGGTCACCAGGTCAAATCTTTGAAAAACCTTGTGAACACTCTAGAGGACACAGTTTTAGCCCAATCTTCCATAGATTTGGTCAGGATGTTTATCTATATGATATCTTGGATGAATTCAAAACTGGGCCACATGGGGTCAAAAACTAAGTCACCAGGTCAAATCTAAGAAAATCATTGTGAGCACTCTAGATGTCACACTCTTAGTCCAATCTTCCTTTGATTTGGTCAGGATGTTTGTCTACATGATATTTATATGATATCTTGGATGAATTCAAAACAGGACCACATGGGGTCAGAAACTAGATCACCAGGTCATATCTTAGAAAAACCTTGTGAACACTCTAGAGGCCACATTTTTAGCCCAATCTTCATTTGATTTAGTCAGGGTGTTTGTCTGCATTGTACTTTGAATGAGTTCGAAAATGGGTCACGTGAGGTCAAAAACTAGGACAAATCTTAGAAAAACCTTGTGAACACTCTAGAGGCCACAGTTTTAATTTAACCTTAATGTAACTTGCTTAGAAAGTTTGTTTACATCAAATCTTGGATGAATTCAAAACTGCGCCACATGTGGTCAAAAAGTAGGCTACCATGGCAAATTTTAGAAAAATCTTGTGAACACTTTAGGGGCCTACATTTTTGTATCAGTCTTTTTTAAACTTGATAAGAATGATGACTGCATGAATTCCAAGTTCAGTAAGGATCAAAGTCTAGGTCACTTAGTCAAATGTAAGAAAAACGCTTTAGATGCCACATTTTTTGTCATCATGCCTAACACAGCAATCTTACCCAGGTGAGCAACACAGGGCCATCTTGGCCCTCTTGTTTATTAACATTTACGCTTTTCAATTAAATTTTGCGGGAAAAAAATCACACTGATTTAGTAAACTAATTTCCCATGACGCAAGAGCATTACTCATGTTATATCACTTAAAAACAGATCATTAGAACTATCTTTCAAACAAGCAATGTAACTCCATATTATTGTTTATGGATCACGTTTTTTATCAGGTATCCAGACATGAGCAGTGATAACTGATTTAAGCAATGATTGATTTATAAATCATAATTCTGAAAATTTCAATCGCTTTAGCTTCAACAAACGTTGGCAATTCCTTTCATTACTATTATGTTTATTCTGTCATCTGCCACCTAATTTTAGACAGGTTATAGACAGTTGTGTCATCTGCTGTAAGCAGAGGTCAATTGTGACACAGGGATCACTTTTCTGTCTGTCACACTTTTAAGGGTCACGTTCAGCACCAAAGAACACTCTTGTTTCAATATATATGTTGGTCATAGGTCTATAAGTATGCAAAATTAATACAATTTTATAAATTTATTATCGGTTAATCGCGGTTTGAACATGCTGAAATTGCAATGTTATACTTATTACTTACATACAAACAGTTTTTTAATAATTATGTAAATACATAATATATATAAGTATGATATATCATATAAATATATATTTCCTCATGTACACACACACACACACACACACACACACACATATATATATATAGAGTAAAAAGAAAATTATTATCTTTCTATTTTGATTGAATGTTTATTATTTTATGTTAATAATTTAGAAGACCAGCTGCTTCTTAACTGAAACGAATATTATACATTCACAGCTAAAATTCTTTAATATATATTTTAGCAATTTTTTTCCCTAAATTGTGAATGTAGACGGTACTGTGAAAATTGTAAACAAATCCGATTTTTTCTTTTTAAATTATGATTTTTGGCTGACCTGAGCACTTGTGCTCAGGATGAGCTTTTGTGACAGATTTTTGTCTGTAATTAACAATTGCTTGTGAACACTCTATGAAACTCTTTATGAAACTTGGTCACGATGTTTGTCTTCATAATGTCTCTGATGAGTTCAAAAATGTCACTAGGTCATATCTTTGAAAATTTTAGAAAATCCTTGTGAACACACTAGAGGTCACATTTTTTGGCCCAACCTTTAAAGAACTTTGTCAGAATTTTTATCTGTAAGAAATCCTGGATGAGTTCTAAAATTGGTCACATGGGGTCAAAAAGTATGTCACCAGGGCAGATTTTAGAAAAACCTTGTGAACACAGTAGAGGCCATATTTTTGGCCTACTTTTTAGACTGGCGGCCAGCCGCCAGTCTTATGCTGAAATTCGAAATCAGGCCTTTCTGATTTGCATATTTTCCACAGCATTTTTAACTGTATCACTCCGCGCTTTGTACGGATCCATACAATGCAAGCTGAGCTAACGAAAGCAAGTGGAGTGTGTTACACAGATGTGTTGCAACGACGTTTAAATGACATTTAGAAACTCTTTTAATGTGTAAAGTTTGTGTGTCCACTCTTCTTTTACAAATTCCTCAAGCTGAATACAACCATTTTCAGCGTGAACAAAATACCTGCGTCGTTTACAAAACAGAGATTTAACCCAACTGGACTACATGTAGATCTACACATGCAATCAAGAAAAATAGTGCTTCGCATAAGTACGTAATTAACCCAAAGTAGTTCAGCAGCGTTTCGCTCGATAATGATATATTTCGTTGCATTTCTGTTATATTACGTTACATTTCTGTCTTCTCATAACATCAATAGCCATGCAAAAGCTAGAACAGTGGAAAAAAGCGGTCATAATTTAGTGGAATGGAAGATCACGTGACCCAATGTTTTGAAGTGGTAGGCCTAAAACACGCAATGAAAATTTATGGAGCAATGGACGCAATGAAACTATTACCTAGCAATGGAAATTTTATTTTCAGAATAGCAGTATTAAATGCCATAAAACTACTTTTGAACCATCTATAACTGTCTTCTTATATATAAACATTAATTAAGACAATAGCATACAAATTAACTTGGTGGAGTTATTAAATTGGAGACTATATATATATATATTCATATAGGCTTCGGCGCAATGGAAAGTCCATTGTGCCTGAATAAAACACGCAAAGGAAGTTTGCTAGACACAATGAGTTGAAATTTGTTATATTATTCTTGCATGGATTAAAATAAGAATTTCATACAATACTAATGATCTGGCATACGCTTTTTAATATGTTCAATCTAAATAAAGCAGACACACGTACGATGTTTACACTGCTAGCTCCACTCTCCAGGCCAGGTATAAATTAATGGACAGTATATCCAGATAAACAGGCATCATATCACAAAATGATAATAATCAATATAATGTTTTAAATTTAATGAATATTATTAATTTGTGTATCTATATCATCAAGATTTTTCATATACCACGCAATGTAAATAACCCCGAAATGGAAATTCCATTGCACCTTAAAAATACCACGCAGATGAAAGTTATATGTTCATATGCAAACTCGTACCAACGACAAGTTATGAAGACATGTTATTTATATGTATTAGATACTCCAAATTAAAACTGTTCAATTCATTATAAATTTGTCATGTACCATACTATACATAGCGGATCCATTTTTCAGTGATACCGGTATACCCATACAGCATTGACTGGCGCGTGTATGCCACACTTTCAGTAAATTAATCAAACACGCGCATGCTGACGCAATAGAAGTATGAAGAAGGAAATTTAATATTAAGTTTAGGCTTCTTTCCAAATCACCATCATCAGCATGTAATAATTTTATATTATGAAAAAAAAATTGATATATTTATAATCAATACAATTTAGAACTGTTAATTGTGTGTGTGTGTGTGCGCGCGCGCGCGTGTGTGTGTGTGTGGTATTGACACGTGCCATTAAGGGCCTTCTTCACTCCTTATCTACTGGGAAGGGTGGTGGGACTTTAACCCAACAAACAAACAAACAAACAACTGGGAAGGTGTGCTCGAGTCAATATTCTAGATTACGTTAGTTAGTCGTTGCTTCTGTTCATCATCATCATCATCATAGGCATGGGATTGATTTTGGACTTCATAAATATAAAGGTCAGAATATCAAGGTTTATCATTTTTACTATTTTATATTTAGGGCATTTGAGGTCAATTCCATAGTCGAGTGTTCTGTACTCTGACAGCTCTTGTTCAATATATAGTTTAGATGTATGTTTTTAATTTTGATTATGGTGTTCTAATGTTTAATGAAAAAATGAATACTATCTTTTCTTGTTTCTTATTTGACAACTGAAAAACTGATACTGACCACATACCATCCTTTATAAACAGATTAGAATCCAGCATATAACCTATTTTGGTTACAATCTAGCGCTCTTGCTGCTCACCACAAACAACCCGCCGACAGTCTATCAGTGCCTTCGGCGATTTGATTATGTTACTTGATCAGAATGTTTGCCTTTATGAAATCTTGGATGAGTTTAAAACTGGGTCATGTGAGGCCAAAAGGTAGGTCACTAGGTCAAATCTTAGAGCTTATGAACACTGTAGAGGCACATTTTGGCTCAATCTTCATGGAATTTGGTCAGAATGTTTGTCTACTTAAAAACTTGGATGTGTTCAAAACTGAGTCACATGGGGTCAAAAAGTAGGTCACCAGCAGGTCAAATCATAGAAAAAACATTGTGAACACCGTATTTTTAAAATTAAAAATGTTGTCTGCATGAAAAAATTCAAACACTTTAGATGCCATATTTTTGATAATCATGCCTAACACAGCAATCTTACTCAGGTGAGTGACACAGGGCCATCTTGGCTCTCTTATGTTATCTCTGTTACATGCCTCCATAGTTAGATAAATCTGTATGGAAATATACCATTGAGGTTTGTACCAGAGTACTGAGTTGCTTGTTTGACATGATTTATGAATGTCACCATCATAGTGTGTGTTTTTTATTATTTTTTTTTATATAATTTCAGCTGTTATTTATGAAAATGGAGAGAAAAATAGGTTGGTTGGTTTGCAGCATTTCTATTCTGATGAAGTAGAAAATAGTAAGTTTAACTTTGTTTTATATTTGTTTTGTTTTTAAAAGATAAGTTAAGCAATGATCAGAAAAAAATGATACTAATATAAGTCTTACTTCTGGAAATTAAGATTGTATTTACATCTCAGATACTTTAATGTGATATGTTCCCAAGAAAAATTTATGGAAAAAAGGTCTTTGAATAAGTTAAAAAACATAGCTGTAAGCATGAACTTTAATACCAGTTTTAGCCAAAAGAAACATACCTTAATTTAAGAAAGTGAACTCCTAAGAACATTTATGTTCCTTATGAAAGGCAAAATGTCATTCTTATACATGTATTTTCCTTTGGAAGAAGTTTGTGGAAAAGTTAAAATCTTCCTGTGTTGTTTTAGTCGTGGCCACTGAAGATGTCAGCAAAAGTAAGAAGAGATTGGATGAAGAGAAAATTTTGAGGTGAGGAACTGCAATTTTAACCTCCTGCATTCAGATATTTTATAGAAGAAGGCCTCTTGCTTAATAAGTTCTTGACTTTCTCATTTTTTTCTGGTATATTTTATTCTGAAATTGACCTTCAAAAAGTAGCATTTTGTCCATTCTCTTGATAGTGTGTTTTCATATCAAAACATATTTCTTTTTTGTGGTCATTCAATTTTACCCAAGAGTATTGTTCAGAATTATTCACAAAGTGAAGTGGGAATCCTGCATGTTGTCCCATTGTATCATCTCTTTTTGCCACATTCTGCCATGCAGTCCGACTCATTCTTCACATAAACATTGAATACCAAGAGAACAGTTAGAGTCTGATGTGGAGGCAAGTGCACACTACCACTGAAGCAACAGGTCCTAGTGGCAAAGTGGTTAGAGGGTCTACCTCAAATCATGGAAGTTTTGAGTTTGATCCCTGTCCATAACATACCAAAGTTATGAAAATGATACTGGCATATCTATCTGTGCTTGGTACTCAGCACCTAAGGGTACAGGGCTTTTTTTATGCCCCCCACATTGGTAGATCAGGGGGCATATTGTTTTTGTTCTGTCTGACTGTCACAAAACTTTAACCTTGACCATAACTCGGAGGTCCTTCCACCTACAGCCCATAAACTTCACAGGTGCATGCATAAGCTCTACCCACCAGACCCACTCAGAGGTCAGGGGGTCAAAGGTCAAGATCACCATGACCCAAAATAGCAAATATTAACTTTGGCCACATTCTGAATGTGCTTCCATCAATAACCTCAAAACTTCACAGGTGTATGCACCTTGATGAGCTCTACCTATCACACCCACTTGGAGGTGACGGAGTGAAAAGTCAAGGTCACCATGACCCAAAACAGCAAATTGTAACCTTGGCCACATTATGAGTGTGCTTCCAGCCATAACCTCCAAACTTCACAAGTGTATGCACATTGATGAGCTCTACCCGCCAGACCCATTTAGAGATTACGGGATCAAAGGTCAAGGTCACCATGACCCAAAATAGCAAATATTCACCTAAGCCACATTATGGATGTGCTTACATCCCTTACCTTAAAACTTCACATGTGTATTCACCTTGATGAGCTCTATCCAACAGACCCACTTACAGGTCACAGGGCCAAAGGTCAAGGTCACCTTTGACCCAAAATAGCAAATATTTACCTTGGCTGCAATATGAATGTGCTCCCATCTGTAACCTCCAAAGTTCACAAGTGAATGCATCTTGATGAGCTCTTCCAGCCAGGTGACCTTGACATTCAAATGACATTGATCCCCAAGTATGGCATTCATTTGAATGTAGCACTTGTTTTCTTCTTTATCAGGTACTGTTCATAGGCATTTTCCCCTCTGAAAATTTCTTAGTTCATGCAGTTTACCCCAAGATTATGTGATAAACCCAAAGCAAACACACTATGACTGTACAATGGTTTCCATGTATTATATGGATACATATATATTGCAGGAGCCAAAGCATCTTGAAGAACAAGACTATTCCCCCACATTTACAGAGGCTGCAGAATTTGAAACCATCCTCTCTTGTTCTGAAGACATGGAGGGATAAAGATGGTATGATGCTTATGAAGAAGTTAACTTACTTTTTACATCAAAGGATCAAATACAGTGTATCTCATCCGAGAAATGACCAAAGCAACAAGTATAAAACCAGATCAGCATGCAAGTAACTCAGGTTTTATACTGCACATTATCACTGTTGCCCCTTAGATACAACGACAACATATTGAAATATATAAGAGTGAATTTTGTATTTTGTCAGGTCTGTTGTTTCTTTATGTCCCTGGTTCGATAGAATGGTCATATTGTATTTGGTCTGTATATTTGTTTGTCAGTTTTTCTGTCTGTTTATCACAAAACTTTAACCTTGACCATAACACAGAAGTCCTTGCACTCACAGCCTCCAATCTTCAATCTTGATGACCAAGTGACCTTGACCTTCAAATTACCTTCACCCTGGAGGTCTAAGAGGCCCCATGGAGGCATGGCATTCATTCAAGCATGGTGCTTGGGGAGAGTGGGGGGGGTATAGGAATCACTTTGACCGTCAATTCCCAAAATTCTTTGTCTGTTCTCTACCTTGTCATCTTAACATAGGATCACTGGATTGCTAAATAGTTTGGTACAAATGTTTACCATATTTATTTATTACAGTAGAACCTCCTTAAATCGAAGTCCTTGGGACCAAGCTGGAAATTTTGAAATAACGATTATTAGGATTAAAAATCCGATGGAAATTTCAGTTTGTGAGTGTGCATGTCTGCGTGTATATTGTGGAAATCGTTATGCCGTGAAAACCACCTATTAGGTGTACATATATTCTATTTGCAAGTTATGAAAAGTAATGAAAATATATCATGATCTACTTAGATGCTTCTGATGAACATAATCATTCTACCATGTCTAGCAATGATATATATTTTACCTTCGATCTGCTGCTTCAGGTAGCGTCGCATGCTGGTGACGAACGTGATGATATGGAATGTACTAAAGATATGACACCTTGGTTTATCTGCTGGCACGTGCATATTATGCAACCTGTCAGACATCGATTTGCAATAATCAACATTTTCGGTCGGACACATGTTGCCCAACCCAATCTCAAAAAAAGGTGTGAAAAACTTGCCTGAGCCATCACTCTAGGTGCCTCTGCAATATAAACTTGGTTACTGACCCGGATAGATTGATAATAAGGACGACAATTAGTTCACAAAAATTTATGAAATTTGACTTTGAAATAAAAATTGAAAAATGTACATGAATTTCGACCTCGGGACCGGGATTTTTACTTCGAAATAGCTAAAAAATCAAAAAAGCGAAATTTGGATTAAACATTTTATTTTTAGTTAAAATAAGAAGGGAAGAAATTGGGCCCGAAAATAAACTTTGAAATGGCGAGGAATTCGGTTTAATGATGTTGGGTTTGGCGAGGTTCTACTGTATTTATTTATTAAGATAGAGTGTCACATGCGAGAACCAGATTGCTAGCTCAAAAGCCATGTTTTTGCCCTGGGTCCAAGGTCTGCAGATATTTCATGTTGTATCTTCTTGTTTGATATGGGCACATAAGAGGTAGTACAAAATGCTATGGTCTGCTGTAAAGTTTATAGAAATTCATTTAAATCTATTCTGAATTCTGATTATACTAGTATTTAAAAAATTTTTGGTGATTACTTATTATGTATTGATAATTGCTCATTTTCTTCCCATCATCTTCTTAAAAGGAATTAAAGACCCTCATAATGTTCATTTCATAGAAGAATTATAAGCTGTTGTAACTTATCAACTTTGTGTTTTGCTGTGCTTAAAATCCAAACTACCTCTAAAATGATCAAACTAATGTGACAAAGGTTAGACTACATTCTTCCTGCAAGCCAGGACAGTATTTTTGTCACAGACTTTCATTGGTCAAGGTTACAGATAAGGTGCGTATTTGCGTAATTACGCAAATAAAATAGATAAAACCCCAATTCTTTTAGAATTCTAGCGTATCAGAAAGCAATTAAAAATAAAGGTACTCAAATATTTAAAAAATTACAGCGTATTGGTACACAACATTATTAAACCGAGTGATATTTACAAACACTCACACCTGTTTGACTGGTTACTCGTGAATCCGCAAAATTGCAGTAGTTTGTGTTCCATTCAAATAAAACATAAATCCAGTATTATTCGTTTTTCGGATGCTTTTCTGTTGTTTGCTTTAAATATGGCTACATGAGGCAGGAAAAAAACATGTAAACGGTAAAAAACAAACAAAAAAACTTTGTGCGGATACCTAACGCTGCATGCCAACCAAACATCAGGTATTTGTCGCGCAATACTTGACCGTAAGCTCATCTGTAGCGACACGGAGGTTGTCAGAATATTGTAACGTGTTTACAAACCAAGAATAGCATCCATTATAACTGAACATGTTAACCAGTTAGTAGTTTGTGTTTAAATAGTTTAAAGTGCTAAATATTTGGATCAAGAAGATAAAAATAATTGATTTTATTTAACAATGACTGTTGAGAAGCTATTGATAATCCTGCATATGATAATTATGAATTGGACCTTGTTGCACACAGGCGCATATACCAGTAAGTACATGTACTGTTATTTCATTTTCCATATTTATTTTGGAAAAAAAGCAATTCACCCAATTTTGAGGGAGTAACAATATTTTCATTACTCATTTGAAATTGTGAAAACCAAATTCTCTGAAAAGTTGATGAGTAAATACTCAATTGACCTAAAACCTTATCTGTAGCCCTGACTGGTATGTCAGCTGGTAAATAACATTAATATGTTATTGACTGACAAATAGCAGGGCAGTGGGAGTATTAATCTTCTTCAGTGATAGTTCTAGTTTCCAGTTTTGTAATTTAGTGTATTTATATGGTAAATGGGTTAAACTACTAGTGGCATGATAATGAGAAACATTTTATTTTCTGTCCATGTTAAGTATTATATGGTTTTCATAAAATATTATTTGCAAGATTGAATTCCACTAAGTTAATTTTGCATACCTTGGACATGGAAGGCATTGATTTACAACAAGGCTTTAATTCCACCAACCATACATAGGACTAAGTAATTCTAAAATACTTAGGGGGGAATATCATCATTATTGTGTCTCTAATGAAAATACCAAAAGAGTCAATTTTTTAACCAATATTTTTTTTACACATAGAGGGTGGTATTATGTTATGCCACTGGTTGTCCGTCTGTTAGCATTTTTTGTGTCCGCTCTGTAAGGTGTGCAATCTTGGTCTAGAATATTTTGGGTCCGCTCTGTATCTTAAGAACCACTGGAAGGAAATTGAAATTATTTTGACAGAAATGTTAAGCATACTGAGAGGATATGCAGAGGATAGATTACAATGTCTTAGTTCAAGGTCACACTTGAAGGTCACATGTCATACTTTTTTAATGTAGGAATATTTTGTGTCCGCTCAGTATCTTAAGAACTGCTGGAAGGAAATTACAACTATTTGCCAGAAATGGCAACCATACAGACAGGATGTGCAGATCAAGTGCAAGTTTCTAGCTGTATTGGGTTATGGTCACAGTATGAAGCATCATGTCATACTGATATAATGTGAAAATATTTTGTGTCTGTTTCTTAGACTCCTATTAGTGTTTACACAAGAGGGGACTATAAGTTTGCCCTCCTTCTTATTGTCTGTCAGCATCTCCTTCGGACGTATATTGCCCCCAATCTCAGTGGAGGTCTTGTTAACTATTAAGGTAACAATGTATATTATCTTTGTCATGTATTTGGATATTTGTGAAACACAAATAGTGGAAACGGGGAATGCTTTACATTTGATTGAAGAATTTAAGTATTACTTAGTGCTAAGTATTGTTGGTGGATTTTGAGCCTTGAGTTACACCGTTGTTACACAGTATGATGTGTTAACAGGGATGAACTCTTCAGGCAATGAGGAGGGCTCCAGTGACAGCTGTGAGGGTGAAGCCATCTCTTACCCCTGCTGTACTATCCTGGACAAGCTGGACATGCTCTTCTGTGAAGCAGTGAGTATTCATCCCATATCCTCATCTATTATCTATAAGTATCCCACAGCCAGACCTCTTTACCTCATAAATATTCATGCACACATTTATAATTGAATGAAAATTAATTTACTGAATTCTTAATTGTATAAGAAACAATTTAATGGACCATTCTTTGCCATGCAGACTGCATAGAATCTAAGCTCCAGTATTTTTAACAAACCAGAGATCCTGATCAGACAACTCCTGGAAGTGTAGGCTATATTTGTCAGTGGGTCAAAATGACTTGGTATGTAGTAATGGGTGAAGCACCTAGTCAAAGGGACCAGAAAGAAACAGCTGCTTACCCCAGTTATTTGCTAAGCTGAGGTCAAATGTTTGATGATATGCCGGTTTGGGAATATTAAAGCTGGCTGCTATAAACAGGTTGACTGCTTAGTACAGGTCACCTTTTATACAGGGTCAACTTTTCCCTGTTGAACTTTTCAATTAATTTAACAATAATATGTTTTAAGTTTCAAGCTCTAGGTCATACTCTGATATTTTTGAGGACAGAATTGAGTCTCATTTTGACTGCAAACTTAGTTCTGGCAATGGAAGAGGCACCCTTTTTCTTAACTCTAATAATAATATTTAAGTATGACAGTTACATCCTAAGTTTGTCATAAATGTCAGATATGAGTATTTTCAGCCCAGGAGCAAAGGGATATGTCCAAATACATGTGAAAAAATACTTTGAAAATAAGTTAAACTGCAAAATCTTTAATTTTCACAGCTCCATGAAGGGAACAATACATAGATAAACAATTGTTTTATGAATTTTTGCCCACAGATTCACCAGATTCACTTTTTTAGCTCACATGAGCACAACGTGCTCAAGGTGAGCTTTTCTGATCGCCTTTTGTCCGGCGTCCGTCGTCCGTGCGTCCGTGCGTCTGGCGTCAACAATTGCTTCAAACAACATCTCCTCCTAAACGGCTTGGCCAATTTGAAAAATATTTTGCAGGAATGTTCCTTGGATGAAGCTCTACTAAAGTTGTATAAATGGTTCTGGTCCATCGCATAATTAGGTCACAGGAGCTAAAAATAGATTTTAAAAATGAAAATTTAAAAAATCTTCTTCTCTGAAACCACAAGGCCTAGCCTTTTGATTTTTGGTATGTAGCATGATCTTATGACTCTCTACCAGGATTGTACAAATTATGACCCTGGGGTCAAAATTGGCCCCGCCCCAGGGGTCACTTGATTTCACATAGGCTAATATAGGAAAAACTTGAAAAAATCTTCTTCTTCGAAACCACAAGGCCTAACCTTTTGATTTTTGGTATGTAACATCATCTTATGGGCCACTACCAAGATTGTACAAATCATAGCCCTATGGTGATAAATGACCCCGCACCAGGGGTCACTTGTTTTACATAGAGTTATATAGAAAAATCTTAAAAAATCTTCTTCTATGAATGCATAAGGCCTAGAGCTTAGATATTTGGTATGTAGCATCATCTTATGGGCCACTACCAAGATTGTACAAATCATAGCCCTATGGTGATAAATGACCCCGCACCAGGGGTCACTTGTTTTACATAGAGTCCTAGAGCTTAGATATTTGGTATGAAGCATCATCTTTTGGGCTACTACCAAGATTGTACAAATCATAGCCCTATGGTGATAAATGACCCCGCACCAGGGGTCACTTGTTTTACATAGAGTTATATAGGAAAATCTTAAAAAATCTTCTTCTATGAATCCATAAGGCCTAGAGCTTAGATATTTGGTATGTAGCATCATCTTATGGGCCACTACCAAGATTGTACAAATCATAGCCCTATGGTGTTAAATGACCCCGCACCAGGGGTCACTTGTTTTACATAGAGTTATATAGGAAAATCTTAAAAAATCTTCTTCTATGAATCCATAAGGCCTAGAGCTTAGATATTTGGTATGAAGCATCATCTTATGGGCCACTACCAAGATTGTACAAATCATAGCCCTATGGTGATAAATGACCCCGCATCAGGGGTCACTTGTTTTACACAGAGTTATATAGGAAAATCTTAAAAAAATCTTCTTCTATGAATCCATAAGGCCTAGAGCTTAGATATTTGGTATGTAGCATCATCTTATGGGCCACTACCAAGATTGTACAAATCATAGCCCAATGGTGATAAATGACCCCACACCAGGGGTCACTTGTTTTACATAGAGTTAAATAGGAAAATCTTAAAAAATCTTCTTCTATGAATCAATAAGGCCTAGAGCTAAGATTTTTGGTATGTAGTAGCATCTAATGGTTCATTACAAAGATTTTCAAAGTCTTGGCCCTACGGTGATAAATGACCCTGCGCCCAAGTCTTCTCTGAAACCATATGGCCCATTGCTTAGATATTTGGTGTGTAGTATTGTCAGGGGTAAAATGTTTTAGATTAAGTTATATCAGAATCCTTGTCTGTTTAAAAACCTTGACATCAGTTGAAGCAATGGTACTCAGGTGAGCGATTCAGGGCCATCATGGCCCTCTTGTTTTATTAGGGCTTTCTGCCTCAAGCAGAAAGACCTATTGAGTTTGTTATGTTTTTAGCTCACATGAGCACAACGTGCTCAAGGTGAGCTTTTCTGATCGCCTTTTGTCCGGCGTCCGTCGTCCGTGCGTGCGTGCGTGCGTCCGGCGTCAACAATTGCTTCAAACAACATCTCCTCCTAAACGGCTTGGCCAATTTGAAAAATATTTTGCAGGAATGTTCCTTATATGAAGCTCTACTAAAGTTGTATAAATGGTTCTGGTCCATTGCATAATTAGGTCACAGGAGCTAAAAATAGATTTTAAAAATGCAAACTTTGAAAATCTTCTTCTGCAAAACTGCAAGGCCTAGAGCTTAGATATTTGGTATGTAGCATCATCTTATGGGCCACTACCAAGATACTTGTTTTACATAGAGTTATATAGGAAAATCTTAAAAAATCTTCTTCCATGAATGCATAAGGCCTAGAGCTTAGATATTTGGTATGTAGCATCATCTTATGGGCCACTACCAAGATTGTACAAATCATAGCCCTATGGTGATAAATGACCCCGCACCAGGGGTCACTTGTTTTACATAGAGTTATATAGGAAAATCTGAAAAAATCTTCTTCCATTAATGCATAAGGCCTAGAGCTTAGATATTTGGTATGAAGCATCATCTTATGGGCCACTACCAAGATTGTACAAATCATAGCCCTATGGTGATAAATGACCCCGCACCAGGGGTCACTTGTTTTACATAGAGTTATATAGGAAAATCTTAAAAAATCTTCTTCTATGAATCCATAAGGCCTAGAGCTTAGATATTTGGTATGAAGCATCATCTTATGGGCCACTACCAAGATTGTACAAATCATAGCCCTATGGTGATAAATGACCCCGCACCAGGGGTCACTTGTTTTACATAGAGTTAAATAGGAAAATCTTAAAAAATCTTCTTCTATGAATCAATAAGGCTTAGAGCTAAGATTTTTGGTATGTAGTAGCATCTAATGGTTCATTACAAAGATTTTCAAAGTCTTGGCCCTACGGTGATAAATGACCCTGCGCCCAAGTCTTCTCTGAAACCATATGGCCCATTGCTTAGATATTTGGTGTGTAGTATTGTCAGGGGTAAAATGTTTTAGATTAAGTTATATCAGAATCCTTGTCTGTTTAAAAACCTTGACATCAGTTGAAGCAATGGTACTCAGGTGAGCGATTCAGGGCCATCATGGCCCTCTTGTTTCTTATTATTATTAGGACTTTCTGCCTACTGGCAGAAAGTCCTATTGGGTTTGTACTGTTTTTTATTCTTCTTCTTCTTAATATTATTCTTTTTTTCTTCCTCTTATATTTGTGTTAATTTTGAGGTGTTGCCATTCACTCAGAACAATGAAAATTTTATGGCATATATTTCAAACCATAAGCTTTCGGATGCAATGAATTTCATATTCATATGACGTCATATAACGTCAGATTTGACGTCGGGTGAAAAAGTTTGTACGCGGTCTACAGCCATTTATTGGGGTGACAATTGGCCAAAAAGTAGCTTATTTAAGGAGTAGGTGGCCATAAAAGTAGAACAAGCAATGTTATATACCAAAATGTTCGCCAATGTCTGTACTATATGAAACTGCTGGCATAAATTGCCAACGCCTGGTGCGGACTCGGAAATCAAAGATGGCGTACATTTTGGTATATAACATTGCTTGTTCTACTTTTATGGCCACCCCAACCCCCAAAAGTCACTGATTGTCACCCCACTAATTATTTCTGGACCGATTTTCATCAAAAGTGCACAGAATGTGTATGTTAGGCTCTAGTTGTGCATCCCGGTGTCCGTTTTTCCAAATTCGAAATGGCAAATGCTTTTTGGCGAATCCAAGATTCGAACTAATGACGTCAAATTTCAAATGCATATATAACCGCTTCCAGATAAGCTAGAAAGCTGATATTTGGACTGAATATTAGTCTTTCTATCTTCTTTATATTCTGAAAAGATGAACGCCATATGACGTCACATGACGTCATAATGCTAATAAAACTTTCGTATAAAAACTAAACGGTTTTTAAGCCCTGTAGGCTTTATTTTTAGCTCACATGAGCACGACGTGCTCAAGGTGAGCTTTTCTGATCGCCTTTTGTCCGGCGTCCGTCGTCCGTGCGTGCGTCCGGCGTCAACAATTGCTTCAAACAACATCTCCTCCTAAACGGCTTGGCCAATTTGAAAAATATTTTGCAGGAATGTTTCTTGGATGAAGCTCTACTAAAGTTGTATAAATGGTTCTGGTCCATCGCATAATTAGGTCACAGGAGCTAAAAATAGATTTTAAAAATGAAAATTTAAAAAATCTTCTTCTCAGAAACCACAAGGCCTAGCCTTTTGATTTTTGGTATGTAGCATCTTGAAAAAATCTTCTTCTCCGAAACCACAAGGCCTAGCCTTTTGATTTTTGGTATGTAGCATCATCTTATGGGCCACTACCAAGATTGTACAAATCATAGCCCTATGGTGATAAATGACCCCGCACCAGGGGTCACTTGTTTTACATAGAGTTATATAGAAAAATCTTAAAAAATCTTCTTCTATGAATCCATAAGGCCTAGAGCTTAGATATTTGGTATGTAGCATCATCTTATGGGCCACTACTAAGATTGTACAAATCATAGCCCTATGGTGATAAATGACCCCGCACCAGGGGTCACTTGTTTTACATAGAGTTATATAGGAAAATCTTAAAAAATCTTCTTCCATGAATGCATAAGGCCTAGAGCTTAGATATTTGGTATGAAGCATCATCTTATGGGCCACTACCAAGATTGTACAAATCATAGCCCTATGGTGAAAATGACCCCGCACCAGGGGTCACTTGTTTTACATAGAGTTATATAGGAAAATCTTAAAAAATCTTCTTCCATGAATGCATAAGGCCTAGAGCTTAGATATTTGGTATGAAGCATCATCTTATGGGCCACTACCAAGATTGTACAAATCATAGCCCTATGGTGATAAATGACCCCGCACCAGGGGTCACTTGTTTTACATAGAGTTATATAGGAAAATCTTAAAAAATCTTCTTCTATGAATCCATAAGGCCTAGAGCTTAGATATTTGGTATGTAGCATCATCTTATGGGCCACTACCAAGATTGTACAAATCATAGCTTATGGTGATAAATGACCCCGCACTAGGGGTCACTTGTTTTACACAGAGTTACATAGGAAAATCTTAAAAAATCTTCTTCCATGAATGCATAAGGCCTAGAGCTTAGATATTTGGTATGAAGCATCATCTTATGGGCCACTACCAAGATTGTACAAATCATAGCCCTATGGTGATAAATGACCCCCCACCAGGGGTCACTTGTTTTACACAGAGTTATATAGGAAAATCTTAAAAAATCTTCTTCTATGAATCCATAAGGCCTAGAGCTTAGATATTTGGTATGTAGCATCATCTTATGGGCCACTACCAAGATTGTACAAATCATAGCGCTATGGTGATAAATGACCCCACACCAGGGGTCACTTGTTTTACATAGAGTTAAATAGGAAAATCTTAAAAAATCTTCTTCTATGAATCCATAAGGCTTAGAGCTTAGATATTTGGTATGTAGTAGCATCTAATGGTTCATTACAAAGATTTTCAAAGTCTTGGCCCTACGGTGATAAATGACCCTGCGCCCAAGTCTTCTCTGAAACCATATGGCCCATTGCTTAGATATTTGGTGTGTAGTATTGTCAGGGGTAAAATGTTTTAGATTAAGTTATATCAGAATCCTTGTCTGTTTAAAAACCTTGACATCAGTTGAAGCAATGGTACTCAGGTGAGCGATTCAGGGCCATCATGGCCCTCTTGTTTGTATGATTTGCTTGAAATTTTGTCTGAAGATGCAGTATTAGATTCTATGGAGCCATGTCACTTCCGTTTCCGGAAAATCCCAAAGGTCAAGGTCATATATCAATTATCGGCTTTTTCTTCGGCCTTAAATATCTCAAAAACGGTAAATATTCTATCGAGACACTATGCGTATAATTTGTAGTACTTGGAAAGACCTTTCAGATGATACTTAGTTTTTGATGATCGGGGTTGAATCGGTTGAGTTATGGCGGAAAAATAAAATTTGGTAACCCCCAGTGTGTTTAACAGTTTATATCTCGAAAACCTTTGATTTTTGAAAATATGATGATGAATATCATTTGTAGAGCAATGTTTGACCGTTCTTTTGATACTTAAAGTTTAATGATTGGCCAAAGATTCATGGAGTTATGGGGAAATTCGTGCATATAGCTTTGGTGATTTTTTCTTTCTTCAGGAGGTTTAAAAGCTTCTATCTCAAAAAGTATTAAAATATTCCTAAACATAAAGTGTGTGAAATGTAGAGAATTTTCAGACGATTATTTTGGTACCATAAGTTTTGAAATTGATCAAAGTATAAGGAAGTTACATCAAAAATAGGAATTTAAACATGTAGAATTTCAGCGATTTTGCCGGTATGTAAGAGTTTATGGTTTTATATCTTAAGAATCATTGGGAATAACTGCACACATTTAGCGAGTGAGATGTAGAGAATTTTAAGACGATTATTTTGGTACCTAGAGTTTTAAAATTGATTAAAGTATAAGGAAGTTACATCAAAAATACGAATTTAAACCCAATTGTAAGAATTTTCAGAAAATATCCTACTTTCGCTTTCACCTTAATTGAAGCATTTTCGGAAAATGTAAGTTTACAGATATGTATTAGTCATATAAATTGCAAAATAAACTTTTTACTAATATCATATTGATATTACTAGCTAAATAAGTGTTGACAATAACTTAATGGTGTGTCAATTCTATTCTTTATCAATATAGTAAAGTGCAGTAGAGTCCCCAAAGCAATAACCGGAAGTAAAGAAATAAAAAGGTCGCCCTCGTGTAAAAAGTGGTTTGCAAATTAAAACTTTTAAAAATACAATGTTTTACCAATAATCAAACGGATTTACTTGGCATAAACCTTAATTATAATTTGTAAAAGTGGATCAAGCTGGAAATGACATCTAAACCACACTGAATATCTAAATACAGACGATGTGTGACAGTGACACGGCGGTTTAGAGAAATTCCTGGCGTAATGCATTAATTTGACTAGTTGATAAGTCAAATAAGTCAGTCAACTGTCAAAATTTATGTGATTTGTCAGAGAAAGCTGCAATCAGGAGCCAAGACAAATAAAAAGATATGTAAAATAAGTAATGCCTTGGCATTACATTATTGCCTTTTAAAAAATCTGAATGCACTTTTTTCTTATATGCCTGTGGTAAAAAATTTTTTTAAATTTATTTATTTTTGTTAATAAAAAAATAGGAAAAAAAGAAATGCTGAACGGATGTTTATTTTATTGTTTATTGCTCTTTCTTTTTTACATCTTGTAGGTTTTGATTTTGAACATATTCTGTCATAATGCGACAACCATCAAATTACAGGTCATCTTTACTTAACAAATGTCCAATTATACAGCTAGTTCATTGGTGTTAAAATTTACATGAACTAAGTATACTCCAAAATGTCACGAAACAGTCAAATCTCTATTGAAATACAGCTCAGTTAAGATTATATAATAGCAAAGGATTTCAATCATGTACTTGGAGAATATATACACACGCATGTGTATTTCAGTGCATGTAAACATAGGTCCCAGTAGGGATTATGATATGTTGGCAAATAAAAGCATGTTGCACATCAACAGGCTAGTCGCAAGCGCATGGGGAAAACCCATTATGAAACCATTATGAAGTTGAACTGAGTAAACGGTTAAGACAAATCATTAACCATGATAATTTGAGTTTCAATGTATGAAATATTCATGCGTCCGAGGAGACGCACATAATTTTAATTTTTAAAGTGTGAGAGAGATCTGATTTACATGTAACTTAGTGTTTTATATATTTACGCACACATGTACTTGAATTACTGATTTTCATTATGGCAAAAATATGTATGCTTAATATTGCAAAAGAAATTTAAAAAAAAAACAATTAGCTGTAAAAAAACAAAAGGAAAAAAAACAACGACTGAGACTCAAACCTACAATTCATATATTGTCACCTATTGCTGGAATTTCCAGCCAGTTATGGTTCGAAATATCTAAGCATGAATTGGGAATTTGCCTTCTGCATAATTATCTGTTTTCATTACAGTTTAATACAATATCTCCAGCATCTATTTTCAATACATTTTTATTTAGTTTTAATCGCAATTGTTCTGAGTCTGAAATAAACATGAAAATTGTCACCATTGAGTGTTAAGAGAGAAAATGAATTTTGGACTTTTTTCTCTGTGTAGTAAAAAAGAGGGAAATCTATAAATAAAAAATTTCTTAATATAGCCCCAAACTGTTGTCAAATCCAAAATGTGTTTCCTTAGAACAGTTTTGCAAGCAACCCTGTTCTAAAAACCCTAAGATTTTATATTAATTAATATGATACTAGGTTTTTATTGATTTGTTAATCCCCCGCCGCGAAGCGGGAGGGGGGTTATAGGAATGCCCCTCGTCCGTCTGTCAGTCAGTCCGTCCGGACGTCAGTCCGTCAGTGTGTCCGAAACATTTTCGTGTCCGCTCCATATCTCATGAACGCTTGGACACATTTTCTTCAAACTCGGCTAAAATGTTAACCTCATTGAGCTGATGTGCAGAAGGCATGAGGCAGTCACGCTGGCTCAAGGTCAAGGTCATACTTGCAGGTCAAATGTTATTTTCGTGTCCGCTCCATATCTTATGAACGCTTGGACACATTTTCTTCAAACTCGGCTAATATGTTAACCTCATTGAGCTGATGTGCAGAAGGCATGAGGCGGTCATGCTGGCTCAAGGTCAAGGTCATCCTTGAAGGTCAAATGTTATTTTCGTGTCCGCTCCATATCTCATGAACGCTTGGACACAATTTCTTCAAACTCGTCTAAAATGTTAACCTCATTGAGCTGATGTGCAGAAGGCATGAGGCGGTCACGCTGGCTCAAGGTCAAGGTCATCCTTGAAGGTCAAATGTTTAAGCCTCCACTTTTTCATGTCATCTCGATATCTCGTGTCATGTTCACAATCATACAAATTATGTCATGATATATAAAGTTTTTAATTGAGTTACACATGTATTTTGTGGTTACCTAACACATCCTATACTTCATTGATGTTCACTTTTTGTACTGTTTCCCATGTAAAACTTGTCAGTAAACTTTTAATATATGTGCCTCCGAATTCTGAGATTCATACATAACTCCGGAAAGTTAAATTGTCTTAAACTGATCTTCTATGTCTGCTACAACCATGCCAGGTTAAGGTGAACATAATCCTATGACCAAACAAATTCTAATATTTGGCCAGCGGCGGGGGATATAGCTGTCCTTTGGACTGCCTTGTTTTGAAATGAAAACCCCTGTATACCAACACAAATGGAAGAGAATCAGCCTGTTGGTCGGTTGGTAGGTCAGTCAGTCATGCAGTATTTAAGCAAAATCTTGTCCGGTACTTTCAGCCATTTCACCTGATACTTGGCATAAATATTTATCAGAACAGGGCTACAGATAAGGTTTGAGGTCAATTGGGTATTTACTCATCAATTTTTAAAGGAATTGGGGTTTCACAATTTTAATTGAGTAATGAAATATGGTTAAAATTAATAATTTTTTTTTTTTTTGGAATTAAAAAATGTTCTTAGGATGCGCCTTGTCCTTGATCAAAATGTCAATTTAACAATTATCATATGCAGGATTTATCATTAGCTCCTCAACAATTAAATTAAAATTAAAACATATTATTTACTGGTTAACATGGAATTGGATGCTATCGCTTCAATTCCAAATTTACATTATCTCTTATTCAAATATATGTGACACAAATGCCTGATGTTTGGTTTGCAGTGCTAGGTATCTACTCAGTGTTTTTTTAAACGTTTACCCGTTTCTTCCTGCCTTATGTAGCCATATTTGAAGCAAACAAATAGAAAAGAGCAAACAAATAGAAAAGCGTCAGATGAACAAATAAGACAGACTGGATTTATGTTTTACTTGAATGGAACCCAAAGAAGGAAATTACCGGAAATCGTTTGAAGACTATTTTGCGGATTCGCAAGTAACCAGTCAAACATATATGATTATTTGTAAACATCACTCGGTTTCAAAATGTTGCATACCAGTACGCTTTAATATTTTGGATATTTGAGTAATCTAATTTTAATTGCTTTTTGATACGCTAGAATTTAAAAAGAATTGGGTTTTTATCTATTTTTTTTGTGTAATTACGCAAATACGCAGCTTATCTTGATCCCTGACAGAAGAACTAAATGTGCAAGATGCAAATTCCACTTTATTTCCACAAGGATTACAATGTTATTGCCCCTGAATCAACTTGAAATGTCTTGTCCAGTGAATTCCTCTTTCAATTTCAGTCTGATTCATCTCATACTTTGCAAAAAATGTTCTTCATTAGCAGTAGATGTACAAGACGCAAAATTCACTTCGTTCCCACGAGGATTACGGAGTTATTGCCCTTGATTTGACTTTAAATATCTTGTGACGCGAACTGCATTTCTTAACCAACTCCGTTCAAATGTTGTGTGTGAATTGATAATCAGGTGGATAGGTGCATGTCATAAATTTCACTTGAGTTGTTTCAATTATTGCCCTGGTTTCATTTTTGCATTATCTCCCTTTGGTTAATTTTGTATTTCTTGTCCGGAACATTGCTCAAATATTATACAATGTATTGACTTGAAATTTAAAATGTAACCAGAATCTGATGGCAACTAGGAAAACTGCAGTGTCCAAGAACTGTAACTCTACCTGGTCCCATTTTAAGCTCACCTGAGCACAACGTGCTCAAGGGTGAGCTTTTGTGATGGCCCTTCGTCCGTCGTCCGTCGTCAACAATTTGGCTTGTTAACACTCTAGAGGCCATATTTTAAGGCCAATCCTCATGAAACTTATTCAGAATGTTTGTCTCAATAAAATCTTGGACAAGTTCGAAATTGGGTCATGAGGGGTCAAAAAGAAGGTTACGAGGTCAAATCTTAGAAAAACCTTGTTTACACTCTAGAGGCCACATTTTTAGCCCAATCCTCAGGAATCTAGTCAATCTTAGAAAAACCTTGTTTACACTCTAGAGGCCACATTTTTGGCCCAATCTTCATGAAACTTGGTCAGAATGTTTGTCTCCATAAAATCTTGGACAAGTTGGAATTGGGCCATGTGGGGTAAAAAAGTAGGTCATGAGGTCAAATCTTAGAAAAACCTTGTTAACACTATAGAGGCCACAATTTTGGCCAAATCTTTATGAAACTTGGTCAGAATGTTTCTTTCCATAAAATCTTGGACAAGTTCGAATTTTGGCCATGTGGGGTAAAAAAGTAGGTCATGAGGTCAAATTTTATAAAAACCTTGTTTACACTCCATAGGCCACATTTTTGGCCATATCTTCATGAAACTTGGTCAGAATGTCTGTTTCCATAAAATCTTGGACAAGTTCAAAAGTGGGTCATGTGGGGTCAAAAAGTAGGTCAATATGAAAAATCCAACATATGTTGCTCATTTATAATCAGGTGAGCGATTCAGGGCCATCATGGCCCTCTTGTTTAATTATCTCCCTTTGTTAAATAGCTTTTTTTTTCTTGTCTCAACATTAACTTGAATATTATACATGGTATTTACTTGAAACATAAAATGTAAACAGATGGCGACTAAGAGAAGTGCAATGTCTAAGAACTGTGACTACACTTTTATACTGCTGTACCAATTAACCATAACTGATTCTCTATCCGCTTTAAAAAATGACTTTATTTACTTATTGATTGCTATCATATATAATATACTATGTATACAAGTGCTTATCTATGCTCTGCCTGGAGTCTGGCTTCTCCTGTATCAAAGCATTTTGTGGAGGTATTAATCATCCACAGTGCAGACATAGGTGCCGATATCAGTGCTATATTGGCCCGATAACTTCTGCTTACTGGGTATATGACAACATAGATGCTAGATTTGATATCAGTTAAAACGTTTGTACGCGCTCTGCAGAATTTATTTTTGAATGGATTTTCTAGTAAGTTCACAAAAGGTATAAGTTAGGATTTTGTTGTGCATCCTTACTTTCGTTTCCAAAATATTGAAAGGACCAAGGTTCTGTGGTGAAACCAAGTTTAAAAAAAAATGTGACCTGGAAATTAAATTTAGTACAATCTGACTAAAGTACACGATCTTCCTACAATCTTATGTAGTGTAGCGTTTATATAGGAGATGACTTTAATCAGATTGATTATTCCATATGAGATAAAAAGCTGAAATTCACACATATTGTAATTTTAAAGGTTTTCTTCAGATTTTCATAGGCCGGACGTCATTTGACATCATAGGTTATTATTTGTTTTCATTTCTCGTGCAAAAAAATTCAGTGTGATCCCAATGGTCCAGAACTACAAAAAATTTAGGGGATATATATTAAATATGCTGAATTTTCATATGCAATTATATTCACAACCATATGACTTCAGAATAGACGTCGGATCAAAAAGTTTGTAAGCGATCTGAAACATTATAAATTGATGAATTTTTTGAAAATTTTCAAAGAATGTATAGGTTACACTCTAGATACCTAATATTTTCTGCGTATTCCGTATTAATAATTTTCAGTTTGATTGAGTTTTAAGCGTTTTGCAGAAAGTCCTATCGTTTGCTGTGCAAACGAAATCTAGGAACCTTGGGTTTGTATGTTTTTTATTAGGACTTTCTGCCCTTTCGACAGAAAGTCCTATTGGGTTTGTACTGTTTTTTTATTATTAGGACTTTCTGCCTACAGGCAGAAAGTCATATTGGGTTTGTACTGTTTTTTTATTATTCTTCTTCTTCTTCTTATTCTTTTTTTCTTCCTCTTATATTTGTGTTAATTTCGAGGTGTTGCCATTGACTCAGAACAATGAAAATTTTATGGCATATATTTCAAACCATGAGCTTTCGGATGCAATGAATTTTATATTCATACGACGTCATATAACGTCAGATTTGACGTCGGGTGAAAAAGTTTGTACGCGGTGTACAGCCATTATTTCTGGATCGATTGTTATCAAAATTTCACAGAATGTGTATGTTAGGCTCTAGTTGTGCATCCCGGTGTCCGTTTTTCCAAATTTGAAAAGGCAAATGTTTTATGGCGAATCCAAGATTCGAACTAATGACGTCAAATTTCAGATGCGTATAAAATCGCTTCCAGAAAAGCTAGAAAGCCGAGATTTGGATTGAATATTAGTCTATAGGTCTTCTTTACATTCTGAAAAGATGAACGCCATATGACGTCACATGACGTCATAATGCTATTAAAAACTTTCGTATTAAAACTTAACGGTTTTTAATTCCTGTAGGCTTTATTTTTTGTATGATTTGCTTGAAATTTTGTCTGAAGATGCAGTATTAGATTCTATGGAGCCATGTCACTTCCATTTCCGGAAAATCCCAAAGGTCAAGGTCATATATCAATTATCGGGTTTTTCTTCGGCCTTAAATATCTCAAAAACGGAAAAAAAAATCTATCGAGACACTATGCGTATAATTTGTAGTGCTTAGAAAGACCTTTCAGATGATATTTCGTTTTTGATGATCGGGATTGAATCGGTTGAGTTATGGCGGGGAAAAAACAAAAATTCGGTACCCCTCAGTGTGTTTAACAGTTTATATCTCGAAATTCTTTGATTTTTGAAAATATGATGATGAATATTATTTGTAGAGCAATGTTTGGCCGTTCTTTTGATGCTTAAAGTTTAATGATTGACCTAAGATTCATGGAGGAATGGGGAAAAAAAAACGAAATTCGTGCATATAGCTTTGGTGATTTTTCATTTTTCAAGAGGTTTAAGAGCTTGTATCTCAAAAAATATTAAAAATATTCCTATAGATAAAGGGTGTAAAATGTAGAGAATTTTAAGACGATTATTTTGGTACCTAAAGTTTTGAAATTGATCCAAGTATAAGGAAGTTACATCAAAAATAAGAATTTAAACATGTAGAATTTCAGCGACTTTTTCGTTATGTAAGAGTTTCACGGCTTATATCTTAAAACCGATATTAAATAAGTCAACATATTAAGCGAATGAGATGTAGAGAATTTTAAGACGATTATTTTGGTACCTTAAGTTTTGAAATTGATCAAAGTATAAGGAAGTTACATCAAAAATAAGAATTTAAACATATAGAATTTCTGCGATTCTGCCGTCATGTCAGAGTTTTCCGGCTTATATCTTAAGAATCATTAGAAATGTGTGCTTACATTAAGCAAGTGAGATGTAGAGTATTTCAAGAAATAAGGAAGTTACATAAAAAATAAGAATTTAAAGCCAATTGTAAAAATTTTCATAAAATATCCTACTTTCGCTTTCACCTTAATTGAAGCATTTTCGGAAAATGTAAGTTTACAGATATGTATTAGTCATATAAACTGAAAAAAAAAACTTTTTACTTATATCATATTGATATTACTAGTTAAACAGGTGTACCGTTCCCGGTGGCCGAGTGTTTAGAGCGTCCGCCTCGGGAGCGGGAGGTCGTGGGTTCGATACCAAAGTCGTAAAAAATGGTACTGTTATAGCTCCCTTGCTTGACACTTAGCATATAAGGTTAGTTGCAGGACTGGTTGGCCCGGTATCAGGATAATGTGACTGGGTGTGGTATCATGCCACATGTCTACGACGTGATACTGCAGTGTGGCAGCACTATAACTGCATTAAGTAGACATCGTCTCCAAATGACTGAAATACTGTCGGTGGGACGTTAAACCCAACAAACAAACAAACAAACTAAACAAGTGTTGACAATGATTTAATGTTTTGTCAAATCATTTTATTTACGTTACTTATGAATATCAGTTGCAGCATTGCTTCCCATAATCCTTTGAGCGTTTTGACACATGTCATTTAGACTGTTGTTGAAACATTGCAATTTTCCGACTTAATTGTTGCATCTATCGATAAATGTTGTACAAGCTATATTCCAAATTTATGATAAATGATAACCTATGTGAAAATATATGTTATAGTACAATGTAATTTAATTGCCAGCTTGAGATACCATGAGCGTGTATAAGTGTAGACGTTTGAAACAAAATGATCAACACATGTCATCCGTTCAAGACGCTGCAAGCTAATTTGTCTGTAATGCGGCGTTCACACAGTGCCGATAATGGCTCCTGTTTGAGATCAGACAGCGCTACGACACGAAAAGCGAAAAAGTCGGATTACTATCCTCAATGTCCTATCATTGTCTGAACGCAGTCGTATATGTTCGTAACAGAGTCCTACGGATCGGGAATGGTCGGAGAGGTCGGCCAAGCACTCCTGACAGTTAGGTGCGTCCCGTAACATTCGGGAAACTCAGCCGATTTTGTCTAGTCGGATTACAATCGTGACTATGTCGTGACAGATTCTGCTGTATCGGATCAGACTCGGATTGAGAACGGGATAATCGGGACGAATTCTGCTGGAAACGGCTGGATCGGGACCCTCCTGAACAATATCTGATTGTTGTCGTGATTAAATAAATGTTTTTACAAATTTTAATAAGTTTGAATTTCCAGCCACGAATCACAGGATCTTGATCAGACTTTTGACACATTTTAATTGGGAATGGTCCTATCAAGGACGGCAGTAAAAATCCTGAATGTGTGACCAAGGCATTAGCTAAAAGCGCAAAATTTAGTAACTTTGTGTAATACAGTCGTCTCGATCGTATGTACAAGCGTTATTTGAATTTTACTCACGAGGCTACACGCGTCGACGATTCTATTGCATGGTAGCATTTACTATTTCATTCCCGCGACTGTACACGAAAATAAAAAAAGAATTTTGATATGCAGAATTAAGAGGTTTAAGTTTAATTGTTTATATTTTGAATACCTATAAAACTAGAACCAAATATGCTACAATGGAATTTCAGGCCATTTATTTTGGTACCTAGAATAGTAAAATTGGTCAAGTTATAAGAAAGCGATATCAAAATAAAGATTTATTAGTCCCCTACCGGAGTTCACACCGGAGGGAACTATAGGTTTGCCCTCCGTCCGTCCGTCTGTCCGTCCGTCTGTCTGTCCGCTCAAATCTGGATCCCGCGATAACTTAATAACTAAGCAAGCTAACTTGATGAAACTTGGTTTATGACTAGATGCCAATGTGCATTGCACGTATTTTATTTTTGTTCTTCAACTAAAATTGTTGTTGCTATGTTAACGGAAATAGTGAAAATATGGCAAAAAATAGGATCCCGCGACCGCGATAACTTTATAATAAATTTTATAAGGCATGTATATAGTCAGGGTGGTGATGCAGAGTGAAAGTTCTCATTTCTCATCAACAAGACTAAACACTAAAGAAAAACATTTTGGATCAGGCAAGGTAACTATTATTAATTCTATTTCTTGCATCTGTCTTGCTTGCATGAATTGTATAGTGGGCACAGCAGAGACAACAACTCTACATGTAAGTCTTGCTTAAATGGTCATAACTTAAATATTCCCTTACATTTACTTTTACCAAAGTTTTGTTTTTTTTTGGACCAAAATTCTGGTTGGTGTGGTAATGGAAAAATTATGCACCTCACCGGTAGGGGACTCATGTGTTGCTTGCAACACCAGTTACTTGTTTATTTTTGGAATATGGCTTATTTCAAAAAGTTCATGCATGAGAAGTCCATACGAAAAAAAAAGAGTAAAAGGTAGGGAATTTAATATATATTCTTTCTAACGGAATTAATCTTTATATTTTTCAATGTTAGCAGAAAGTCCTATCATTCGTATCAACGAATGAAATCTAGTTATTATTATTCTTTTTTTCTTCCTAACTAAACGCTTATTTTTAGCTCACCTGAGCCAGAGGCTCAAGGTGAGCTATTGTGACCGGTCTTCGTCCGTCGTCCGTCCGTCCGTCCGTCCGTCGTCCGTCCGTCTGTCGTCCGTCAACATTTTGCTTCAAACAACATCTCCTCCTTAACCGCTTGGTCAATTTTGATAAAACTTCACAGGAATGTTCATTATGGGGCCCTTATCCGAAGTTGTTAAAATTATTTTGATTGGTCAAAAATCTAGGTCACAGGAGCTAAAAATAGATTTTAAAAATGAAAATTTTAAAAATCTTCTTCTCCGAAACCACAAGGCCTAGCCTTTTGATTTTTGGTATGTAGCATGATCTTATGACTCTCTACCAAGATTGTTCAAATTATGGCCCTGGGGTCAAAATTGACCCCGCCCCAGGGGTCACTTGATTTAACAAGGAAAAAAAATTAAAAAATCTTCTTCTCCGAAACCACAAGGCCTAGCCTTTTGATTTTTGGTATGTAGCATGATCTTATGACTCTCTACCAAGATTGTTCAAATTATGACCCTGGGGTCAAAATTGGCCCCGCCCCAGGGGTCACGTGATTTAACATAGGCTAATATAGGAAAAACTTGAAAAATCTTCTTCTCAGAAACCACAAGACCTGGAGCTTAGATATTTGGTGTGCAGCATTGTCTAGTAGATCACTACCAAGTTTGTTCAAATCATGGCCCTGGGGTCAAAATTGGCCCCGCCCCAGGGGTCACCTGATTTTACATAGGCTAATATAGAAAATACTTGAAAAAATCTTCTTCTCAGAAACCACAAGGCCTGGAGTTTAGATATTTGGTATGTAGCATGATCTTATGACTCTCTACCAAGATTGTTCAAATTATGACCCTGGGGTCAAAACTGGCCCAACCCAGGGGTCACTTGATTTAACATAGGCTAATATAGGAAAAACTTGAAAAATCTTCTTCTCAGAAACCACAAGGCCTAGGGTTTAGATATTTGGTGTGCAGCATTGTCTATTAGATCACTACCAAGTTTGTTCAAATCATGGCCCTGGGGTCAAATTTGGCCCCGCCCCAGGGGTCACCTGATTTTACATAGGCTAATATAGGAAAAACTTGAAAAATCTTCTTCTCAGAAACCACAAGTCCTAGCCTTTTGATTTTTGTTATGTAGCATGATCTTATGACTCTCTACCAAGATTGTAAAAATTATGACCCTGGGGTCAAAATTGGCCCCGCCCCAGGGTCACTGATTTGGCTTAAAAAATCTTCTTCTCAGAAACCACAAGGCATAGAGTTAAGATTTTGGTGTGTAGCATTGTCTGGTGGATCTCTACCAAGTTTGTTCAAATCATGACCCTGGGGTCAAAATTGGCCCCGCCCCAGGGGTCACTTGATTTAACATATGCTAATATAGGAAAAACTTGAAAAATCTTCTTCTCAGAAACCACAAGGCCGGGGTTTAGATATTTGGTGTGCAGCACTGTCTAGTAGATCACAACCAAATTTGTTAAAATCATGGCCCTGGGGTCAAATTTGGCCCTGCCCCAGGGGTCACTTGATTTAACATAAGCTAATATAGGAAATACTTGAAAAAATCTTCTTCTCAGAAACCACAAGGCCTGGAGTTTAGATATTTGGTATGTAGCATGATCTTATGACTCTCTACCAAGATTGTTCAAATTATGACCCTGGGGTCAAATTTGGCCCTGCCCCAGGGGTCACTTGATTTAACATAAGCTAATATAGGAAATACTTGAAAAAATCTTCTTCTCAGAAACCACAAGGCCTGGAGTTTAGATATTTGGTATGTAGCATGATCTTATGACTCTCTACCAAGATTGTTCAAATTATGACCCTGGGGTCAAAATTGGCCCCACCCCCAGGGGTCACTTGATTAAACATAGGCTAATATAGGAAAAACTTGAAAAATCTTCTTCTCAGAAACCACAAGGCCTAGGGTTAAAATTTTTTTTTAGGAAACTAGAAAACCATGGCCTGGCATTTAGATATTTGGTGAAAATATTGGCCCCTCCCCAGGGATCACTTGATTTTACATAGACTTATTTTGGAAAAAAATCTAGAAAAATTTCTTCTCAAAAACCACAAGGTCTGGAGTTTAGATATTTGGTATGTAACATGGGCTAATAGACCTCTACCCAGTTTGTTCAAATCATGACCCTGGGGTCAAAATTGGCTCTGCCCCAGGGGTCACTTGATTTTACATAGCCTAATGATATCAGGTGAGCGATCCAGGGCCATCATGGCCCTCTTGTTCTATGTTGCAATACTCCTAGGACGATGAAATTTTTATGACTTATTAGTCACGTGAGGAAATTTTGATTTCTATGATTTTCATATGCCTATGACGTCATATGACATCACAGTTGAAATATGCTACAAAAGTTTGTACGCGGTCTACAGCCATTGTTTGTGAACCGATTTTCATCAAATTTTCACAGATTGTGTATATTAAGTTCTAGTTGTGCATCCCGGTGTCCGTTTTTCAAAATTCGAAAAGTCCATGGTTCTATAGCGAATCCAAGATTCGAACCAAGGTCGTAAATTTTTAAATGCTTATAAAATCTGTCCTATTTAAGATAGAAAGTTGATATTTAATCAGTATATAGGTCTCTAGAAGTTTTAAACATTTTGTGAAAATAAATGTCAAATGACGTCACGTGACTTCATTATATGATAATGTATTTCTAATATTAACAAGAATCTTTCTATATGTTGAAATTATCGAAGGACAATGAAAATTTAATGACAAATGAATCAGACACTGAAATTTTGATTTCAATGATTTTCAGAAGCCTATGACGTCATATGACGTCACAGTTGAAATATGCTTCAAAAGTTTGTACGCGGTCTACAGCCATTGTTTGTGAACCGATTTTCATCAAATTTTCACAGATTGTGTATATTAAGTTCTAGTTGTGCATCCCGGTGTCCGTTTTTCAAAATTCGAAAAGTCCATGGATCTATAGCGATTCCAAGATTCGAACCAAGGTCGTAAATTTTTTAAATGCTTATAAAATCTGTCCTATTTAAGATAGAAAGTTGAGATTTGGTCAGTATATAGGTCTCTAGAAGTTTTAAACATTTTGTGAAAAAAAATGTCATATGACGTCACGTGACGTCATTATATGATAATGTATTTCTAATATTAACAAGAGTATTTCTATATGTTGAAATTGTCGAAGGGCAATGAATTTTTTTTTTTTTTTTTTTTTAACATTTTATTGTCCCCGTACATAGGTAGCAGTGGGTCGGGGGACCATCCCACTGACCACCTTACAATAACGATAGACATACATTCATATTTATGAATAAGACAATAAAATGAAATTTACAATGAAACATAGAGAAAGAAAAACAAAATTATACATGCATACACAGCTAGTCTCAAAACATTTTTCTATTTTTTAGATATGTGGATAATGTCTATAAGTACTTTACCACTGCCCAATTTTTATTTCTGAAACCATTTTTCTATTATTTAGATATGTGGATTGTCTATAAGTACCTTTACAACTGCCCAATTTTCTATTTCTGAAACTTTGATATTGGTGCTTTTGTAAATTTGCCAAGCTAAATTTAAGCTACTCTTTAAACCACAAAAATTTGGTGTTATTTTTTTCCTTTGGCATATAAAAATGTATCTTTTAATATGTAAAAACAAAACATAAAATTTATCAAACTCCTTTTTGCTTTTTCCTATAAGAAATTCTTCACATGATATATGAATGTTTACTTCCTTGTATTCTAAAAATATTTTTACTTCTTGTATCAACTTTTGAATAAACCTACACTCCCAGAACAAATGTAAAATCGTCTCTTCCTCGTCTGTACAAAAGGTACACATGTTATCATTTACAATATTCATATGACATAATAAAGATTTTGTACCAATAATTCTATGAAGAATTCGTAACTGTAGCCACTGTAGATAGGAATCTCTTGTTAGTAAAAAAACTGCTTTATAAGCATATTTCCAGTTAATATCATTGAAATGATCGTTCCATTTTTCCTGGCTTGTTGGTGTATCCCCATTTGCAATAAGTACATTATATACATGCTTACTGTCTTTATTAGAGTATGCAACTTTTGAAAAATAACATGACATAATAGGTCCACAGTAGCTACAGTTACCAATTATTTTAATGTTATTTATTCTTATATAAGATTTTATTGAACTTTTAAGACCTTCATAAAAAAGAAAATTAATCTTTTTACCAATATAATTTTCTATGTATGAAATATCAACAAAATCACCTGTAACTGTCAATATATCACTTACATATCTTATTCCTCTATCATACATACATTTATCAAATACTCCCTTGTTACCAACTTTAAATGAGCTGTTAAAAAATAATGGCAACATCAGGAAATCTTCTACTGATTCTATAGACAGCTTATCCATATAACCAATAAGGCTTTTTAGAACATCATACCAGAAATTATTTTTCACCTCTTTCATCAACCTTTCACAATAGACTTTCCCAAAATTAACCATTTTATGAATGTCTATTACAGAATTTATCAACAGATAACACTTTCCTTTACATCTTAAAAATTAACCAATTTTTTTTTTAAATTTTTTTTTAACCTTAATTTGGGCTTAACATAATAGGGGTGAAGGTAACATTGTAAACAAATGTGTAAAAAGAGGCACTATCAATGTTTTCACAACAGTTATTTTACCAATAGGAGTAAGAATTCTTCTGTTCCAGAAGGATATAATTTTTTTAACCTTTTCTAACTTGCCATTAAAATTAAGTTTTATCATATAAAAATGACACCAAGTACTTTAAAAGTTGTGGTGTTCCAATTAAGTTTGTATTTTGTTTTTATTGACCGAGTGCTGTATTTCATTGCACCAATCCATATAACATTTGTCTTTTCAAAGTTAACTTTTAACCCTGAGTAAAAAGAAATGAAAATTTAATGACACATGCTTCAATCGCTGAAAGTTTGATTTCTATGATTTTCATATGCCTATGATGTCATATGACGTCACACTTGAAATATGCAACAAAAGTTTGTACGCGGTCCAGAGCCATTGTTTATGAACCGATTTTCATCAAATTTTCACAGAATGTGTATATTACGTTCTTATTGTGTATACCGGTGTCCGTTTTTCAAAATTCGAAAAGTCCAAGCATATATGGCGGATCCAAGATTCGAACCAATGACGTCAATATTTAAATGCTTATAAAAACTGTCCTATTTGAGATAGAAAGTTGAAATTTTGTCAGTTAGTAGGTCTCTGGGTGTCTTAACAATTATGTGAAAATAAACGTCATATGACGTCACGTGACGTCATTTGTTTATTATTATTATTCTTTTCTTCTTCCTAACTAAACGCTTATTTTAATATGTTGCAATAGTCCTAGGACAATGAAATTTTTATGGGTTATTAGGCACGTGAGGAAATTTTGATTTCACCCCTACTGCATACATGTAGCCATATCTCAATAAATATCGATTTTTGTAAATATATGTATGAATAAGAATTATAGCTGAATAATTGACGTTTCCAAAAATATTTAGTTTATTAAAATTGGTTTACGCAATACAAAGTTATAAGCAAAAAAACTAAATGAAATGAAGCTAATTTTGCTGATAATATGCTGTTTTCTTGAGGTTTAACTGTCATATTTAAAATTTTTTTAAGGACCAATTTATTGAAATTGGACTTCATATAAGAAAGTTACATGGAAAATAAGATATTTCATAATCATGCATAATAAAAATATGGAAAAGGTCACGCGCAGGGGTCACCAAGCTTAAATACTTGCGCAATGACTTAAAAAAAAAAATAAAAAAAAATATCTTGATTTTTTTTTATTTTTTTTTTGTCGAATGTTGACTGTTTCCAAAATAAGCATTGAAGTTAATACATGTACAACGGCACAAGACAAAAATCCGTATTTGCAACACTATGTAGCTAGCGAGCAGTTTGCAAGCCTTGAAAAATTCACACGTAGTCCCACATTTTAGACCATCTAAAAACTGCTTTGTTATGCTAACGATATTCATATTGCATCAGTTTGTAGGCTGGGATGTTACCTTTCAAAATATCACCATAGTTCGAAATTCCAGGAATTTATGGCAAAACTACAGAAGCCCAAACACGCCAAAATCCCTAAATACGTTTAACTACGTTACAGGTGTCGAAAGGATATAGCACTATACAAATATTCAATACTTCTTCCTACTGAGGCTAAAATAAAACAAGGTTACAACTGAGCTGGAGTGATGAAATTCTATGTGTGATGAAAGTTAGAAACTTACATTTGAACACTGTTTCATTTTTCTTCCATGTCATATGACATAGTATAAATTTTGTATGTAAACTACATGTGCAAGATATGGGCGGACTTTTATTAAAATTCACAGAATGTGTTCTATTTGTGCTATTTTATATAGAAATAGAGGAGATAGAAAGTTGCAATTTGGACAGATTATCTATTATGTCATCTTCTATATATACTATATAAAGCAGATGTTGCAGAAAGTCCTATCATTCGTTTAAACGAATGACATCTAGTTATTCTTCTTCTTATTATTCTTTTTTTCCTCCTTTTGAGGTTGTAATTAAACAAAGTTAAAATTGAGATAGAGTCTTCAAATTGTTTCAGTGATCAGCTAAATAGAGTCCCTTTCGATCTGCATTGTTTCAACTATTAGTGACGTCATATGACGTCATAGCTGAAAACTACTACAAAAGTTTGTTCGCGGTCTACAGCCATTGGTTATGAACCGAATTTCATCAAAAATTTCACAGAATGTGTATATTAATATCTAGTTGTGCATCCCGGTGTCCACTTTTCAAAATTCGAAAAGACCAAGGTTTTATAGCGAATCCAAGATTCGAACTAATGACGTCAAATTTCAAATGCGTATAAAATCGCTTCCAGAAAAACTAGAAAGCTGATATTTAGTTTGAATATTAGTCCCTATGTCTTCTTTACATTCTAAAAAGATGAACGCCATATGACGTCACATGACGTCATAATGCTATTAAAACATTTGTATTAAAACTTAACGGTTTTTAAGCCCTGTAGGCTTTATTTTTTGTATGATTTGCTTGAAATTTTGTCTTAAGATGCAGTATTAGATTTTATGGAACCATGTCACTTCCGTTTCCGGAAAATCCCAATGGTCAAGGTCATATATCAATTATCGGGTTTTTCTTCGGCCTTAAATATCTCAAAAACGGTAAATATTCTATCGAGACACTATGCGTATAATTTGTAGTGCTTAGAAAGACCTTTCAGATTATATTTAGTTTTTGATGATTGGGGTTGAATCGGTTGAGTTATGGAGGAAAAATGAAAATTTGGTAACCCCCAGATTGTTTAACTGTTTATATCTCGAAAACCTTTTACTTTTGAAAATATGATGATGAATATTATTTGTACAGCAATGTTTGGCCGTTCTTTTGATGATTAAAGTTTAATGTTTGACCTAAGATTCATGGAGTAATGGGGAGAAAACGAAATTCGTGCATATAGCTTTGGTGATTTTTTCATTTTTCAGGAGGTTTAAGAGCTTGTATCTCAAAAAATATTAAAAATATTCCTATATATAAAGCGTGTGAAATGTAGAGAATTTTAGGACGATTATTTTGGTACCTAAAGTATAAGGGAGTTACATCAAAAATAAGAATTTAAACATGTAGAATTTCAGCGATTTTGCCGTTATGTAAGAGTTTCACGGCTTATATCTTAAGACTCATAATTAATAAGTCAACACATTAAGCGAATGGTATGTAGAGAATTTTAAGACGATTATTTTTGTACCTAAAGTTTTGAAATTGATCAAAGTATAAGGAAGTTACATAAAAAATAAGAATTCAAACATGTAGAATTTCAGCGATTTTGCCGTCATGTAAGAGTTTTACGGCTTATATCTTAAGAATCATTAGAAATAAGTGCTTAAATTAAGCAAGTGAGATGTAGAGAATTTTAAGACGATTATTTTGGCACCTAGAGTTTTGAAATAAGGAAGTTACATTAAAAATACCAATTTAAAGCCAATTGTAAGAATTTTCATAAAATATCCTACTTGAGCTTTCACCTTAATTGAAGCATTTTCGGAAAATGTAAGTTAACAGATATGTATTAGTCATAGAAATTTCAAAAAAACAACAACTTTTTACATATATCATATTGATATTACTAGCTAAACAAGTGTACCGTTCCCGGTGGCCGAGTGGTAAGAGCGTCCGCCTCGGGAGCGGGAGGTCGTGGGTTCGATACCAAAGTCGTAAAAAATGGTACTGTTATAGCTCCCTTGCTTGAGGCTCAGCATATAAGGGTAGTTGCAGGACTGGTTGGCTCGGTATCAGGATAATGTGACTGGGTGTGGTATCATGCCACATGTCTACGGCGTGATACTGCAGTGTGGCAGCACTATAACTGCATTAAGTAGACATCGTCTCCAAATGACTGAAATACTGTCGGTGGGACGTTAAACCCAACAAACAAACTAAACAAGTGTTGACAATGATTTAATGTTTTGTCAAATCATTTTATTTACGTTACTTATACATATTAGTTGCAGCATTGCGTTACCCATAATCCTTTGAGCTTTTTGACACATGTCATTTAGACCATTGTTGAAACATTGCAAATTCCCGACTTTATTGTTGCATCAATCGATAAATGTTGTATAAGCTATATTCCAAATTTATGATAAATGATAACCTATGTGAAAATATATGTTATAGTACAATGTAATTTAATTGCCAGCTTGAGATACCATGAGCGTGTATAAGTGTAGACGTTTGAAATAAAATAATCAACACATGTCATCCGTTCAAGACGCTGCAAGCTAATTTGTCCGTTACCTAAAGGCGCAAAATGGAGTAACTTTGTGTAATACAGTCGTCTCGATCGTATGAACAAGCGTTATTGGAATTTAACTAACGAGGCTACACGCGTCGATGATTCTATTGCATGGTAGCATTTACTTTTTTATTCCCGCGACTATACACGAAAATAAAAAAAGAATTTTGATATGCAGAATTAATAGATTTAAGTTTAATTGCTTATATTTTGAAAACCTATAAAACTAGACCCAAATATGCTACAATGGAATTGTCGGGATTTTCAGGCCATTTATTTTGGTACCTAGAATACTAAACTTGGTCAAGTTATAGGAAAGCGATATCACAAAGTTCATGCATGAGAAGTCCATACGAAAAAAAAATAAAAGGTAGAGAATTTAATATATATTCTTTCTAACGGTATTAATCTTTATATTTTTAGCTCACATGAGCACAACGTGCTCAAGGTGAGCTTTTCTGATCGCCTTTTGTCCGGCGTCCGTGCGTCCGGCGTCAACAATTGCTTCAAACAACATCTCCTCCTAAACGGCTTGGCCAATTTGAAAAATATTTTGCAGGAATGTTCCTTGGATGAAGCTCTACTAAAGTTGTATAAATGGTTCTGGTCCATCGCATAATTAGGTCACAGGAGCTAAAATAGATTTTGAAAATGAAAATTTAAAAAATCTTCTTCTCTGAAACCACAAGGCCAAGCCTTTTGATTTTTAGCTCACCTGAGCACAATGTCCGTCGTCCGTCGTCCGTGCGTGCGTGCGTCCGTCAGTCGTCAACAATTTGCTTTAAACAACATCTCCTCATAAACCGCTAAAGGGATTTTGACCAAACTTCACAGGAATCATCCTTATGATGCCCTCTATCAAAGTTGTACAAATTATTCAGATTGGTTAAAAAAGTAGGTCACAGGAGCTAAAAATAAATTTTAAAAAATGCAAACTTTGAAAATCTTCTTCTGCAAAACTGCAAGGCCTAGAGCTTAGTATTTGGTATGTAGCATCATCTTATGGGCCATTACCAGATTGTACAAACCATAGCCCTACGGTGATAAATACCCCGCACAAGGGGTTCACTTGTTTTATCATAGAATTATATAGGAAAATCTTAAAAAATCTTCTTCTATGAATCCATAAGGCCTAGAGGCTAAGATATTTGGTATGTAGCATCATCTAATGGTTCATTACCAAGATTGTTACAAATCATACCCCTTTCGGTGATAAATGCCCCCGCACCAGGGGTCATTGTTAGCTCACCTGAGCACAATGTGCTCATGGTGAGCTTTTGTGATCACCTTTTGTCCGTCGTCCGTCGTCCGTGCGTGCGTCCGTCCGTCGTCAACAATTTGCTTTAAAACAACATCTCCTCATCAACCGCTGAAGGGATTTTGACCAAACTTTCACAGGAATCACCCTTATGATGCCCTCTATCAAAGTTGTACAAATTATTCAGATTGGTTAAAAAAGTAGGTCACAGGAGCTAAAAATAGATTTTAAAAAATGCAAACTTTGAAAATCTTCTTCTGCAAAACTGCAAGGCCTAGAGCTTAGATATTTGGTAGTAGCATCATCTAATGGGCCATTACCAAGATTGTACAAATCATAGCCCTACGGTGATAAATGCCACCGTACCAGGGGTCACTTGTTTTACATAGAGTTATATAGGAAAATCTTTAAAAATCTTCTTCTATGAATCCATTGGCCTAAAGCTCAGATATTTGGTATGTAGCATCATCTAATGGTTCATTACCAAGATTGTTCAAATCATAGCCCTACGGTGATAAATGCCCCGCACCAGGGTCACTTGTTTTACATAGAGTTATATGGGAAAAATCTTTAAAAATCTTCTTCTATGAATCCATAAGGCCTAGAGATTAGATATTTGGTATGTAGCATCATCTTATGGTTCATTACCAAGATTGTACAAATCATGACCCTATGGTGATAAATGCCCCTGCACCAGGGGTCACTTGTTTAACACAGAGTTATATAGGAAAATCTTTAAAAATCTTCTTCTATGAATCCAAAAGGGCCCCTAGAGATTAGATATTTGGTATGTAGCATCATCTTATGGTTCATTACCAAGATTGTACAAATCATGACCCTATGGTGATAAATGCCCCTGCACCATGGGGTCACTTGTTTTACATAGAGTTATATAGGAAAATCTTTAAAAATCTTCTTCTATGAATCCATAAGGCCTAGAGCTTAGATATTTGGTATGTAGCATCATCTTATGGTTCATTACCAAGATTGTTCAAATCATAGCCAAACGGTGATAAATGCCCCCGCAATAGGGGTCACTTGTTTTACATGGAGTTATATAGGAAAATCTTAAAAATTTTTCTTCTATGAATCCATAAGGCCTAGAGCTTAGATATTTGGTATGTAGCATAATCTTATGGGCCACTACCAAGATTGTACAAATCATAGCCCTATGGTGATAAATGACCCCGCACCAGGGGTCACTTGTTAGCTCACCTGAGCACAAAGTGCTCAAGGTGAGCTTTTGTGATCGCCCTTCGTCCGTCGTCGTGCGTCGTCCGCCCGTCAAACAATTTGCTTTAAACGACATCTTCTCTGAAACCACTGGATAGAATTTAATGAAACTTGGCGGGAATGTTCCTTGGGTGAGGCTCTACAAAAGTTGCTAAAATAAAGTTGATCCATGAAGAACTCTGGTTGCCATGGCAACAAAAAGAAAAATAATTTGAAAACTTTAAAAATCATCTCCTTCAAAACTACTGGCCAGATTTCAAAAAATTGGTACAGATGTTCCTTGGGTCAACCTCTACCAAAGTTGCTTAAAATTATTCCGATCCGTAAAAAAACATGGCCGCCAGGGGCGGGGCTTATTTGCCGTATATGTATATAGAGAAACCTTTAAACAACATCTTCTCTGAAACCACGGACAAAATTTTGATTAAACTTGGCAGGGATGATCCTTGGGTCAACCTTCACAAAGTTGTTTAAAATAAACTTAAATCCATGTAGAACTCTGGTTGCCATGGCAACAAAAAGAAAAAAAAATGAAAACTTTAAGAATCATCTTCTTCAAAACTACTGGCCAGATTTTAAAATAAATTGGTACAGATGTTCCTTGGGTCAACCTCTACCAAAGTTGCTAAAATTATTCCGATCCGTAAAAAAACATGGCGCCAGGGGCGGGGCTTATTTGCTTTATATGTATATAGAGAAACCTTTAAACAACATCTTCTCTGAAACCACTGGACAGAATTTGATTAAACTTGGCAGGGATGATCCTTGGGTCAACCTTCACAAAAGTTGCTAAAATAAACTTGATCCATGTAGATCTCTGGTTGCCATGGCAAATCTTCTTCTTCAAAACTACTGGCCAGATTTTAAAATAAATTGGTACAGATGTTCCTTGGGTCAACCTCTACCAAAGTTGCTAAAATTATTCCGATCCGTAAAAAAACATGGCCGCCAGGGGCGGGGCTTATTTGCCGTATATGTATATAGAGAAACCTTTAAACAACATCTTCTCTGAAACCACTGGACAGAATTTGATTTAAACTTGGCAGGGATGATCCTTGGGTCAACCTTCACAAAAGTTGCTAAAATAAACTTGATCCATGTAGAACTCTGGTTGCCATGGCAACAAAAAGAAAAAAAAATGAAAACTTTAAGAATCATCTTCTTCAAAACTACTGGCCAGATTTTAAAATAAATTGGTACAGATGTTCCTTGGGTCAACCTCTACCAAAGTTGCTAAAATTATTCCGATCCATAAAAAATATGGCCGCCAGGGGCGGGGCTTATTTGCCTTATTTGTATATAGGGAAAACTTTAAACAACATCTCCTCTGAAACCACTGGACAGAATTTGATTAAACTTGGCAGGGATGATCCTTAGGTCAACCTCCACAAAAGTTGTTAAAATAAACTTGATCCATGAAGAACTCTGGTTGCCATGGCAATAGAAAGAAAAAAAAAATGAAAACTTTAAAAATCATCTTCTTCAAAACTACTGGCCAGATTTTAAAATAAATTGGTACAGGTGTTCCTTGGGTCAACCTCTACCAAAGTTGCTAAAATTTTTCCGATCCGTAAAAAACATGGCTGCCAGGGGCGGGGCTTATTTGCCTTATATGTATATAGGGAAAACTTTAATCAACATTTCCTCTGAAACCACTGGAAAGAATTTGATTAAATTTGGCAGGAATGATCCTTGGGACAACCTTCACAAAAGTTGCTAAAATAAACTTGATCCATATAGGAACTCTTGTTGCCATGGCAACAAAAAGAAAAAAATATGGAAAACTTTAAAAATCATCTTCTTCAAAGTTTATGGCCAGATTTTAAATAAATTGGTACAGATGTTCCTTGGGTCAACCTTTTTATCTCAGGTGAGCGATTTAGGGCCCATCATGGGCCTCTTGTTTTACATAGAGTTATATAGGAAAATCTTAAAAAATCTTCTTCATTGAATGCATAAGGCCTAGAGTTTAGATATTTTGGTATGAAGCATCATCTTATGGGCCACTACCAAGATTGTACAAATCATAGCCCTATGGT
>CM037777.1:69442710-69492710 GCA_021229015.1 Solen grandis
ATGTCATCAACCATCAAAAAGGATTTGAATGAACAAAATTGAATACTTGTATTTCTAATTTCTAAAACACAGTCCTTTTTTTCCATCACCATACCTATTTAAATGTATTTACTAAGATCTCAGCATTAATATCAATTTAATTTTTTGTAAACAAATGAAATAAAGAAACAAAAACAAACAAGGAGTATTCCTTGAAATACACGTGTCACCTGCTGAAAGAAGCCTGACAGAAAAAGTGTGACAAAGTGTGACAGACAGATGACAAGTGATCCCTATGTATCACATCTGCCTATATTATAAAACAGAAGGAAGTGTGGTGGGGGCTTTAAACTGTCTGCTCAGTACAAGATTGTCATCAAGTTACAAGATAGCTTAATGACAGTAGGCAACTGTCGCTCATCTTGCATCTGACGCAAATTACACACATCATGGCAGTCTGTGTACTAAATGCAGCTTAGGTCTAGCTTACAGGCTGGGAGTTCAAATACTAAACACAGGAGATATAGGACTACAAAATAGGAATTTTACCAGCCCTAGGCAAATGTTAATTTCAATACATGTACAAGCGATCTTCTCAACAATGCTACATAAATGCATTTACCTAAGATTTCCACATCATCAAATTCAAATGTTTTAAAATGGAAATTATCAATGTCTTATATGATGAAATAAACATCCACTTAACCCTTTTCTCTGTATAAATTCATTTTGACAATTGGCAAACAGAGAAACTAGATCAGACTGCTCCTTCCAAGAGCTGTCTGATCAGGGTTTTCTCTGTTTGCTCAGACAAATAGTTTAGATTTAACAGTCTGTACAGCAAAGAAATTTAACTTGTAAAATAAAGCATTTAAAAAAACAGTCAATTAATATACATTACGACGCAATTTTTAAATGAATATTCATGGGGTAAAATGGTCAATATTTGCCTTTAAAACAATGGAGGGGAGGGGATGGAACCTTAACCTGCCTGCTCAGTACAAGATTGTCATCAAGTTACAAGATAGCTTTAATGACAGTAGGCATCTGTCGCTCATCTTGTCATCTGACGCAAATTACACACATCATGGCAGTCTGTGCTCTTTATAATTACTATAAATAAATGCATCTCTGTTCTAGCGGATAGTCTTGCAGTTCAAGCAGAGAGACAAGGTTTTCATTTAAATATATATATTTTTTTAAAAAAAAACATAAGTGATCAAGGGGCTTTCAAGCATTCACAATTTCAGATATTGCTTAATGCTGAAAAACAATTTTAAAAGCAATTTCAAACTAATTTTTCAACTGTTAATCTGTTATTTATGAAAACCCTGTGAGAAGAAGAAATATGAAAACACAGAAAATCACATAACGATGTTGAGAGAAGAGTGTCATCACTCATCCAAATCAAGAATTTTGATAAACAAGGTTTATAATAATTTGCAGCACGTAAACACTAAATTAGAAATTCTAACAAACCTTAAGATTATTTTAACAATGTGCACAAATGAAGTAAATAATTTCTCTAAATCTGAACAAAACCTTATCTTCCTTTGCTGATAAAACAAGGAAGGAAATGAGCCTCTAAACTACCTGCTCAGTACAAGATCGTCATCATGTTACAAGATAGCTTCAATGACAGTAGGCAACCGTCGCTCATCTTGTCATCTGACGCAAATTACACACATCATGGCAGTTTATACACTCTTGGCCAGCTATATCTTTATGGTTAACATAACCTAAAGAACTCTAACCATAACCTAATAAGCCATTTTGACTCGGTCCACACCATGTATCAAAAATATTTCCCCAAGCTACCTTTAGTGACACTGGAGCCCTATTTACTGGAGCACAACATAAGCTGAGGTTTATAAGAATATAAGAGAGAGAAAGAGGGTGGACACAGGAAAACTGAATACTATACATACCCTAGTGAACTTGGAGCACATGTCTGCCGCCTCCTGAATCATGTTGTTCCGCAGCATATACTTGGCACACTTGGAGTTGATGTAACGGTCTGCCGTGTCCAGGGACTGTGCCTCGTCCATCAACCGTACCGACTCCTCTCTATCACCCGCATGCTGTACACAGCAAATTAACATATTTTGATATAAAAAAATCTTAATTAAGACGGTAACATCTGAAGCCAAGAAATAAATTTCTACATATTAAAGTTTGAGAAGTTCAGTGTAAGAATTTTCTAATCAAATAAACCCCAAACATCCAAAAGACCTATTGACTAACAATAAAATCATCAATAAGCAAAACCAGTTTATAAGTTCTCAACATATATCAAATATTTTGGGGTCCCCGTTTCATGCTGTCCTAAAAAGTATCTACTGATTTTATATTTTTAAAATGACACATTTAAAAATAATCAAAATATTTTAATTCTAAACCCATGACTTTTCTCGTACAAAGTTTAGTGAAATGGGTCCATGGTCTACACCCCACTACATTTGTACTGCTCCACTTACCTTGTAGATTTTGGCCTTCAGAACGTACAGTTCTATCAACAGTGGTGTGTGCTCTATGGCTGCATCAATGTACTCAAGGGACTTCTGTGTATCACCAGTGAAGTCAAAGTGTTGGGCCAAGTAGTAGTAGACCCAAAGGAGGGCTGTAGGCGGCTCCTTCTCATTTGTACCACCTACACACATACATATACAAACATTAAGGAAGCTTATGCTTTGTATTCCAATTATGCTCCACATTTGCACTTTTCCTCCAAAACCCTAATTATCTACATGTATATCTTAACAACCCTAATTATCTACATGTATATATCTTAACAACCCTAAATATCTACATGTATATCTTAACAACCCTAAATATCTACATGTATATCTTAACAACCCTAAATATCTACATGTATATCTTAACAACCCTAAATATCTACATGTATCTATACAACCCTAATTATCTACATGTATATCTTAACTTGAGGAAAATTTCAGGAACAGACTCTTTAAGATATTTCCTGAGAAACTAGGCCAAAACAATCTAATAAACTGGCGATCAACATTTCTCATTTAAACAGGCAAACATTTGTAATTCCATACTAAACAAATCATATTATTTTCTGTTTTTTGATTTTCCTATTAACATCTTTAACACTTCTTCTCTACAAAAAGTTTCTACATTTTTACTTTAAAAACGAAACAAAATGCAGCTTACCTGGATTTGAGAAGACTTCGTGTTCTGTGAGGTTCTCAACATATCCTAGACATAGTTCCTCGACTACTGCAATCTGAAAAGTTTCCACCACAAAAAAAAATTGTCAGTGACTTTTATAGTTGTGAGAATTTCTCCAGTTCAGCCAAACTGGAAACAACATTTACTTGTTTTACTCTCTTTCACCAGCTTGTCCCAGGGTATATTTTACACAGTTCCTTACTTATCAAACTTCAATGCAACAGCTAACAAAATACTATTCAGACTAGCTTCTGTGATGACCAGGCACTTCCATGGTCAGATGCTGATCAGATTCAAATTCCAACAACAATACTTGATTCCTTAATTTCTAAAGTTAACCATTCCTGTTCTACGAAATATTTAAGGACATTTCAGCGGGTTACAACTATACTACAACTATGAAAAATATATGAAATTTTATAGTTTTCGCATACATTTTGGTCCTGGCACAAACAAAATTTCATGCTCCTTTTGCTTTTTCGATGCCATGTATAACAGTATTTCACCTTCAACTATAGAATATGTTTATAAGTTAAAAATCAAGATACAATATTTTGAAAATATTATTCTAATAAGCTCTATAAGTTTTTAGAGTCAAAATCAAGGAATTTTAATGCCTTACATATTTTCAACAAATATTAGCAAATAGTGATATTTTACTTAAAGCTAAATCTCTAAAACAAACACAGTGACCCCTATTTTTAATTCATTCATATATCTTTTAGCTATAGTCTAATGTACTATATGCAAATCTTTAGAAATATCTGTCAGGAAAAACCTGCTCAAAAGCTTTTAAAAGCGAACCTTTTTTACTAATTTAATGAAATACTTAAGACATTTTTCTTAGAAAACAAGAATGATAAAATTAATCCTTAAGTATATTAATTATTACTTAGCACTAAGTATGATTGAACTTAACTACTACTTAAGTGATATTTTAATGCTTAGGATCTTATTTCATCAATCTTGTTTCCCTTATATAAATACCTATGTATTTCATTCTATATTGTTAATTTGACAGTGAGGTTACAAATTATGACAGCTTAATCATCAACCAAAATATTTTGTGAAACAAATGGTTGATTGTGTTCCTATCTTTTCTAGGTTTAAAGTATCACTATGCTCTTAGTATTGATGGTGGAAATAGGGCCTGAATGGTTAAGGTTTAAGAACTTACAGTAAAAGGTGTTGCAATATTAAGAATACATAGTATGTTCCCCAAGGAAATGAAATTACATCAAGAAGCTTAATCTGACAAGAACAGAACAAGCACCATGAAAAAACTTTGTACTTTTAACTGAAAATACAGTTGCATCAACAGGATACAAAAGATTAATCATAGTGAACTTCATAAACTAAAATAAATGTGTATCTTTTAGCTAATTCACATCTGCGTCCACATCAAAATAGGAAGCTTTATATACCTTGGCCTTGTCTTCATACACTGACTTCAAAGTAATAAATAATGGTGGAACACCTTTGTGGAAACCGTTCTGCAAGTACTGGTCTATCAATCTTCGGAAAAGGTCCCCTGATTAACAAAATGGATAAATAAACACATTAATATTTCTTAAAATTTAAAAATTAAGCAAACAAATATGCTATTAATAGCTTAATGTTTGCCCCCAATGTGGAAGGAAAATGATTTATAATACTAAATATTATCATACCTCAAAGCTTAAACCATCATATACTACCTGATTTAAAGAATGAAATCTCAAACTTTTAAATCCAATTTATGAAATGCATAGACTCCAGTAAGATTTCTCACCTGTTGTGAACGTTAGTGGAATTCGTTTTGGTGCTGAAGCCCTGGGGAATCGTTCCTCTACATCTGTGTACAACTTCCACACATCCTCTTCATTCTCTGCAACAAACATCTAAATTGTAATATCAAACAAGTATTCTCTGAACATGTGTCACCTGCTGAAGCGTGACAAAGTGTGAAGGACAGAAAGAGAATGGAAAAGAGATCCCTATGTGTAACCTCTGCTTAAAGCTGGAGACACAAAATGTAACAGTAAAAAAAAAAAGAAAAGTTTTCTCGAATCATCAAATGACTTGATTTTCTGTTTCTTAAGTTTTCTGTTATAATTAGGACCATGCATATGTTATTTAAGGCACATATCTAGACAAATAAATTTGGCCACTTTGGTTACAATTTTGTGGTAAAGTTTCAACAAGGATCTTCTTACCTGGCGAAACAGAGTCTTCAAGACCCTTGTAGTAGGCCCAGTTCTCTGGATTTCTGTTGATCATATCAGTGTAGACGGTCGCAGCTTCATCCTTCCTCCCCAGCTGCAGTAGCAACTCACCTACACAATACACAGTAAAGAACAAGGTATCATTACTTTGTATATCTACATGAAGGAAATGCATGATGGGAATTTCAAATATATATTTTTGATAACCATCGAAAAATATCTACTTAAAATAGCTAATACCTTTAAGATGACAAGCACCACTTCATTAGCCAAAGAGAAGATATTCACTGAAATTTCAACAACAAACTAGAGCTATCACTGAAGATGATTAATACCCCCACAAAATGCTTTGATACAAGCTAGACTCCAGGTGGATCACAGATAAGAACATGTATACATAGTATATTGGTTATGATAGTAAGGAAGTATTAAGCAAGAAGAGTCTTTATTGAAGTGGACAGAGAATCAGTTATGGTTGTTTGGCACAGTAGTTTACATATTAAGTTTCAAGTCAATACCATGTAAAATATTCAAGTTATGTAAAAAAAAAAATTTAACAAAGGGAGATAATTAAACAAGAGGGCCATGATGGCCCTGAATCGCTTACAGTGATCGGGAAAGAATTTTTATCAATGGGACAATGGCCCTTTCTGAGGCAAAATCAATGTGACAATTTCAAAACTAATGTGACATTTTCAAAATCGAAGATGACACTTTATGAAACGACTACAACTTGCTTTTTTAAAGTGAGTCTAAAATGCATAATATTAACAACAAACTCAAACCATTATACAATTGAAAATTGATTTTTTTTTTTTAAAGACTTTGAATGACAAACTAATATTTTAATTAAAAAGAACAACATGTATAATCACAAAAATGACGTCACAAAAAACAAAAGAAAACATGAGTGCCAATGCTGCCACAATATACACTGCCACAACCATGGAGGCCTCGCAAAAACTCTGTCATCCTCGAGATAACTCAAGTGAAATTGATATCACGCACACCTCCACCTTATTATCAATGCACACACAAATAAAATTTTAACCAAATCTGTAAAGAAATGTAGAAGTAGTTTGAGTCACAAGATATTTAGAGTCTAATCGGGGCATTAACTCTGTTATCCTTGAGATAACTCAAGCGGAATTTATGTCACACACCTCTCCACATGATTATCAATGCATACACAAAATTTGAACTGTATCGGTTAAGAAATTAGAAGTTAGCGTCCAAGATATTTAAGGTTGAATCTGGGCAATAACTCTGTAATCCTTGAGATAACTCAAGTGAAATTTATGTCAAGCACCTCTCCACCTGATTATCAATGCACACACAAAATTTGAACCAAATCAGTTAAGGAATGTAGAAGTAGTTTGCATCAAAAGTTTTTGGGATAGTTGGACAGACCGACAAACCAACAGACTGACTCCTATATACCCCCTCTCAAACTTCGTTTGCGGGGGTATAATGAAGATTGCTATTAATGCTGAGGTTTACCTTTGGTCTCCTGCAAGGCATGTCTGTCGACTATCTGCTGGTTGTACTTGTCCAGGTGTAGGAGGGCCTCCTCTGTCATACCAGCCTCCCGCATCACCATGTTCTGGTACATCAGAAGCTCACTGTGCTCATAGTCTATAGGTTTGGGCTACAATCAGACAAATAAAACTTTCTTCCAACTTTCAATTTTTTTTATTTTCTTTTTGGGGGGGGGGGGGGGTAATTTAGGGGCTTAAATTTGGACCCATCCCTTGACTTCAGACACTCAAAGTATGTTTCTTTTTTCCTTTATCCTCTATTAAAAATATACTTTAATATCAAACTAATCTGTTACATCTCTACAACACAAAAGTGAGTGAATACAGACATAGAAATGTATACTTTATGTGCATTTTTTATTTTCCACTTACACTTTTTCCCCTAGATCAAAGGCCCTACCACTATTCTCCTTAAAGTGGGAAATAACACAATAGCTTTCATACACTTTTCAATGCCTCTTAATATTACAGCAATCTAACTTTCTGATTAAAACACATTGCAATAAAGTGATTCATAAGTATGATCTATAAATAACACAGTTAAGTGGGTGAAACTGTATGACAATTTAAAATTAGAAATACATCCATTTATGTTAATTGTACAACACAATCAGTCTGTCATGAAAAGGCTAGTGAATTTCAATTGTGTTTTTTTTTTTTTTTTTTTTTTTTTAGTAGGCACAGGCTTGAAACTGCAGTGCGTGCATTTGGATCTAGCAAAACTTTCTCAAAAACTTTCAACAAGAAGGAAAATAAGGAAAAAAGATCATAATGAAGAATGGAATCATTAATCTATCCCATAAAAAATCTGCTTGCATTCTATAGCATCATGTTAATAAAGTTACATACAGTTTGTGTATTTCTAAAAGCTTCAATGATCTTCAGTGCCATATCGTATTCCTTGAGCAAGTGAAAGGCCATGGCATATCCGATCCATGAGGCTCTCTGTCCCGGTCGTAACACAAGAAGTTGGTAACGAGTCTCCTGCAAGCACAAAAACGCACCTCACTAAAGTACATATAACCTGTGATAAAAATATGGACAGACAGACATATCTCTATATATATCTTCACATTGTAATGTGAATGCCGAGCCACTTAGTTCAAACCATCCACTCCAAGTCCTCGCTTTGTTATTCACGGTTTATGTAATTTATCAAGTAGTCTTATATGAAGATGCATCTAGGTCTAGACTCAAAATGCTTCGTTGCAAAGGTTAATGGATTTGTAGTGAATCTTACTTTCAGTTGCCTATCTTTCAGAGACTGGGAACCATATACTGTAAAATCATTAATTTTCAGTGACATTAAATTTCGTTGATGTACCTAAGGGAACTTTGTTGGTACATTTATTTGTGGATCTAAGTTCCAGAAAACGCAAGGTCAAGAGAAAAGTTTTTTGGGATTAATATTCGTAGATAAAATCCACCACAAAATTGACGAGACTTAGTGTCCAACAAAAATTAATGATTTCACAGTAGATGTGCACTGGTAAAATTTTTCACTTTTGGTGATCAATACCCCTGCATCCCACTAAGTCTCTATGAAACTGCAAGTGTAAAATGGGACAGGAGGATTGGGACTGGACACAATGAGCAGGATTCCTCTATAGCACTTTTACTTCTATGAAGCAGGGATATGCAAATCAAGTTTATTTACAATCTATTTGTGGGTCGAGATGCAATCTTACTTCAAAGGAGTCATCAAGTTATAAGATGATGCCATGCAGAAATCATATGTTGCTAGTTTGCAATCTGACCAATTAACTAACACTTCCCTCATTTCATGCAATCAAAATTTACAGAAGCCTTCTGGTTTAGCTCTACATGACATACAGGCAATTTTTTTCCGATGGTTTCAAATTAGTGAGAAAAAAAGTTTAAGAACGCATTGAACAATCACTTTAAAACAGGATATAGAGAGATGCATGTTCATTATTTTAATCATGTGAGATTTTGGCACCATTAATTTATCAATGGCATCTGACATTAGCAGTATGTATAGCATGTTAACATTTTCAAGTAATTTACAACTCATTTTGTGTAATATGGAGAGAGATAAGGAGAAACCATTTAACTGCCTACTCAGTACAAGTTTGTCATCAAATTACAAGATAGCTTTAATGACAGTAGGCATCTGTTGCTCGTCTTGTCATCTGACGCAAATTACACGCATCATGGCAGTCTGTGTACTAAATGCTGTTCAGGTCTAGCTTATAAGTTGAAAGTTCAAACACTGAAAGTTTTCAGAAGTAATCACACTATGATGTTGAATGAGAGAGAGAGAGAGATGCAATGTATTCAGTTATCAAAGTAAAGATTAATTCTTGTATTTCTATTTTTTAAATCACTTTCATATTTTTTCTCCTTTACTATGTATACGCATTTACTAAGATTTTCGCATTAATATGAATGTTATTCCTAATATGAAAACAGTTAAGTGAAAAAAAATCTTCCCATTTCGTAACAAAATTATATTTTTCTCTGCCTATTAAATATAAGGGGTGGGGTTTGGGGCCTTATTACTGCCTGCTCAGTACAAGATTGTCATCAAGTTACAAGATAGCTTTAATGACAGTAGGCATCTGTCGCTCATCTTGCCATCTGACGCAAATTACACACATCATTGCAGTCACCTGAAATGTTCAATTATCAAGAGAACAGTATTTCTATTGAGTTTTAGACAACTAGAAAGAAGTATATTAAGTATACAGAATGATAAATGAACACAAATGAATTTCAAGGCCAATGTAATTTGACATTTTACCTTGTAACCCTCCAAATCTCTCATCTGAATCTGTAATAAGGACAGGTCTCTCAAAATTTGTAGGTTGTCCTGAAAATTCAAAAGGAAGAAATACTATAAAAATCAATGGTTCAAATCATTTATACCCAATATTACAAAAAATTACATATACATCATTCTTCTCAGATGAAAACAGATGTTTATTAATATGTGATAAAACATCACACCGTATTATTAACATTAAAGATAGTGTCTGTCATCTTTTTCCTCTAAGCATTTCATAAATAATTCAATTACACTGTTCAATATTCCATAAATGTTTAACCCTTTCCCTCATAGAGGAAACCATGAAAAGACCTATGCCAACAGCATAAAACCAGATCAGCCTGCGAGTAACTCGCAGGCTGATCAGGTTTTATGCTGTTCGCTGCTCCTCAGTGGTCTGGAAATGAGGATTTTGTAATTAAATTTGGTAAGGTTTAACTGTGGTTTTCTGCAGATCAGGCTTTATGTGATACCTATTGAGGGCATCAAAATGAGTATATATGAGGGAAAGGGTTAAGTAAACTAGATGCCCAGTGGCGACAAGTCAAGCTTGCGGTCTAAGGTGCTCCTTTCCCCTCTAAGTGTGACCTTGACCATGGAGTCTGGACTCAATTCTTTAGTAAGACATTGTCTCAATGAGTCAAATCTTACTGCAAAATCATTTGAGAATCCTTTGATCCAGATATGATTTTACAGCCCAGTACTATAATCTTTAATTCTTAGTGTGACCTTGACCTTCTAACTATGGCCCCAACTCTTGAGCGCAACACTTTGTCTTAGGCAAACATTACTGCCAAATTATTTGAAAATCCTGCAATCCAAGTTTAAATTACAGCCCAGAAAAGCAAATCCAGCACCATGACTTTTGACCTCTAAGTGTAACCTAGACCTCATGGAGCTACGGATCCAATTCTTGTTATTTTTTTGTGTCACTGATGCAAACATTACTGCAAACTTATTTGAATATCTTGCAATGAAAATCGAAGTTAAAGCCTGGACAAGCAAATGACATTTGACCTCTAAGAATGACCTTGACCTTGGAGGTAGAAACATAACTCTTGTGTACGACACTCTGTTTCTTTGAGGTTAATATAACTGCCAAGTTATTTGAAAATCCTGCGATCCAGGTCTAAACTACAGCAAGGGCAAGCAAATCCAGCTCAATGACCTTTGACCTTCAAGTGCGACCTTGACCTATGAGCTAGGGACCCAACATATCATTGAGGTAAACATAACTGCTTAGTTATTTATAAATCCAGCAATCCATGTCTATGTTACAGCATAGACAAGCAAATCCGAACAACCTAACGCACATAAACAGGACATAGTGGAGACACACTCGTGCAAGCAGGCTTGACAAAGATCAAATAGTGAATTCTTTATCTAACAACTTTTATGAGCAATGTGACTGTGTGCCATTGTAGCTTTCAAAGTCTATCAGTTGTAGTAATTCTATCAGGAAATAAAATTTAGGGTAAGTTATGTTCAATTCACTGATGAGATATAACATTCCCGTCCTGGCCTTGCTCTAAAACTATCCAGCATTGAATTGCATACTTGTATATTTTGAAAAACTAGAGTTGTTAAAAAAACATATGCCACATGTATGCCCCCAACCCCATCCCAGTATTTATCCATGATATTTGACAATACCATATAAAATTAATAAACAAGCAGACTTAAATTAATTAGCAGATTTAATGAGTCAAGGATCTTGACTGAGTAGTTTTATACGAGGTAATAAACTAAAAAACCTCATGTCTTTGGAAAATGATGCTTTTCAAATGAAAATAAAACAGTGGTGTTATATATTTATTTATGACATATACAGTAGAACTTCAATAAGTCCAAGTTGAAGGGACTAAACTAAAAAGTTTGAGACATCGGGACCTCGACTTTTGTATAGGCTATATCAATGGTCAAATTGTCAAGTCTTTGAACACTAGATAAGGCTTCCTTGCATCAACTTTCCATTGTAAACATGATTTGATACAAATATACATACATTTATCATTATTATACTGCAACCTAAGATTCTCTCTTCTGATTGGTCAATAAGCTGTGTACATAACGTCATGTACACTGAGTATATGTATGCGATGCATCATCAGTATTTATTAACGCAGAAACTAGACTGAACTTTGCAGTATAATAAATCCGTTATACAGTCTCATGACAGGATACACAACTATTTATTCCCGGCTGAGAAAAATCATGTCACCCTTCCCTAGCAGCTCGAGTGTCATAACTTTCCTCAGGCGAGAATAAATAGTCATGTACCCTATCAAGAAACTATAACTAATACTGTATATGAAGTGGGTATCTCAGTTTCCAGGTGTGTTTGAATGAAGATATTTTTCTACGACAACAAATTTATTTATAACTAAGATAAGCCAACAAAACAAAACGTTGCTGAAGTAATATAAAATGGGTACTGAGTACAGAGTTGATAATTCAATGTGTTTGCTATCCAGGTGCCCAGGTTGGGTACCACGTCTTTCACTAACTAGTACATCATGACCAGTGGAAGTATCTATGATAGAAACAAATTCAAACTATTACACAGGAATTTAATTTCAAATAATATGGCACCTAGAGTGATTACACATTGTCTTCACACACAGGGCAAGCCTAAGCAGGCTGTTAAAAGATACAGGTAAAATTGTCATTTTTGTCGCAGTTGGATCAGCTGTAAAGGTGTGAAAAAATGTCCCGCATTTAAAGTATTGACAACAGCCAAAGAGCTTTGACTTATTTATGGTAAAATTTACTCAAATTATTATGTACGGACCGCAGAAAACACATTGAGAAATTCGACACATTGGAGTTCTACTGTATGTGCCTTTTGAGACATAAGCCCTTATGTTGCGCATACATTTCCTAAAGATAATTGCTACCTCACAAATTCTGGAGAAAAAAAAATCCCCTTAAAGATGACCTCACAAATTGAAAAACATGCAAAGTGTGTGTTCATGGGTAAAAGTTGGAAATTAAAAAAAAAATAGTTTAACATAATAAGAAGTCATTTAGCAATCTGAAAATCCCAAAATTCAGGAAAATTCTTGAAAACTTTTACCCATGTATGTTTAATTTTCACTCTTACTGACCTTATCCCACTTCAGGGCATTCCTGTAACATTTGATGGCTTCATCATACTTCCTGTCCGATCGCTGGAGCAACCCATACACGTGCCAGCCTGATTGTCCAGTTAAGGTTAGTTATAAAACTTCATAAATCTAGATCAGCAGTAAAGCTTAAGTCTTACTTGCACCAACCTAAAAAACCTATCAGATATCCTTCTATAGTTTGTAGAATTCACAGTGTGTTATTCCTTTTTTTATACTGTCCCTGATTTCTTTTGTAATAAGAGAGGTAAGTTTAAAATTGATTCTTAGAGTTCCTGAGAAACATTTAAATAGTACTACTACAAATGTTGCAGTTTCATAAAAGTTCTTTTGCAAGGTAACCATAAATTAGCATCCTGTAATACCACTGCAGAAAGCTGAAAATTTTTAGCACCCCCCCACTCATGCAAGGAGTTTGACAACTCACTTACCCCAAAACTAAAGAGGTTGGGATAAAAAAATTTTGGGGACCACTCATATCCCCAGCATCAAAAAATCAGTGGAGCTCTGAATCATAGGAGAAGTCTCCCTCAGACTGCAATAACTAAAAGATCTTTTTCGAGAAGTGGTGTACAACCTTAAATGCAGCAAGATATATCATTTTCAAAATTTGTCTCTGAAGGATCCCCACGATAGAAAGCAACTTTAGGGAGCACTTTTAACATTTCTGAAGGCAAAATGTCAGCATACTGAAAGAAGGTAGGCAAGTCTTCCAAGTTTTAGCCACACTCAATAATTGTTGCCATGACAACCAAAGATGAAAAAGGATACAGACATGACTCTTGAGATCATTGCGCAATCCTCGTCTCACATAATCGTAAGCTTCTTCTTTTCTTCCTAAGCAATTCAGGGTCAGACCCTTCATTGCCAAGGTCTCTGCAAAAAGAACATAAACCAAATGAATTGTAGAATAATTACAAGTGTCTGGGCAGGATTTTTCCATGATGCATACTAGACAGTCACATAAATAATCAAATTCTTTACCACAGGATAAATAGCAAGCAAAATACAATACTGCTGTATATATTCAGAATATGCTTCCGCGTTTGACACTAACTTTTTAGCCAGGTATCCAGAGGGAACACCTGCTTTAAAATTCAGTATTCTTTCTGAATGTTAGGAGTCCCTGTCGCGTCATTCGGGTATATATGTATGACAGCTTTATTTGCATAACTAATGGTCAAAAAGTTGGGATTATCAAAGAGGATTCTTCATAAAAATGTTTCATGGAGATGATGACATTGATTTGCAACAAATGTGGCTGTTCAGTTTATTTCTAATAGTTTTTATGTAAGTGTCCCAACAGAACACCTGGTATGTTGATTCTGGAGTCCCTTCCAAATATATCCCATTTGTTAAATGAATGAAATGATATCACATCCAGTCACATTATCAGGATACTTGGCCAACCAGATCTGAACCTACCCTTATATATCAAGCGCCAAGCAAGGCTATACTAGTACCATTTTTTATGACTTTGGTATGTTGCCGCCATGAATTGCACCTGCAACCTCCCGCTTCCAAGTCAATGCTAGAACCACTTGGCCACCGGGGACAGTCTCTATTAATTTAAAGCATTTTTAGTTTACTTACCGCCATGTTCTGCAAACTTTGGGTTTGTCAGAATCTGTTTTGAAAACTTCAGCCCATTTCTGTATTGCTTTTGTTCATAGCATTTCTGAAAATAGATTACAGTCATTCATGCATTTTGTTTTGAAGATAACTGTAAGGTGAAAAAAAAATCCATTTCTGGTCTACAACAAATCAAAAAAAAGGGTCGGTAGGTCAGGATTTTTTTTTTTTACCTGAAACGAAAAAGAAATTCATGCATTTTGTTTTGAAGATAACTGAAAGTTGTAACAAATTTAACTTTAGGGTCAATCCTGCAAGCTAGCTGGACAGTTTCCTCAAATAAAAATGCAGGGAATCGAAAGCACAACTCTGTGAGCAAGTTACTACTTTAGTTAAACAACAGACTAAGATTTTTTGGATAGGCCTTTTTCAGGAAACAATGTAGTAATACATATCCACAAACATGAATTCTATATGTAGACAAGGGTTGAACATGCCTTCCAAACTGAATTTACCAAGTGCAAATAAAGTCCACTTTGAAGCCATTATCAGTGCAATTATTTTAAGCTTTCTATGAAACTGAAGCTACATGTCAACTCTATACTGACCAAAAAACCTTGACCACACTCAAACTGTTTTCAAACAAGCAGAGACATCGGGTGACATTGTGCTTTTTTGACAGGTCGGACAAAACTGTGCAACTCAGATGTCACTTGAAAATTAACAATGCAAGTCTATAATCCTGCTACAAATCAATGGAACGTGTAAATAAAAAACTTACTGCAGACAAGATATAGTGCATCCACCTTTTGCAAGCATGTTTTTACATGTGAATATTGAGAGACATCAAGTTGCATGGTTTAGTCCAGCTGTTCAAAAAATACGATGTCACCTGATGTCTCAGCTTGTTGTTTGAAAATGTTTTAAGTGTGGTCAAAGTTTAGAGTTGACATGTAGAGCTCTACAATTTCATACATTAAACTTTTAAACAATTGCACTGAAAAAGGCTTAAAAAAGGGGAATTTATTTACACTTAGTTAATTCAGCCTCTAACACATGTTCAACCCCTCGTCTATGAATATGTATGAGGTATAAAAAATATATGGGTTGTCATTTTCTCACTCTCCCTACACAGTGCTGGGCCCCTAGGTTTGAGGTGTGCATTATTTTCCGACATATGCACTGTTCAAATATGACATAAATCATAAGATGTCATTGAACTCCTAAAGTCAAGGATAATAAAAATAACCAACACAATCATAACATTTTTAAAACTTAAAATATTTTGTTTTACAATGTGAATGGAATTTGTTTTTCATGCTATATTGCAGAATAATGCTTGTGTATAGATGTTAATCACTCAGAATTCTACCTTCATGATAGATTACTGTGCATCTGAACTAAACCCTCACTTATCTGCATTTGGCCATAGGTATTTGGCTTGTATGTCCAAAACCCATTTTCTATACATTTACAAGGAATGTAACTTTTTTTGCAATTTTAGCATGTACATATTAGACTGTATGTTATTGATTTAAAAGATGGACTTGAGCAGAATGTTCACAGGTCAGAAGATACGCAACTGGCGAGTTACATACCTTGTATATATATATATATATTTATATTGGAAATGGGCTTTGGTCATACGAGCCAAATACCTATGCATTTGGGCATTTTAATATCTCCATAAAGAAAAATACCAACTGATATAGCAATAGACCATGTCGTGCTATAAGGTAAATTGAACTGCTGAAAACTGAGTGGTTATAATTATGCAACTGGAATTATGGAGACAGTAGAGATTTAAGCTCTAGATTGAAAATTCAGACTGACAGAATGTACACACCCATTTTTTCTCAAAAACATAGGGTCATCATATAAGGGATCAAAACTTAAATGAAACACATACGAGTATATGCTAACATGGGGGAAATTATATTTCCTAACAATGTGACGATTTCTTTATTAACCGGTTGGGGATTTTTGGTATGCAACAGATAAAAAAAAATACTGTAGTTGAACGAAGTTAGCAGCGATTTTCACTCATTTGGAAAATGTAATATGCATTGAGGTGAGCATCAGAAGATCACTGTTTAAGTACTCGATCTTAATTTCCTGTATGTATCCTAGTCGACAGCGTAAATCGATGATCGACTTTCATTTTGGCATGACGATGCGATCAGACGGTTCATGCTTTTTCCTTCAGATTTCATGGCCAAAATACCCACTGCGTCTATCAGTCTGTTCACTCACCAATATTCGTTTGAAAAGTGCATTCTCTTTAGGAGGTAATGGGTTGTTAGTGGGCATTGTTTTTATAGTTCCTAGGGCCCAAACTGCCTCTGAAGTTGAGGCACTTATAAGCGTAACCTCGTGGTGGAATTTCCAAAATGGAGACTTGCTAAGTGAAGTCTCGTTACAAACGAGAATACGAGATTTTGTTAACAACTCTATTAATTGGGTAAATTTTAACCTAAGTATAGTTGAACAAAATCAAATGAAATAATATACAAATAGATATAAATCAATGTTTTATAAGATTAAAATATATCTCCCATAAATCTTGCGCTCGACGACAACAAAGATGGCCGCCTCCTGTCGATGACGGAATGATCGAACTGTCATCCTGAAAATTTGACACAAAACACACTTTCTACACAAAACACAACATTTCTTTATTTTTTCATTTAAAGGTGTTAAAGGGTCAAACATTGTTGATGATATCTGCTCAGATGGCAGCGTATAGTAGCTCTGCAATGCAAGACGGGGAATATGAAACTACGGTCACAGTTATTGAGAAACAAGCCCAACGGCGCATTTTCAAAATTATCGTCATTGGAGACTCGAATGTTGGAAAAACCTGTCTGACATATCGATTTTGTTCCGGAAACTTTCCTGATAAAACAGAGGCAACCATTGGGGTTGACTTCAGAGAACGGACAGTTGATGTTGATACAGAGCAAATAAAGGTGACTATCATATTCAGTGATCATGTCAAGTGCTTAAAACTAGTCACATCATTAGTCTAAACAGAACTCAAAATTAACACTCGCATTTTGGCAAAATGCTCGCAGAAAATGAAGTTTGCAAATTACATTTTAAAACACTAGCATTTTTGCGTGTGAAAATTTTGGCTTAAATATTTTCTTAAACATGTCTACATGAGATAATTTCAATAAAATGATCAATGACATCATCAAGACTAAACAGTCCTGGCTTGTTTTAAATTTCACAAGTGAAATTTACACTGGTAAGTTCTTGTATGACTAGTATAACGTGCAGGTCCGGTCTGTCAGCGATGGTACGCAAACGCATAATTATATGTTGAAACATCCGCTTCTTACCCTTAATATTTCCCCTTATGACTATTAATACTTGATACCCTTTATTTTCTAATTATGATTATAATTATTAAAGTTTAAATTAAGATATTAATTCAATCTTCAATCATTAAAATTACTCACACCCTCGTATTGACCTCAGAAGCCAGATTTTACACTAGTCCCGGTTTTCAATGGAAATGCGACTGATGCTGATTTTGATGTCAATTGAACAATATCAGAATGAAAGATATCCAGTTTTTGTTGTTTGTGTGTATGTGTGTTTTGTGTGTGTATGATGTCAATGAACTTGAAATCAACAAACCAAACTCTCATTTTTTTATACAATGTGCTTAAAAGCTATTAATTTATGAAATTGTGATCCTGATAATATACAAACTGGTCGGAAGTAAGTTCCATGAAAGTAAAGTAATTTGCAAGTAAGACTGGGACTTTACGAGTTGAAATTAAAGGCACTTATATTGTTTGCAATTGAGAAAAAAATTTAACCCTGCTAAATTACACATCAACATGTTAAGTGCCTTATTGTCATATTTTTTGCAATTGAGAAAAAAATTTAACCCTGCTAAATTACACATCAACATGGTAAGTGCCTTATTGTCAGTGTGATTGCCATATCACTATCATTGCTGTCGAAAAACTTCCTTTTTTTTAGCTCACCTGAGCACATGTTAGAAACGTTGGATGTCTGTCGTCTGTCATCCATCTTCCACAATTAGTTTGTTTACCCTCTAGCATCTTCATTTCTGAAGCAATCATCTTCAAACTTTATTGCAATGTTTGTGACCATAATCTCTCAGTCAAGTTCGATTATGATTGATATCAGCCAAAAAGGTCAAGAGTTACGCCCCTTTTAATGTAAAAAATGGCAGCTTCTACTTTGTTTACACTCTAGCATCTTTATTTCTTAAGCAATCATCTTCAAACTTTATGACAATGTTTATGATCATAATCTTCTGAACAACTTTGATTAAAGCTGATATCAGCCATTTAGGTCAGGTGTTATGTCCCTTTTAATATATAAAAATGCCAGATTTCACAATATATACAACATTCATTTTTGGTATGCATATTCATCTGGACAAGGCTTATCCACACATATGAAAATTTTTCACCTACTGACCATGACCTTGACCTTTGACCTATTTTTGCTGTATTTTTTGAAAACTTTAAAATGCCTGTCATTTCAGAACCGTTACCAACAGGGCACTGATATTTCACATGTGAATTCCTTGTGGCAAGACCTTTCCATCAATGTTACACTTTTTGACTTTGACCTTGACCTTTGATCTTAACAAAAAACTTAATGTTGGCCGTAATTTCTTTACTGTTTGACATACAAATTTTATTTTTGGTATGCATATTCATCTTTGCGAGGGCTATTCAGATATACCTTAACATTTCACCTATCGACCTTGACCTCTGACCTTTTTTTTTGCTGTATTTTTTGAAAACTTTAAAATGCCTGTCATTTCAGAACCTTTCCAACAGGGCACTGATATTTCACATGTGAATTCCTTGTGGCAAGACCTTTCCATCAATGTTTTTTGACCTTCTTTTCTATTTCTGAAATATTTAACAAAAAACTTGAACGTTGGCCTTAACTTTTTACTATTTGACATACATCTTTTATGTTTGGTATGCATATTCATCATGACAATGATTTTTCAGATATTCCTCAATGTTTTATGTATCGACCTTGACCTTTGACCTTATTTGGCCATAACTTTAGACAAGTTTTATAATCAATATTTCTTTGTCATTTTTCAATATTATTTTTAAAAATTAACTTTGTATACTGGTTTGTCATCGTATGAAGCTGTGCAGGTGTGATTTTGGTCATGATCTTTAGGCAGATAAAAAAGAACATTTTTTTTTTTAATATCTTCAAATTTTACAGTTTTGTGTTGATTATCAAAAACTCAATGGATAAGCAATTGTGATTATTTGCTTACATATTTTACATCTTTGTGTTGTATACATTCTATTCCATGCATAGGTCAAGGTCATCCTTTAAGGTCAAAGGTCAAATTTAAAGGGTATGGTACTTAAACTTTGCATTTAAAGGCTTACAATTTCAGTTGTGATTTTCAAGGTCAACTTTTTTAAATGTTTAACAAAAATGTGTAATGTTGGCAAAAACAGAAGAGCGTTGGCACCCACTTGTGGTGCTCTTGTTATGTTTTTTGTAATTACTTTACTTTTTGTAACTAACTTACTGGTATGCAGTTTTTCATAAAGATGATGAATTTGAATTTTTTTGTTTGTTTTTGTTTTTAGCTCACCAGAGCACTTATGACAAGTTGTGCTCAGGATGAGCTTTTGTGACCGCCTTTTGTCGATTGTGCGTCATCCATCATCGACAATTGCTTTTGAACACTCTAGAGGCCACATATGATATCTCAGATGAGTTTGAAATTGGGTTATGTGGGTCAAAAACTAGGTCACTAGGTCAAATATTAGAAAAACCTTGTGAACACTCTAGAGGCTACATTTTTGTTCCATTCTTCATTAAACTTGATAAGAATGATGACTGCCTGAAATCCCAGATGGGTGCAAATTTAGGTAGGATCAAAATCTAGGTCACTTAGTCAAATATTAGAAAAACAATACAAACACTTTAGATGCCATATTTTTGGTCATCATGCCTAACACAACATCTTACTCGGGTGAGCGACAAAGGGCCATCTTGGCCCTCTTGTTTCAACATGCTAGCATCTCATAAATTTTGATAAATATCTTGCAAAGTTCAGAAAATTAAATGACCACAAACTTATTTAACATGCCATTCAGCTCAAATTTCTATATACATGTAGTATGCGATTGAGGGATAGAGATTGAGCTATTTGACAAAGATTAAAAATAAAGCAACTGTTACAAGTGAGAATATTTATGTTTCACTCAAAAGAGATTTTCCTGACTCTGGGAAGAAAAGCCTTGGAAAAGAAATAATCAGTCAAATGGCACAATGTTAAGATGGCTCCAATTTATAAAGTATCAGGAAAAAACCTGGTATAGGAAGATGTTAAAATAAGCACACAATTCAAGAGATACTATGTAAAGGCAGTATAACATAGCTTGAAATCTGCATATACTATAGGACCTACCAGAAAATGATATAATGTACTTTTTTATTTTTACAGCTGCAGCTATGGGATACAGCTGGGCAGGAGAGGTTTCGCAAAAGCATGGTTCAACATTACTACCGGAATGTTCATGCAGTTGTGTTTGTATATGATGTAACCAAAATGGCATCATTCGATGCCATGCCAGGATGGATAGAGGAATGTGACAGACACAATTTGAACAAGGAACTGCCCAGAATTCTTGTTGGGAACAAATGTGACATGCTTGATAAGGTGGCAGTCAACACAAACCTCGCCCAGAAATTTGCAGACTCTCATAACATGCCATTATTTGAGACGTCGGCAAAAGATGATGAGAAGGCAAACCATGTGGAGGCTATTTTCATGACCTTAGCTCACAAGCTGAAGAATTCAAAACCAATGATGCCAGTGTATCTGTCATCATACGGATCTGGAAATTCCCAAAATATGGATGTGATCAATATTAATGATAGCCCAGAGAGGAGAGGTCTTCAGAGAGCAGGATCAGGGGATGGGAACAAAGATGGCTGTGCTTGCTAAATCTCCAACACTATTAGGACTACGTAATGGTGGAAAGTTAATAAAATATGATGTGGGAAAATTTAATATGATATCAACTTCAAGTCTTTAATATCATTATAAATGTTGCCTTGTATATTAATTTACTTATGTTCACAGGAAACCCAGTTTATAGAGGATCTGAGGGTTTACTATTACACTTTCATAAGTTTATTTTAAGTTTCAATATATCTATGGATAATTATTCATTTGAAACCAGCTATATGATCATGCAAAATACATTAATTTTGTTTGTACATAATTCGGTGCTTTTTCTGCCTAATTGTAGGGGCCAAATTTCGGTCCCATTCCAAATTGAAAATAGGTAATATTTTTACCATTGGGCAAAGAAAAAAAAATACACATACTTAATTTGCATTTCTGCTTCTTAATAATTTCCAAATATGTTGATAAGTTTTCCAAATGGTGGGGGGAATAGGGTTCATTTCCCAAAATAGGCAGACCCCCTCCCCCATAAGTAACAGGCAAGATTGATAAAATTGTGTCAGTTTATTTTACTCCTGCTTCTCAAATGTGGGGACTATATAGTTATCACCCCTATCATGTTATGTCACATCCTGTCCTACACTCATTACATGAAGACAAATTAGGAGTGGGGTTATTAATAACCTTTAGTGATAGTTCTAGTTGTGGTTAAAAATTGGTCAGGAGTAGCATGCAGACACCAGTGATTATTGTTTTTGTTCTTATTTATTATTTTGTTTTGTTTAGTTTCTTTGCATATATATTTATATATATATATATTTCTTTTTTCATGAATGAAGCACTCGGAAAAACTTATTGTTTAACTATATGATATTTTTTCAGGGTGAGTTACCCAAATATTACTTTGATAAAGAATGAAAAAATACACCAACAACATATAATGAAATAGTGCCATGAAAAAAACAACACCCTTAGTCATGAAATGTGCTTAAAGTGTTGCAATTGTATGATGATTATGTTATTTACACATGCATTCATAATGTAACCATACGTTATTACAGGAGATATGAAATAGAAACCAATCGATGGTAAAACTATTGATATTTTTGAATTAGTCATTTATGGAAAATGTGTATAAGACTGGTATTCAATCTGTAACCATTTTAGTGTTCATGCATGTGATAGATTCTAGTTCACGATTATGCGGACATAGACTTGTGTCCATATTCATGCATATGGCTTCCAAGTCATGATTGGTTCCCAGTGATATTTTTAAATTATTTGCTGCACGAGTCCTGGTACTCAGTAGAAAATATGAGTCCCAAAATGGGAAGTATGCATTCTACTTTATTATCAGTGTCATTCTCTGTATATTTTATGCATCCAGTGGATACCCATTGTCGAATACCCACGGCCAATCTGTAGATCTTCTGTAGGCATTGAGATTTTACAGCTGGATTTTGATGTTTTAGGGTGTGTCAAATTACGCAGTTTCATTGGTTACATCATGTTTTAAAACCATTCGTAAAGGCCGTTTCATACAGCTGCCCGACACAGCAATTTATGACTTTCAAACCTCCATGCCAAAGAGTATTGCATTTATGAGGCCTGTTTTTATTGGTTGATAATTTAATCAATAACCATTACAACAGTTTGCTTGCCTATTTCCCTATAGCATGATGTCATGTTGTGAAATGGAGTAAGTCAGCCTAGGGTATCCAATGGTGGATGCCTTGAAATTAAACATTGCATCCAGAGCGAAAAAACATAGCATCTAGGATGCAGAGGTAAAAAAATCACTGGGTGCCTCTTTAGAGTAACACATATGGACTCCTCTTTAATCTTGTAAGGAAATCACAAATGGTGCTGAATGGTGTAAGACTAAATGTTATTTGTCATTTTTTTTTCATTGATCTCTATCAACTGTACAGAACATGTTATGGGAAGTATTTCTCAATGTATGGGTTATCATTTATCTCTTTACCCCATTAATATTCATGTATAAATTTACTGGAATTTTAAGTGGTTTAAGAAACAAAAGATATTCCTCTGCTATGCAGACTGTGTAACAACTACTAGTACTATATTATATGAGTAAACAGAGGAGACCCTGATCAGACAGCTGTTTCTCGGAGCTGTCCTAATCTGGGTCTGATTGGTTTGCCAATGAGTCAAAATGAGTCTATATGGGGTAAAAGGATAAGTAAAAATCAAGGGTTGAGAGCAAAACTTTGCTAAGTACTTATAAATATATTTACACTTAGCCTAGTTTCACTCTCATCCCTCAATTAATGTACTGCTTTTGTTTAATTGCTCTGAGACACTCTTTTTAGCTCACATGAGCACAACGTGCTCAAGGTGAGCTTTTCTGATCGCCTTTTGTCCGGCGTCCGGCGTCCGTGCGTCCGTGCGTGCGTGCGTCCGTGCGTCCGGCGTCAACAATTGCTTCAAACAACATCTCCTCCTAAACGGCTTGGCCAATTTGAAAAATATTTTGCAGGAATGTTCCTTGGATGAAGCTCTACTAAAGTTGTATAAATGGTTCTGGTCCATTGCATAATTAGGTCACAGGAGCTAAAAATAGATTTTAAAAATGAAAATTTAAAAAATCTTCTTCTCTGAAACCACAAGGCTCTACCAGGATTGTACAAATTATGACCCTGGGGTCAAAATTGGCCCCGCCCCAGGGGTCACTTGATTTCACATAGGCTAATATAGGAAAAACTTGAAAAAATCTTCTTCTCCGAAACCACAAGGCCTAACCTTTTGATTTTTGGTATGTAGCATCATCTTATGGGCCACTACCCCCATGGTGAAAATGCCCCCCGGGGTCACTTGTTTACATAGGTATATAGAAAAACTTAAAAAATCTTCCTCTAGAATCCATAAGGCCTAAGCTTAGATATTTGGTATGTAGCATCATCTTATGGGCCACTACCAAGATTGTACAAATCATAGCCCTATGGTGATAAATGACCCCGCACCAGGGGTCACTTGTTTTACATAGAGTTATATAGGAAAATCTTAAAAAATCTTCTTCTCCGAAACCACAAGGCCTAGAGCTTAGATATTTGGTATGAAGCATCATCTTATGGGCCACTACCAAGATTGTACAAATCATAGCCCTATGGTGATAAATGACCCCGCACCAGGGGTCACTTGTTTTACATAGAGTTATATAGGAAAATCTTAAAAAATCTTCTTCTATGAATCCATAAGGCCTAGAGCTTAGATATTTGGTATGTAGCATCATCTTATGGGCCACTACCAAGATTGTACAAATCATAGCCCTATGGTGATAAATGACCCCGCACCAGGGGTCACTTGTTTTACACAGAGTTATATAGGAAAATCTTAAAAAATCTTCTTCTATGAATCAATAAGGCCTAGAGCTAAGATTTTTGGTATGTTGTAGCATCTAATGGTTCATTACAAAGATTTTCAAAGTCTTGGCCCTACGGTGATAAATGACCCTGCGCCCAAGTCTTCTCTGAAACCATATGGCCCATTGCTTAGGTATTTGGTGTGTAGTATTGTCAGGGGTAAAATGTTTTAGATTAAGTTATATCAGAATCCTTGTCTGTTTAAAAACCTTGACATCAGTTGAAGCAATGGTACTCAGGTGAGCGATTCAGGGCCATCATGGCCCTCTTGTTTATGTTAAGGAATTCACAGTTTAAAACTTGTTCCTGTACACATGAATTATTTTGCTGTGTTATTTTATACCTGCCACAGCAAACTCATATCTAAAAAACCCTTATGGTGGAGATTTTTGTGTATGTAAGAGGCATATATTTTTTTTCTTTTATCACCTAAGGCCTATGTATAAAATCTTGGCATTATAAAATATTGTTTGTCTGTGTTTCACAAAACAACAGAAATGGAGATTTTCATCAGCTTGTCTTTTCTTTTTAAACCAAAAAGCTTTTTGAATTGAGAAGCACATTAAATTGAGTTATAATTTTGAAAAAAATGTTGTTTCTATAGACAATGATGTTCAGTTTTTAATATAATATACAGGAAATAAACACACCAAAAAACTTAAATATTTAAGGGTTGTAAAATACAGAATGAGTGTTGAAAGCATATGGTACTGTCTCTTTTGAATAAACAGACATTATATGTACCTTTGACTGTTGTGCTTTGACAGTCTTTAGTTAGAATATGTCAGCATGATAGAGATTGTATGTCAGCATGATAGAGATTCTGAAATCATTAAACACTTGCACTGAAAAAAGCTATTATGAAACCAGTTTATATAACTTTTAAGTGTTTTTTTTTTTTTTTTTCTTATTTATTTCTTGCTTAATCTCTATGTTGTGACTTGTCTTGTGTTAAGTTTGTGAAACAAAATATGTATATTGTGGTACTTACAATTATAGGTTGCATTGTACATAATTTCTGTTTATATTTGTGATATTGTATTGTGAAGATTTTGGGCAAAACAAGTAACAAAAGAATGTCAATTAACTGTAAAAATGCACTGCATGCATTTTTACCACAATACCGGTAGCTGTTTTATCTTTGAGAATAAGTACAAGTTCAGCATTGAATCAGATTCATTTTTTGTCTTTAATTTTCTTCTTTCTGTTTTTGTTGTTTTGTTTTTTTTACACATGAATAGGCTTCTGTAATTTTTACTCAAAAATAAACATTTAACTGTGTCTTATTTTCATTCCCAATGTTCACTTTGTGATGAAGGGGCTATACTAGATTGACAAGTCACATTGTGTTGAGTCTTATTTCATTGTGATGCTTTACTTTTCCTTTCCCACCATGAAGTATTTATCACCATCAGTGTGAGGTTTAGTTACCTGGTCCAATGGTAACATACCCGACTGCGTATCCAAAGGTTATGGGTTCAAACCCCTTTTGGGGGGCAAGGAGTTTTCATGTCCTTCCCAGATGCCAAGTACTGGTCTAACCCAGAAACCCTCAAGAGGGATTAATATAATTTGTAAGAACTTGTTTCCTATTTGAAGTAAAATAAATAAGTTAAACTTTTATTTAGCTACCAATGAATTGGAAAATGTCATTGATTATTTATACGACATTGATGGGATGCAAATTCCTTTGTAAAAATGCTGTAAAAATATGCTTCTCACACACTGTCATTGCCAAGCTTTACAACATTGTGTTAAAGTTTTAACAAGTAAGCTAAGAAGATAGAAGTCTTATGGTATAGCACACCATGGCTTTGAGATAAATGATTGGCCATCATTACCTTCCTGTGTCGTTAGGATTATAAAAGAAGCCAATGCTCTTCACTGGGATTAAGAATGAAGACACTATGGCCATTAGATTCAATGGTAGAGTGTGATATCAGAGTGTGATATCTGAGTGTGATATCTGAGTGAGATATCAGTGTGATATCTGAGTGTGATATCAGAGTGTGATATCTGAGTGTGATATCTGAGTGTGATATCGAGTGTGATATCTGAGTGTGATATCAGAGTGTGATATCAGAGTGTGATATCTGAGTGTGATATCAGAGTGTGATATCTGAGTGTGATATCAGAGTGTGATATCAGAGTGTGATATCTGAGTGTGATATCTGAGTGTGATATCTGAGTGTGATATCAGAGTGTGATATCTGAGTGTGATATCAGAGTGTGATATCAGAGTGTGATATCTGAGTGTGATATCTGAGTGTGATATCTGAGTGTGATATCAGAGTGTGATATCAGAGTGTGATATCTGAGTGTGATATCTGAGTGTGATATCTGAGTGTGATATCAGAGTGTGATATCTGAGTGTGATATCTGAGTGTGATATCTGAGTGTGATATCAGAGTGTGATATCGAGTGTGATATCTGAGAGTGATATCAGTGTGATATCTGAGTGCGAATCTAAAATCATTCTTAACCCTTTACCTCATATATATTCAAGTATTTATTTATGACTTGATGAATATTATGGACTGGCTTTAAATGGAATTATGGATTTTCTTTGGCATGCAGACTTTAAATCTTAGCTTCAGTATTGTATGAGCAAACAGAGGAGACCCTGATCAGACATCTCCTGTAGGAACTGTCTGTTCTGGGTGTGCTCTGTTTGCCTGTGCATCAAAATGAGTATAAAGTAAAGGGATGTCTTTCTGGTATTTAAGAACTTGAGGTAGGGCCTGTTCTCTCATAAGATAAAACTCTTTGTAGCTGATATTATTGAGATTTTTTTATGTTGTAAATACTTATAAAGCAAGCATAACCTTGCCAAAGCTTGTGAAATGTGAGGATGAAAAGATGAGTAATGTAAGGAATGCAGGACATATGTTATGTAAGTGTAATTGATTTCTTCAAAAAAACTTCAATATGACCTCAAGCTCAAACTCTAGTTTTGACCTTGGAAGTTTTCACTGGGATAAGATGTAATCATTGGGTAACCTGGTTTACACAAATAACTCAAGGTTTTGTTTGTAAATATATAGTTGACCTAGTAATGAATGTGAAAGGCGGAGTTTACAGTTTCATAGCGGAAAGCTGGAAATAAATTCATTGGGAAGTTTAGGATGTTTGAGTTTGAGGTTGTATTCAGTTAATTTTTTGAGAATGTGGGGCCATGGCATATTCTGCCTTGCTTGCTTAATTGTACATATTTTTAGGATCTAAGGAGTTATCGTGGCATTAAATCTTTATAAAGCATTTCATTTGCACTTAATTGCAAATTATACTGTACACTTAGTATATTAATTTTGACTTGATAGAACCCTGATTCAGTGAATGTGAGTTAATCTTAAAATTCCAACAGTTATAGCATATTAATGACTAAAAAGTGTATAACAATTTCATTGTTAACTTGTCAACCAGCCTTAATCATCACAATATTGGTCGGTACTATTTTGTTTTAATAGCTATGTCTCGGGACCCTGTCTTTTTGTATTAAGTGCTAAAACTGCAAGAACTCTTAAAATTGTAAACCTGTTCTAATATACATCTCCAACTGCATTTATTAAGTGCAAGGAAATCAATTTTTAAATTATATTATTTCATACAAAAATATGATCAGCCTTAAGTCTTAACTATCTGATTTTTAACATCATATAGACAATTGCAGGATTTGTTACAGTGTATGCAGTATCCATTTTTTCAATGTAATAGCTTCTTAATAAAGATTCATAGCTTGATTATTATGTTCTGACTGACAGAGTGTTAATACCAGTACATACTGAATTTTTAGCTCAGAAAATTCCATTGCCAATTTTGATAAATTTTAAACCAAATCATCAAGACTAGTAAGGTCATTAAAGTCAGACTTAAAACATTACCAGGCACACATTTGTTGTTGAGAGAATGCTGTCGAGTATCAGGCAGACTTTCTGAAGCCAACCCTGGTCAGATTGCACAGTTCATAACTGTTTTGTGTATACAGTATGTGCATTTGCTTGTAACATATCAGAGGATCTGTTTGATGTTACATGTTGTGATTGCTGTTGTTAAATATGTAGATATCCTATGATTCATTTGACCTTCAACTGTAGGAAACCATTGCTATCCACTTTTGCTTTGAGCTAATTGACTGTTTATCATGTACCTCTACACCTTATATAATCAGTTCAAGCCAGATCAGACTGCTAGCTGGTCTCATTCAGATCAGGTTATCAATTGAAACCTGCTCACCATAGGTGCTTGATGTGAAGCAAAGATAATAAAACTGGATCATGCTGATTATTCTTGCAGTTTGCTCATGTTTATACTGGTTATAGAGAATGTGTTATGATTTTTGTGCTGGGATGGATGATATGACATTTTTCACTAAAATGTAGAGGATGTTACTTGATAATGATAAGAACATTAACTGTAAGCATACATTACACCAATCTGTCTTGATTCACAGGTATACCAGTATCTCGTATAAGAAACCATTCATGCTTCATATCTGAAAGAATTGAAATATTCAGATAAAGTCTTTGTTTCTAAGTGTATGATTGTACAACAAAATCTGATTTGTTTGCATATACTGTTGATTCCCATTATGTCGATTCTGGCAGTGTCAATAGCTTTATTTTGATTTTTTTTTTTTCAGATCCCAATTTCTTTCCTTCAGTGTTTGAACTTTTAGAATATGTGAGTGTTTGAACTTTTAGAATAAGTGTATAGAAGTTCTTGTATTAACATCAATTCTTTATTTTCCAGACTGAGACATTAAAATTCAGAATAATGTGTAGAAGCTGCAAAAAAATGTAACTTTTTGTATTATTCTATGTTTCTGTTATTTTAATTTAATGTTCTTCAATAATTTTCTGGTGAAAGAATGTAATTTGAAATGGGATTTTCTTTAATAGATTGGCAACCCACATTTTATGTATAAAATGTTTTTTGTTTTTTTTTAAACAGGTCTTCAAAGAAAATCCTGGTTATTAGAATGAGGTATTGCTGGGTGGTTGGGTGGTCTTCAAACATTTCATTTCCGTTGAATATCTCCTGTTAGAAAAGAGTTACTGTTTTCATACTTGATAGGTAGATAAATTATCTTATGGAAAGAGGAAGATTAGGAATGATTTTCAGGATGGTAGGGTCATGGTCAAGGTCACTGTTAACAAAAATAGTTTTTAAGTTTCTGTCATAAAACTACTTTAAGGAGTGAGGTATGATGGTCAGATTTAGTAGATAGTTTATGGGAAGAGAATGATTGGGATTGATTTTCAGGTCAATAGGGTCAAGATCAAGGTCACTGTTACTGAAAAAAGTTCTGCTTGCCTGGAACAACCCTTTTTTTTTTTTTTCTCTCTTTAAAATTGGAAATTACATTGTATTTGTAATTTATGCGATTCATTTTGTTTCATTTCAATAGCATATTTCAAGTACCTTTTTTCAACTATGCTTGTCAATGACTTCATTGTTAATTTTTTTTAACCTTTTAATTTTTATTGTATTTTCAATTATGATTGTATTTAATCTTTTATGTTCTTTATAGCCATTGGGAGAATTGGTCATTAAATTTGTAGGGTACATGGTGTATTATTTCTTAGCTACATAACCCTTTCCCTCATAGAGGACACCATAAAAAGACGTATGCGAACAGCATAAAACCAGATCAGCCTGCGAGTAACTCGCAGGCTGATCAGGTTTTATGCTGTTCGCTGCTCCTCAGTGGTCTGGAAATGAGTATTTTGTAATTAAATTTGGTAAGGTTTAACTGTGGTTTTCTGCAGATCAGGCTTTATGTGATACCTATTGAGGGCGTCAAAATGAGTATATATGAGGGAAAGGGTTAAAACATAATGAGATATAATTCAGTGATTGATGTAACATCTTTAAGATACTAATGTAGTCATTAAATCTTAATACATATATATGACTGTGCTGATGGACTGTGATGAAGTTTGATGGGAAAAAGTGCAATCCATTATACTTGTATAATCCTTATATTAATCTGTAGAAAGTAAAATAGGTTTGTGAACAACAAGATGGGCATATACAGTTCATGTTGGGTTCTAATTAGCAGAGCAAGCATTTTATTGCACAGTTTTTAAAATCATTTTTTGATGACTTCCTAGCATGAATTACTTAAATATTGATTAAATTTATTATTTATATGATATAAGTGACTGATGCATTGTTAGAAGTTTAAAAAATCATGTTGCTATTCATATACTGCTGTATGGATATTTGATTTTCAATACCAGTCCAAAATGCTTGTTGAATGGTGAGCAATCAAATGTTATTTTGAAAGATGAAACTTCAGAGCATTTTTTCTAAATATTTCAGTTTCTCTTCTGAGCTAGATATATATATAACAAAAAATATCCAGAAAAAAATATATTGTTTTGAGTACAGCTTGTAATAAAATAATAGATTTTTCTGTGCCACAAAGGCTGTTAAAATTAAAAAAGTAGAAGGTTAAAATACTCTTCCAGTTACAATTTTATACCAGTGTATTCCATAGAAAAGCCAAATCTGGCTCTTCTTCTTTCATTTACTTGTAGTTGTTCAGGTTGTTCCTTCACAGCTGCAAAATGATTATAGATTAAGCTTTTGAAGTAATTGTACAAATACAGGTGTTACTCTATGAAATGAAAGAAAAGCGACAACTGCCTGCCTATAAAATTTTCCCAAAATTGAGTTCCTCATGAATTCAGATCATAACTATTATATTTCTAAGTTGTTTGATACAATTATAAATTATATATTGTTGTCTTTTTTTTTCTTTCTTTCTTTTATTTTTAGTGAAAGAAAATTTTTTTTTTTAATTGGGTGGCCATAAATGTTATATTCATCACATTATATATTACAACAATTGGAAAAATTTTTTCACCTGAGCAAAGCTCAGGGTAGCTATTGTGATCCCGGGCGTCCGCGTGCGTCGTCAACAATTTTTAGTGTTTACACTTTATCACCTTTATTTCTTGAGCAATCATCTTCAAACTTTAAGACAATGTTTATGACCATAATATCTCGATTGAGTTCGATTATGGCTGAATCGTCAATTAGCAGGCAGATTTATTGCGCGTTTAATATTAAAAAATGCCATATTTTCACGTTGTTTACACTCTAGCATCTGCATACTTTGAGCAATATCTTCAAACTTTATGGCAATGCTTATGACCATAAGGCTCGATGAGTTTGATTATGCTTAAGATCTGTCAATTAGGTCAAGAGTTATTGCCCTTTTAATAATTCAAAAATGCTAAGATATCACTTGTTTACCTCAGCATCTGCATCTTTGAGCAATCATCTTCAACTTTTGGCAAGTATATGACCATAATGTCTGATTGAGTTCGATTATGGCTAAGATCCGTCAATTAGTAGGGTTAAGTACCCTTTTAATATTATAAAAATGGCCATATTTCACCTTTTGTTTTTTACACTCTAGCATCTTCATCTTTGAGCATCATCTTCAAACTTTATGGCAAAGGTTATGACCATAACAGTCCGATTAAGTTCGAATATGGCTATGATCGGTCAATTAGGTCAGAATTAAGGCCCTTTTGATATAAAAATGCCAGATTTTACTTGTTTACACTCAAGCATCTTCATCTTTTGACAATCATTCTTCAATCTTTATGGCATTCTTATGACCATAATGCTCAGATTGAGTTCGATTAAAGCTGAGATTTGTTGATTAGGTCAGGAGTTTGCCCTTGTAAATAAAAAAAAAATGCCGATATTTCACTTTGATATGACATCTAGACATACTTCATTTTTTTTTGCAATCTTTTCAAACTTAAAGGACAATGTTTTTTGCCCTATTAATTTCGCAAAATCGGTTCAATAAAACTGATTATTGACAAGTTATATTTAGGAGTTATGCCTTTTACCATAAAAAGCCAATTTCATTTTTACACTCTAGCATCTTTATTTCTTGAGCAATCATCTTTCTCAGGTGAGCGATCAAGGGCCATCTTGGCCTCTTGTATGTATATATTGGGGAATACATATTTTCTCTAAAGGTTTTAGATGGTTCTCTTGTTTGTGTGATTGTAGCTGCAGGCAGGACGTTCACATATCTCTCTCTATATATATTTTTTTTCTTTTTTGATTTATGAGTAGCTAAAATGGTGAAAAATGAAAGTAATGTTTAAAAGTTAATAATGTTAAGGGACATATTTCTGAGTTGACTTGTTAAGATTTGATTGTACTGTGAAACTTGGTTTCAAATGACACTTGTTATATTACTTTCTAATGCGCCTTTCCAGTGGAACAGATATGCTTTATTGGCCACTTGAGTATTTCACTTTCAATACTACATATATTAAATATCCCTTAGAAAGATTTAGCCATTGAATTACCTAGATATGGTAGTGTCTGAAAGGGGCACTGTGGTCCAATGGTAATGTATCAACTGCGGATCCGAAGGTTGTGGGTTCAAACCCTGTTGGGGGCAAGGATTTTTCATTGCCTTCCCAGGTGCAGAGTACTGGTCCAACCCTGGAACCGTTGAGAGGGATTAGTGTCAATTGTAAGAACTTGTTTCCCAATTGACATAAAAATAAATAAGTTTAATTATAATCCTATCATGATGCTGTGAGCAGCTCTGTGCATTAGTTTTTATGAAGCAAAAAATTACTCAATTGAGAAAGTTAAAAAAATCCTAAATATGAATGGGTCACATCAATAGTAGTACATGTAGTGGGTATTTGCCAGGATGTCAGAATTGTTAAGCAAATGTACAGAATTAAGTCTCCCAGATTTAATTAAGCTTTGTTAATCATCAGTTTGAAAATATTTGGGTATTTATCAATCTTGAATTGTGTAATAATGCAAAAACACAGCTTATCTGTTCCAATCTATTATATGTATAAACAAAGTGCTTGCATGTTACATTTGTATCTGTTCATGTGCTTAAAACAGCAGGAAATAACAGTTGAGATCAGAAAGATTTACACTTAAATTCTTGGTTGTTCAGTGGAATGAATAATAATGTATAGTATGTAAGCTTGCAGTGTAAAACTTTTGCATTTCATTTTGTTATAGAATTTTGCAAAATACTGAAATAGTTAAATCAGAAATTTATAAATAAAAAAAAAAAAAAAATTTTTATGAGATATTGTTATTCTCCTGTAAAAATGACTTGAAAATATGTTCATTTATGTTCATTTGAAAATCAAGGTAACATTAAGATGGTTGTTGTAAGATACTTCATGAATTAAATGAAATAAAAAAAAAATTTTTGGTTTAGATTCAAAGTTCACATAACTTATTTGGTATCAGTCTCCATTTGATGGTCATTCCACTAATGAATCTCGTGGTATTTGGAAGAAAGTTACGGGTTGGTTTTCTTTAAAAAAAATTATGTGAGTGTGTAGTGTAAAGATCAGTTTAACCCTTTCCCTCATATAGACTCATTTTGACGCCCTCAATAGGTACCACATAAAGCCTGATCTGCAGAAAACCACAGTTAAACCTTACCAAATTTAATTATAAAATCCTCATTTCCAGACCACTGAGGAGCAGCGAACAGCATAAAACCTGATCAGCCTGCGAGTTACTCGCAGGCTGATCTGGTTTTATGCTGTTCGCATAGGTCTTTTCATGGTGTCCTCTATGAGGGAAAGGGTTAAGGGCCTCTACACCTAAGCTAGCCAATTTGGTGCAGGAGCTATACTGGAGCACAAATTTGGCATTTTTAAAGGATTTGCACAAGAACAGCAGCACAACTGTATCACATTGTTAAAATGGTAGTAAATTGTCAGGACAGTGTCAGAGCATCAGTGAAACAAGAAGTTGTCAGAAGACAACAAAGTTTGCCGAGCAGACCACTTTCCCTTTGAGCTAAAAAGTTGCTGAAATAAAACCAGCTAATACCCCATTCAGTTTCTTCTTTTGCTAGAGTTTATATGCATGTTTACACACACACCATAGATATATACTGAATATATGTGTCTATGCACACACTTTAAATAGAAGAAACTGCCCAAACCATAAATTTTCAATTTTGTGTATTTTGACAAAGTCACAAGGTAAAAAATTAGGAAAATATCATTTCCACAAGCTAGTGCAAACAAGGTATTTTTGCAAATTCTAAATTGAAAAGGGGCCATAACTATGTCTAAAATTCATGGATTTTGCTTAAATTCGAATGTGACCTTTATTATGATAAACATATGGATCAACACTTTTCAAATATGTCAACCTGTTCAGGAGTTATCCCATGGACAAGGTGTTTTTTTGCAAATTCTAAGTCAAAAAGGAGACATATCTTTGTAAAAAAATAACAGATATTGCCCAATGTCAAACTTGACCTTGATTTTTTATTGATTCATTGTGATTGCCTATTGTCCGGCGTCGTGCGTGCGTCCAGTGTCAATAATTTTCTTTAAACAGTATCTCCTCCTAAACCACTTGGCCAAATTTTATGAAAATTGCCTGGGATATTCCTTGCATGAGACTCTACCAAAGTTGTTCAAATGGTTCTGGTCTGTTGCATATCTGGGTCACAGGAGCTAAAGATAGATTTTTAAAGTTAAATCTTTAAAATATCTTCTTCTCTGAAACTGCAAGGCCTAGAGCTTAGATATTTGGTGTGTGGTATTGTCTTAAGGACCATTACCAAGTTTGTTCCAATCATGACCCTAGGGTCAAAATTGGCCCCACTTCAGGGGTCACTTGATTTTACATAGACTTGTATAGGAAAGCCTTCAAAATATCTTCTTCTCAGCAACCACAAAGCCTGGAGTTTAGATATTTGTTGTATGACATGGCCTAGTGAACCTCTACCAAGTTTGTTCAAATCATGGCCCTGGGATCAAAATTGGCCCCACCCAAGGGGTCACTTGATTTCACATAGACTTACATAGAAAAAAAATAGAAAAATCTACCAATTTTTATCAAATCATGGCCCTAGGGTCAAAACTGGCCCCGTCTAGGGGTCACTTGATTTTACATAGACCTGTATAGTAAAACCTTCAAAAGATTTTCTTCTCAGAATTCTCAAAGACTGGAGTATTTTTTTTAGATTAAAAGGGGCATAACTACTGACCTGATTGGCCGATACCAGCCATAATCAAACTTTGCAAAAAGACTATGGCTATAAACATTATCAAAGAGTTTTAAGATGATTGCTAAGAAATGAAGATGCTAGAGTGCAAACAAAGTGAAATCTGGCAAATTTAAACATTAAAAGGGGTATAAATACTGATCTAATTGGATCGATATCAGCCGTATTCGAACTTGGTCAAAAAAAAATATGGCTATAAACATTGTCATAGAATTTAAATTATTGCTAGAATGAAGATGCTAGAGTGAAAACAAAGTGAAATCTGGCATTTTTTTAATACTAAAAGAGGCATAACTCCTGACCCAATTAGACGATATCAGCCATAATCGAACTGCTAAAGAAATGAAGATGCTAGAGTGCAAACAATTGTGGACGACGGACAACAGACATTCATTGATCCTTATAGCTCATCCTGAGCACATGTGCAAAAACAAGAGGGCCAATATGGCCCTGAAGTCGCTAACCTGAGAAACATTGCCTTCATTGCCTGAACTACATTAGATAGTATAAATGGCAAATATGTGTGATGTTCTGATATTTCATTTCCTAAAATGTAGCTCTGTCTGTCAAATATCAGCCTTAATCGAACACAACTGAGATATTGTTGTTATTATAACTGTGTATAAGTAATGCGATACTTGAGTGTAAACAAATAAAAATCAGGCATTTTTTTATTCATAATTCAAGGCCCATAACTTCTGACTGAATTGGCCTACAAATGCCATAATCAAAATTGGCAAAGAGAATATGGCCATAAATATTGTCATGAGGTTGGAAGATGATTGCCTAAGAAATAAAGATGTAAGCGTGCAAACAAAGTGAGATCTGTCATTTTCATATTAAAAAGGCCATACTTCCTTACCTAATAAGTCATTATCATAAATGAACTTGGCCAAAAATTCATGACTGAAACCATTTTAAATTAAAATTTGAAGATAATTGCTAAAGAATGAAGACAAAGTGAAATATGGCATGTTTCTTTATATCAAAAGGGGCATAACTCCTGACCTAAATGGCCGATATCAGCCATGATTGAACTTGACCAAAGATTAAGGCCATTAACATTGTCATGAAGTTTAAAGATGATTGCTTCAGAAATAAATATGCTAGTGTAAATTAAATCTTGCATTCTTAAGGTCTGCATGGATCAAGTTTATTCTAGAATTTTTGTGAAGGTCCATCCAAGGATCTTGCATGCCAAGTTTCATTAATTTCTACCCAGTGGTTTCAGAGATGACTTTTAAAGCAAATTGTTGAAGACGCAATAGCTTATCTTGAGCACATTGTGCTCTAGTAAGTTAAATATACCAAAATTTATACACCTGGAAAAAAGTAAAGCATCTCCTGAATTCTTTATACGTTTCATTATCAATCCTTGATACTAAAATCACAAGAAAAATGATATTAAAACTGCAGCATCAACTTCACTGAAACAAGACATCCATTTAAGGACAGACCTGCAGATTTCATTTGCTCAATTTTTATGTTTCTTCTTAAAAATGGCAATTTTCCTTGATCAATTTTGTAATTGAATGTATCTGAATTAGCTAGTACAAAGTGCATTACATCCTACAATCTCATTACATGATGACAAGGTTTGTGGGAATCACTGATAGTTCATAATCACATGAATCTTTTAAAAATTCTTTTCCAACAACAGATATGGTAAAACTTCCTATGTAAGACTCATGATGTAAAATCAAGAGACCCCTGGGGCGGGGCAAATTTTGATCCGAGGGCCATGATTTGAACAAACTTGGTAGACGTCATTAAAGCACAATTAATATCTAAACTCCAGGTCTTGTGGTTTTTGAAAAGAAAAACTTTCCTAGTTTTTCTTCCATATAAGTCTTTGTAAAATCAAGTGACCTCAACGGCAGGGCCAATTTTGACCCCAGGGCCATGATTTGAATAAACTTGGAAGAGATCCACTAGACAATGTTACACACCAAATATCTAAGCTCTAGGCCTGGCAGTTTTGAAGAAGATGATTTTCAAAGTTTGCATTTTTAAAATCTATTTTTAGCTCCTGTGACCTACTTTTTCAACCAATCAAAATAATTTAAACAGCTTTGATAGAGGGCATCATAAGGATGATTCCTTTGAAGCCTGGTCAAAATCCATTCAGTGGATTAGGAGGAGATGTTGTTTAAAGGAAATTGTTGACGCTGGACACACAGACGCCGGACAAAAGGCGATCACAAAAGCTCATGACCTACATTTTAGGTTCTTGGATTATATCCCCATAGCAGACGTTTCCTCTAGTGCTGGTGTTACCAAGGCCTAACAGAAAGTGGTAAATCAATATCAATCAAGGTTATTTGACTGTCAAACTTCGCTACACGTGAGAATGGTATTGGAAAAGACAAGAAAATTGAGGATATGAGTTTTTGATTTTTATTCAGTTTCATACTGAGCAAGGCATGTGTCACCCAGTATCACAATAGCTTGTTAATAGAGTAACAACGCTATAACAGTTCATACAGACATACACTCACAATTCCTGAAAATAAATCATTTGCAATCTGCTTTTGATGATGATTTTTTTTAATGTATAGTTTATTAAATGAATTTAAAATAATATTACTTTAATGTACAATAAACTTATATCAACTTCAAAGAGTTAAACACTTGATGTGCATAATAAGCAAGAGCTGTTGACAAAAAAAGCTTGCTTACTGATTTAAAAAAAACAAACATTCCCCCCGAAGACATAAATATTTGCGAATGAAACTTTAAATTTAAGTTTTAAATAATAAATATTAGTTTTCATACCAAATATAAGCATTACAGTACACTTGAAATGTGTTCTATTTTGAATGTTAGAATGTTGACACTTAAACTACATATTAACCTAGCACAACACACATGCTAACATTAGGGTGACTTTACTTGTAGCACTTTATCCTTCTTACAGATTGAACAATGGAGTTTATCTCAGGGACCCGTGATTTCAGTTATTTTTGTCTCTCATTGCATTCTGAGTGATAAGCCATATTCCAGTCATTTGATCCTTACATACAGATTTCATTTTACTTTGTATATGAAAGAGGACTTTGACCAAATTAAATCGCAGTAAGCAGAGTTTTAATGAACGTAAGCCGATCAAAATCAACTGTCAAATTGCATATTAAATCTTTTTTGTTCGGCATTTGAAATTTGAACACAGAAATCCAAAATTGACCCTGGCCAAATTGTTTAAAAAAAAATTAGTTGTAATACTTATTAATGAAAACCCTGGAAGCAAGTATGGTCAGAAATAAAGCTATATGTTTGAAATAAACCTATGTTTTTCAACAGGAATGTCCCTTCTTTTCAAAAATCTAACTTTTTGCTGTCCAGTCACATGATATTTGAAAGGAATTGAATAACATGTCCTTCAAACAACATAGCATCCCATTTCTTCAATATATGAATATACTTAAATAACATCAATAAAAACAGTGAATACTGGGTTTTACTTGTCAATATTAACTTATCACAATATGCCTGATTTCCTTGCTAGCTGCTGCACAATAACACTTCTTTGCACAGAAAAATAACCATTAATTTTTAAATCTGATTACATGTACATGATTCAGAAAGCCAACTTGTTTAAAATAACTCCTTGTAAAATATGTAGTATATAAATATATACAAACACTTACAAAATGTATTTAATCTATGAAAGACAAAGGAACCCAAATTTCTGATATCAATATTTACAAATTACCATAATTATGAGAAACCTCTCAAGTTTCAAACAATTAATAATTCATTTAATAAAACAGTATTATCTAACACATATAAAATACAAAACAAGCCATAACATACAAATGAAATAAAAAAATAATATGATTATGAACACACTTATCCGTTTCGTCTTGCTTTAGGGATGAAATATGAAAAGAGAAATTAATGAAGATAAATGAAGAAGTTAAATAAGACTGAGGGTGAGCATTATCAGGTCTCTTCTTGAGTAGGAGGACTAGGTAGTTCATCCCGAGTTGGTGTGCTGGCATTAGAGCTTATCTCGAGAACTTCATCACTTATGTCTAGGACATTCTGCGGCACTGCGCTCTTCACACACCTCAACGATGACGTCACGGTTGTGAGGACAGGTCTCTCAGGTGCGCTCGTCTTGGACGGTCCACTGTCGCTATTGTACTAATGTGTTGAGGAGAAACCGATATTTTATGTAAATCAGACGATCCACAAACTTCTGACGCTGGATTGGCTGTCTGGACTGACTTCTCTCCAGCTTGACTGCTGTCAGTTTCCATGGGAACTGGCTCAGTGTCTTTGGCAGCAGGAATGTCCTTGGTAGCAGGTATGTCTGCCTCCTCACTAGATGTTACAATTTCAGCATCCTTAGCCTCAGCATCCTTTGCACTTTCTGTGAAGTCCATTTTCTCCTCCTCAGAAATGTTTGCCTTGACATTCTGAGAAGCATCAGAATCTGCACTTTCAACTGCTGCCTCAACAGGTTCTTCTTTAACCTTAACTGACCCTTGATGGGTGGTATAACAAAATTTTGATTTTTTTCATTGAAAAATTATTTATCTCAACATGTTTTTGAAATATGATATAGAAAATGATTATACCCAAAAATTAAAGCAAAGAAATTGAAAGGTCACCGTGGAAAATTTTTCACTATATTGTGAAAAAAGCATTGTTTTTATTTACAAATTCATCTTCATATCAAAATATCAGGTCAATACATCATACTTGACAAATCAGAAAGTGTATTTGACGTTTAGTAAATAACATTTCTAGGGGTAATTGCAACTGTGCATTACACACAAAAAACCGTCTGAAAATGTTTAAATTACCATTTATCTACTATTTTGACAGACGCAAATTGTCCGTTACCCCACCAACTATTTTTACAATGTGGAACAAATGTAATGAAGATGGCTAATAAATACTAATATTGTCAACAATAAATTAATAACTAGAGCTATCACTAAAGGTGATGAATACCCCCCACACAGCCTTTGTTTACAATCAAGTGCCCAGCTATAGGAGGTAAGTCACATTTACTGAATTGATGAATTCAAGTGACAAATTATACAAGACTAATAAAAAAAGAATATCTTTTTATGTTCAGTGGCTGTCTTTAACAAAAAAATTCCAACATTCATCAATTCAGTAAGGGCACCGTAAACAAATTAGTCTGAACAGTATGCAGTATGCACATGCAAAAATAAAATAAAAAATAAATAAATAAATTAAGAAATAAATAATAATAATAAAAAATAGATTTAAATGACCAGCTAATTTAAAATTGTATATGTAATAAAGTTCATCAACAGATAAATGAGATGAGGAAAACTGTAGCTAAAGAAAGTAAATTAGTTATTGGGAAATAATGCAAAGAAAATCAGCAAAGGGCAATAACACAAAAGAAAATCAGTAAAACAAAGCATCAGTTTAAAAATAACAAACAACAGACATAACAGGGTAACTGTAAATGAATGAAAACTAAAAAAATTAAAAATATAAAATGGGAAATTAAAAAGGTTTTGCAAAGCAAAGATCACAGCCAAACACAAAGCATCAATCTCATGGATATATGTAAGCAATATTATGCATGATTAAAAAAATAAGATAAATGTTAGGGCAGAGTTTCTAAAACACTATGCTATACATGACAATTACAATACAAACACACACAAAAAAAATAAATAAAAAAAAAAAATTTGCAAATGAAATGTACACTGACCCAAAATGAAAACTTTACACCTGTTTTAAATATCGATATATCAATATGCATTTCATATAGAAATTTGATGTTAGCTAATTGTGAAAGCTAAATGTATCGGTAATGTATCAGTGGAAGAAAGATTTTGAAATGTGGACATTTTCCTTGTTTTTGTCATCAATTAAGAGGAAAGGGGTGAAACTGAAGAATACATACATGACAGAATTCCATTGCCGCTGCGTAAAGCGCAGATGACGTTGTGCCCATTGAAGTCGGATGGCTCGATGATGGCGTGTCAAAATTTGACCAGTATAAGGTCGTCGGGCGCGAATCGGGACCTGGTTTTGCCTTAAACGATTTATGATGGTCTGAGCATGAACCCCATAACGTCGGGCAGTGACGGTTGCAGGTAAAAATCGATTACGCAAATGCGTTAACGTAATTGCGCGATCAGTACGTTGCGTTGTTGCACGTGCGCGACCGGGCCTATGTCGATCATGGACAGATCCAGTTGCAACATACCGACTTTGTAAGTTTTGAATAGTCTGCCTAGAACAGCCAAAATGAGCTAAGACAGCTACTGCTGTTGAACCCGCCAATAACATACCAATAGCTTGGTTTCTTTCATTTTCAGAAAGGTGTGGCATTGCTAATTATCAATAATTTTCCTTATTAAATGTGTTTTTTCAAATTTCTGGTAAAGACTGAATGAGTCTGTGCCAATAACAAATTTGTAAGTGAGCCACGTGGTGCTGTGCACGTGCAAAGTGTGAAAACAGTTAATCCGCTCTATATCGTGAAATACTCGGGGCAAACATTATTCTGTTACATAACCTTGAAGTGTGTTGATTGCCTCATAATACTGTATAACTGTCAAAATGGAAAGTTGATTGTTAAAGAAAATATTTATGAATAAAAAGTGTAAAGTTTTCATTTTGGGTCAGTGTAATAAGCACAAAAAAGCACAGCACAGGGGAAACTCATATTTTAACTTTGGCCTGTAACTGTGACTTTGACCACTGAGTTACAGGTCTAAGTCTTGAGCATGTTTGTCACATACCTTCATGATGACAAACATTACATTATCAATTCACAATCCACATCATAGAAAGTAATAAACCCCATATTCTTAAACTTTAAGTGCTTCCTTGAATTTGGAGCTAAAAATCTAAAGTTCTTTATGTTGGGATCATTTCTACCAAGTTTCATAAACATTGGCCTGGTAATGTATGAGGAGAAAACGTTTACAAAAAACATTAATGATAGACGATGCACAATTCTCAACTGGCATTGCATGATCCCAAAATATCACCATGAGCATGTATGTAGGTATTATATATGATAACAAAGCAAAACATCACAGCAATCCATGATTTTCAATACATCAAATTTACACTCTTTCTGCTGAATAACTATGAAATCAAGCCAGTACTTTTGAACAAGATTTTTCAAATTTGTACTATATGCATACAAGAGGGCCATAATGGCCTGGGTCGCTCACCTGGTATCCTTAGGCTAACAAATACCCCATACCCAGATGAAGATTGACAGTTACTGCCTTATAAACTGTTAAGGTGGAGATACTCAGCAATGGCTGTAATTATTCTTTCAGATTTTGTTACCCTTACTTTACCATAAGACACCTCTGACAATAGCTTTCGCAGACCATCGATACCACGACATTTGTATACAACATTTAAATGTCTGAACTTAAGGCCACTTCCAGCAATCAACCTTGCAGTACCCTTGCTGATAACTTTCTTATCAATAATTGGTTGTAATGATACAATGTTGGTTGAGATGTTACATGCATATTTATAAGACTGGACTGCTTGCTCTAAACTACATGAAATTTCTCTGGCAACAGTTTCATCCAAATGCACTGAATTTACCAATGCCTGCAGCGCAATAACATCTTCATAGGCACTGTGAGCCATGTATGTTTTGCCAAGTAAATTTTGCACTAATGCCTCTTGCTTGTAAGATTGTAAACCAGGCTTTATTTTCCTGAACATTTTGCATGTGTCCATAAAACCATACACACATTTCTGAAGTTGAGGATATTTCCTACAGTTCATTACGGCATGTAGAAGAACTTTGAAAATGGTGAATTTGAACAGCTTAAGGAATTTAAAGGGGGACATATAATCTACTTGTTGACCTTTGTGGAACATAGATTTGCCAGCTACAGAAATACCATTCACTTCTGTTGCCTTGTTTGACATCTTCCTCTGTGAAATAACATATGAAGAGAATGTGCTCGACTCATGTACAGCAGCTAATTGGATGATGTGTGATGTACGTTCTGAAACAGACAAAATAAGATCTTGCTTCTTGCACATCTACACATGATAAATAAATAAGTAAATGTGTAGATTTTCTTTTGGTAGCAGTAAATAATTAAGTGTATCAAGTTTACCAAACCTTACTTCTTTATGTACAAAAGGGTATATAATTTTGAAGCCTTTGAACAAGCCACATCATAGATTCCAACAAATTATGTCATATATATTTTACAATGCTGCATCCTATCAAGAAGCAACATGCAAGCAACACAGTATGCTTAGCTATTTGTTACATGTCACAAGGGACGATAATTAATGCAAACTACAGTTATATGCTTTTGCCATTTGGGACACATAGGAATGTTAAGTAAAGGCTATTGTCATATAGAACTAATGGAAAAGATGAGATTGTACCTAGTCCAGTAGTTTCCAAATCAAAATACACATTTTCTTTCCCATTTATGTCCAGACCTGTTCTACTTGGTTGTGGAAATGGTGGAGGTATGGTGGTAATGTCAACATTGTCTGTATCAATATTTGTAGCATAGGTTGGACCCTCGAGGACTTCAAGAACTGTCTCCTTCCCATGCCTGTAAGTTGGATCAATCAATGAAAAGATTTCTAAAGAAACAATACAGCATAACTTATCATTATTATAACTGGAATTCAAAACTAAAGCTATCACTACAGGTGATGAATACCCACATAGAAAATTCCCCAAATGGTCATTAGTTATTAAAAAAACTTTTGACGCTATTAAAATTATAAATGTGTATACCTGTGCTTAGCATGACTGTAGTTAAATAAAATAAAAAAGAAAGTAATTATTGAAATCATTCCTGAAAATCATTCAACCATAACATAAGTACAATATACACATCTGTGCTTGCTGGTGAAACTTCATATGAATTTTGATTCAAACACATGATGTACTGCTACTTAATAAAATTAATTTAAGTACCACTATAGCACAACTTTGTCTGTATAAGACACAAATAAATTGACAATTTTTCAAAGAAAGGCAAAACAATATTGTACCGCTCCTGCTTGAGCTGAATCCGCCTTGCTTGGCTGCCCTAGTAACAGCTATTGCTTTTCTTTTTCTATGTTGTAAATCCTTTAGTATGGCCAGTTTGGATGTGTATGCTCCAGGAGAAATACCAAGTTTTTTTGTTTACCTGCAACAGAATGAAAATAGGTTTACCCAATGCAATATGTAATTTATTCTGTGATATTTTAAATAATGCAATATGTTTTTATTTTATTTATTTTTTCACATAATGATTTGTAAACTTTTTATAATGGTTAATTTTATTCCATTTATCAACTAGAACTGCCATTGTAATGGCGCAAATACCCTCCGCATGTCGCTTTGTCACAGGAATGAAGTTTACAGTTCTTGTTTCAAGTTTCATCTTGATGCCTTTTATACTTTTTGAGTTACAGCCCGGACAAAAATTAAGTATGAAAATTTACAAAGGGCAATAACTCCAAAATTATGTGACAAAGAGTTATGGTTCATGGTCACTGCACGCCCCCTCAATGAGATCTATCGACATATGAAGTTTCATCTTGATATCTTTTATACTTTTTGAGTTACAGCCCGGACAAAAATTAAGTCTGAAAATTTATAAAGGGCAATAACTCCTAAATTACAAGACAAAGAGTTATGGTTCATGATCACTGCACGCCCCTCAATGAGATCTATCTACATATGAAGTTTCATCTTGATGCCTTTTATACTTTTTGAGTTACAGCCCGGACAAAAATTAAGTCTGAAATATTTAAAGGACAATAACTCCAAAATTACGTGACAGAGAGTTATGGTTCTTGATCACTGCACTCCCCCTCAATGAGATCTATCCACATATGAAGTTTCATCTTGATGCCTTTATACTTTTTGAGTTACGGCCCGGACAAAACTTAAGTATGAAAATTTACAAAGGGCAATGACTCCAAAATTACGTGACAGAGAGTTATGGTTCTTGGTCACTGCACACCCCCTCAATGAGATCTATCTACAAATGAAGTTTCATCTTGATGCCTTTTATACTTTTTGAGTTACAGCCCGGACAAAAATTAAGTATGAAAATTTACAAAGAGCAATAACTCCAAAATTACGCGACAGAGAGTTATGGTTCTTGGTCACTGCACTCCCCCTCAATGAGACCTATCCACATATGAAGTTTCATCTTGATGCCTTTTATACTTTTTGAGTTACAGCCCGGACAAAAAAAACCGACAGATGGCCGTACGGCTGGACTGAGAGACGGCCAGACAGACAAGCTGAATCCAGTATACCCCCCTTACAACTTTGTTGTGCGGGGGGTATAATAAACACTGAGCATTAGCAGCCTACAAAAATATGCAGGTAGAACCAGTGAATGCATGTACATCCCAAACTGTGCTTTGTCGCTTGATGGGCACTTATTTATACTATATGGGCTCTCGAATAAAAAATGTGAGCCAGACAAATTTATAAAGGGAAGTAACTCCTAAATTCTTCAGAGAGTTATGGTCCTTGTGTAATGCACTTCTCCTCAATGAAATGTATTTACCCATGAGGTATCATGTTCATACCTATTATAAATTTTGAGTTATACTCAGGACAAGAGTGGAATAGACAGACAGACTGACAAACAAGGGAATATATGTGATAATCTTTGGGGAGCTGATAATGGTTATGTTAAAATAAGGGTTCTTCTCACAATGCCTTTGATGTTTCTAGTGCATTAAGAAACAAGTACTAACAATAAAGAAATACAAACAAAACAAACAAGAAAGCAATTTTTGTGAAGGTCAATCCAAGGATCTTGCATGCCAAGTTTCATTAATTTCTACCCAGTGGTTTCAGAGATGACTTTTAAAGCAAATTGTTGAAGACGCAATAGCTTATCTTGAGCACATTGTGCTCTAGTAAGTTAAATATACCAAAATTTATACACCTGGAAAAAAGTAAAGCATCTCCTGAATTCTTTATACGTTTCATTATCAATCCTTGATACTAAAATCACAAGAAAAATGATATTAAAACTGCAGCATCAACTTCACTGAAACAAGACATCCATTTAAGGACAGACCTGCAGATTTCATTTGCTCAATTTTTATGTTTCTTCTTAAAAATGGCAATTTTCCTTGATCAATTTTGTAATTGAATGTATCTGAATTAGCTAGTACAAAGTGCATTACATCCTACAATCTCATTACATGATGACAAGGTTTGTGGGAATCACTGGTAGTTCATAATCACATGAATCTTTTAAAAATTCTTTTCCAACAACAGATATGGTAAAACTTCCTATGTAAGTCTATGTAAAATCAAGAGACCCCTGGGGCGGGGCAAATTTTGATCTGAGGGCCATGATTAGAACAAACTTGGTAGATGTCATTAAAGCAATAATACACAAATAATATCTAAACTCCAGGTCTTGTGGTTTTTGAGAAGAAATTTTTTCTAGTTTTTCTTCCATACAAGTCTTTGTAAAATCAAGTGACCTCAACGGTGAGGCTAATTTTGACCCCAGGGCCATGATTTGAATAAACTTGGAATAGATCCACTAGACAATGTTACACACCAAATATCTAAGCTCTAGGCCTGGCAGTTTTGAAGAAGATGATTTTTTAAAATCTTTTTTTAGCTGTGACCTACTTTTTCAACCAATCAAAATAATTTAAACAACTTGATAGAGGGCATCATAAGGATGATTCCTGTGAAGTTTGGTTAAAATCCATTCAGCGGTTTAGGAGGAGATGTTGTTTAAAGGAAATTGTTGACGCTGGATGCACAGACGCCGGACAAAAGGCGATCACAAAAGCTCATCATGACCTACATTTTAGGTTCTTGGATTATATCCCCATAGCAGACGTTTCCTCTAGTGCTGGTGTTACCAAGGCCTAACGGAAAGTGGTAAATCAATATCAATCAAGGTTATTTGACTGTCAAACTTCGCTACACGTGAGAATGGTATTGGAAAAGACAAGAAAATTGAGGATACGAGTTTTTGATTTTTATTCAGTTTCATACTGAGCAAGGCATGTGTCACCCAGTATCACAATAGCTTGTTAATAGAGTAACAACGCTATAACAGTTCATACAGACTTACACTCACAATTCCTGAAAATAAATAATTTGCAATCTGCTTTTGATGATGATTTTTTTTAATGTATAGTTTAGTAAATGAATTTAAAATAATATTAATGTACAATAAACTTATATCAACTTCAAAGAGTTAAACACTTGATGTGCATAATAAGCAAGAGCTGTTGACAAAAAAAGCTTGCTTACTGATTTAAAAAAAACAAAAACATTCCCCCCGAAGACAAAATTATTTGCGAATGAAACTTTAAAGTTAAGTTTTAAATAATAAATATTAGTTTTCATACCAAATATAAGCATTACAGTACACTTGAAATGTGTTCTATTTTGAATGTTAGAATGTTGACACTTAAACTACATATTAACCTAGCACAACACACATGCTAACATTAGGGTGACTTTACTTGTAGCACTTTATCCTTCTTACAGATTGAACAATGGAGTTTATCTCAGGGACCCGTGATTTCAGTTATTTTTGTCTCTCATTGCATTCTGAGTGATAAGCCATATTCCAGTCATTTGATCCTTACATACAGATTTCATTTTACTTTGTATATGAAAGAGGACTTTGACCAAATTAAATCGCAGTAAGCAGAGTTTTAATGAACGTAAGCCGATCAAAATCAACTGTCAAATTGATTAAATTTTTTTGTTGGCATTTGAAATTTGAACACAGAAATCCAAAATTGACCCTGGTCAAATTGTTTAAAAAAAAATTAGTTGTAATACTTAATAATGAAAACCCTGGAAGCAAGTATGGTCAGAAATAAAGCTATATGTTTGAAATAAACCTATGTTTTTCAACAGGAATGTCCCTTCTTTTCAAAAATCTAACGTTTTGCTGTCCAGTCACATGATATTTGAAAGGAATTGAATAACATGTCCTTCAAACAACATAGCATCCCATTTCTTCAATATATGAATATACTTAAATAACATCAATAAAAACAGTGAATACTGGGTTTTACTTGTCAATATTAACTTATCACAATATGCCTGATTTCCTTGCTAGCTGCTGCACAATAACACTTCTTTGCACAGAAAAATAATCATTAATTTTTAAATCTGATTACATGTACATGATTCAGAAAGCCAACTTGTTTAAAAAAAAAATTAAAAATTTTTAATCTATGAAAGACAATAAAAAAAGTATTATATAACAATATAAAATACAAAACAAGCCATAACATACAAATGAAATAAAAAAATAATATGATTATGAACACACTTATCCGTTTCGTCTTGCTTTAGGGATGAAATATGAAAAGAGAAATTAATGAAGATAAATGAAGAAGTTAAATAAGACTGAGGGTGAGCATTATCAGGTCTCTTCTTGAGTAGGAGGACTAGGTAGTTCATCCCGAGTTGGTGTGCTGGCATTAGAGCTTATCTCGAGAACTTCATCACTTATGTCTAGGACATTCTGCGGCACTGCGCTCTTCACACACCTCAACGATGACGTCACGGTTGTGAGGACAGGTCTCTCAGGTGCGCTCATCTTGGACGGTCCACTGTCGCTATTTGTACTAATGTGTTGAGGAGAAACCGATATTTTATGTAAATCAGACGATCCACAAACTTCTGACGCTGGATTGGCTGTCTGGACTGACTTCTCTCCAGCTTGACTGCTGTCAGTTTCCATGGGAACTGGCTCAGTGTCTTTGGCAGCAGGAATGTCCTTGGTAGCAGGTATGTCTGCCTCCTCACTAGATGTTACAATTTCAGCATCCTTAGCCTCAGCATCCTTTGCACTTTCTGTGAAGTCCATTTTCTCCTCCTCAGAAATGTTTGCCTTGACATTCTGAGAAGCATCAGAATTTGCACTTTCAACTGCTGCCTCAACAGGTTCTTCTTTAACCTTAACTGACCCTTGAGCCAGGTCTGAGATCACTTTGTCAGTAACAGCACTTTGTTCTTTAGCACCACTGTCAACCACACTTTCTGACGTCTGATAGGCCAAAATGGGGCGTTTAATACTCGTTTCTGTCACACTATCTTCTGGCTCCTGTTTAACTGTACTAGTAATGTCAGGGACCTCCTCTGGCTCACTCTTCACTGTCACATCCGGGTCTAAGTCTGAGGTAGAGGAAGGTTCCGTTTTAATAGTTTTTTCAGGGGAGTTTATCTCTCGTTCCTCCACAAATGAA
>CM037777.1:69492810-69542810 GCA_021229015.1 Solen grandis
GCCTACTAAGAGCACGTTGAACCAAAATGACCTTGTATTGCAGACAATGACAAATTTCGACTTTTACGAGGAAATTTTAACTTTCTGCCTTAAAACTTTGAAAGCCATATCAGTTATTCGAAATTTCTTTGGTGACTTATTTGGCGATACGTTTGTACAGCATGCAATAAGAGACGTGTACGTCCTCAGAATTCGGGACAGTACTAACAACTGTTAATACAACGTATAAACACTCGTGTAATAGATAATGACATTTTGAAGATACACTGGATTTTACAAAAACTCGGGGAAAAAACTTAAAAGACTGCTTATCTGTCATGTTCCTTAAGATATTTTCTTTTGTGAGCGTATGTCATCAGGTTTCCTCACGATAATGCACTAAGTGTTTAATATGCTGAGAACTTTGATATATGCCTAACAGGTCAGCGATGCCGGCAAAAACTTTTTTAAAATGCTAGATCGTAACGCGACGAATCCAAATTAAGTTTCGTGAACGAGTTGGTAATCTGTAGGTTTTAGTCTACAGTCTGTCACTATCGGCACATTTTTTTTTTTTTTTTTTTTTTTTTTTTTGATTGCAACCACGGCCGAAAGCCATATATTACTTCATTTTGTGATTCCCTTATCATCATTCTCGTAACATTTCGGACATGTTGCTTTTTGGAAGATAGCCGAGAATATCCTTTTTACTTTGTGTAAAAGTCATATGCGGGTTTCCCAAACTTAAAATGAATTGTTGGAAGGAACAAAGAAATAACTGCAATGGAATTTAGTGAACAATTGCGGTTTTGTACCCTGCTTACATTCTTTACACTGCGATAAAACAGGTGGGAACCGCTCACGATATCGACTTGACTTGACTTGACTATTTGAGTCTACCGTCGCTTCGACAGTATTTCAGTTATATAGCGACGTCCAGCTAATTACGAGTGGAGGAAGACCCCGAATGCACGGAGGCATCCGGGCAGAACCACCGACCTACCGCAAGCCAGCTGGAAGGCTTCCTCACATGAAAATCCGAATGACCCTGCCGGGATTCGAACCCACGCGGTGAGGGGCTCACGATATCGAATGTTACGTTTACTAAACAAGCTGCGGAAAGATGGGGGCTCGAAATTCTATGGGGCGATTCGCCCCATCCAACTTCGAGCCTCTGTAATCAGCAATTGACTGCATGTTCGGGTACTCTGCTTTGATTTTTAACAAAATACATAACCGGAAACCATTTATTATTATTAGCCAAATTTTAATATTGGCCTTCAGAGTTCGATTTGTAATTGGCAACACATAACTCTTTTGAGAAAAAATCTGTATAAAACTATTGATGGAATTTGTTCATATATGACAACACTTGCTTGCACACTAGCAGCTATATTCAAGTTTCACCTTTAAATTCATTCGACGGTACATGGTTATAATACTGGACAAAACTTAAACAAAAACAGTTGGTGGTTAAACAATATATGCTTTGGCTAGACCGATGGATAATAAAATGGACAAGCCTTCCTTTTAAAGGGAAATTTTATTCTTGTATTGTCACATTTCATAGTTAAATAATGAATGCAGAAGACAAACGATACCTATTCAACAACCCCAAAGATGACATCCAATAACATACATGAGAAATTCCTCATCGGTCCCTGGGTTATGTTGCGCCTTACAATAAAAGAATCTCGTCTATACCAGAGTTCGAACCTACAACCACTGCATCACAAAGCAATAAATAGTCTCAAAACCTTTGACTTGAGTTACTTCCACAATACGAAGTGATTTCTGACTCTTAGAACATTTGTAATGTTTTAAATATGTATTTTAGTTTGGACTAACTAAACGCCAAAGGGAAATATGTCGAGCCCGCGGTCTAAAACGAACCTATCCCATCAAAGTGTGACCTTGACCATTGAACTAAGTACCCAACACTTGAGAGCGACACATCGTCGTCTCACTTAGGCAGATCTTACTACAAATAATTTGAGTTGTTTTTTTCCCCCAAAGATATTGTACACCATAACAAGCAAATCTAGCACTATAGCATTTTACCTCTAAGTGTAACATTGACCCTGGAAAACATCAATGAAAACATAACTGCCAAGTTGTTTGAAAATCTATTCATATCTATATGTTCCTGCGTGGACAGGACAAAAACAATCACCATGACCTTTGACCTCATCTCAAAGTGTGACTTCTGGGTTCACCTAGGAAAACATTACTTTTTAATCCTACTATTGAGATTTAGGTTACAGACAAGTAAAGCCTTCACCATGACATTTGACCTCTTGGTGTGACCTTACACTTGGAGCTAGGAACCTAAATCTTGTGCGCTATATTTTGTTTTATTGTTGAAAACATTACTGCAAAGTAATTGGAAAATCCAGCTAATCACATTTAGGTTACAGCCTCGACAAGCAAATCAATCACCATGACATTTGACATCTAAGTGTGACCTTGACCATGTAGCTAGGGATCCAACTCATGTGCTCAACACATCGTCTCATTGCGAAACCAGAAATATCTTTTGAAAAAATGTATGTTGAATTGATGGGATTAAAGTAATAGAAATGTAGAACGTTTATAATAAGAATAAATCAATATCTGCAAAGTATTTCATTGTAGGGAGTCAAAATGAGCATGAATAGATAAAATATCGATATTGAAGTCACCCCTCCACTGCAATCTGCTGTAATAAAGAGCGCCGTTTTTCAGTGATACCTCAGGTATGTATAACATTAGGCCGGGGCCAAGTATCAATGTACATCAAAGAGACGTGTTTTGGTAAGATAACTTTATATTTTTCAGTTTATTACCATTTTTTACGTATACAATAGGTACATCGTCAACCATTTTAATTATACAATATATACCACGTGACAAACGTTATAGCTCATAACAGAATACATTCACTCTACCACACACTAACCCATATATTCACTCACTAACTCATTCTCTTCCTCTCTCCCTCATTCACTTGCATACACATTCATTATTATCACTAAATCGCACACATGACAAGTTCTATCATGTATTTAATTAAACTCTTTCACACTCTACATACAGAATACAGTGTACTACAAAAAGGAGGATTTACTAATAAACGCATATAAAAAGCATTTCCAGCAAAAATGATAAGTGTAAAAACTCATGAAAAAATAAGAGATTTTCTTATCAAAGAATCTGTAATTCAGTACTATAACAAAATTTCTTGAATACGAAGTATATGTTTCCGCTAGTTGTCATCTCAACAAACAATGGTGCGTAACTTTTTTCCATGAGTATAGGAATATCTAATCGTTAAAATACTCATTCGGCGCTGTCTTAGGTCATAATCCCTAAGTAGGTCAAAGGTGAGGTTAGACAACTACGCCGAAAAATCCTTGTCTTGGTTACAGTCAGGACAAGCAAATCCGTACGACCTGACGCACAACGCAATAACGTACTGACACCGTGCGGATATCCTGGTTGCTACATGTATACCGAGGGTCAATATTGTAAGGACAAAATATTCAGGGATAAAACGATGAAGAAGTTCAGTGAATAACCCCGAACTCTGTATTCGGGGCTTTGCATATTTAATACGATCAATGGTTTTATGAAAAAGATCAAACAATTTTCATAAAATCAACAACGTTCATGATCAATGCTAGCTTTCTAAAATTTAACATGTCCAGTTTTCATTCATAACTGGATTGATGGCTTAAATTCACTCTGTTCACAAACATGAACGACATTTAGATGAAATGCTGTGATCACTGAACGTCTATGACTGCAACCATAATCCTCATACATCTTGGATTTCAGGCACACTCTTCCCGTTTTACATATTAATACTATTGTATAATTTTCGCATCCATAAATTCTCTTTTTTATGAAAGCCTTTTATGACAGACCGATTATAACAGTTTGCATTTGATATAAGGACTTTCAGAATTCACTTTCTCAGCAATCGATTTCTGTGCACAGTTATAGATGTTTTCTAAAGGAACAAAATGATATAATTTTAAACATTCCAATTCCTTCTCCCGGATGAATGTTGTTGTCAAGAAATGGACCTGAGATTAATGATGATGATTAATGAGTTCTATACAATCGATAAGTTAAACAGCACCACAACGTCAGGTGAAGTAAGCATTACTATTTTGTACATATACATCAAATTCATCCATTAGGAAGTACCATCCATTAATTAGATGAAAGAAGCATGTTACTATGTTTTATATATTCTGTTATAAATGTTCTTTATAAAACATAATACGCATATGCACATGGTGTCTAAGACAGCAATATTTGATAGATGACGGCTTTGGTTCAGCTCCTTCCCATGGGAAGCAACATCTATAGTCGTTCCTCGCTACTTGCCGGATATAAGATTAGCACCTGATGAAATGTTTTCCCGCTCAGTATTATGTGTGCTTCATGATTCATACGATGAGACGGGATCCAGTCTGAAGTCATGCCATTTTATCGGCCATTTTCGCTTTTTTGATGACGTGCTGGTTTTCTGTTAAGTCGAACAGCGAATCAGTGGCGAATATTGGGTGTCAGTCTAGCAGGTGCGCGTAGGTTTAAATTACGGCTTCGTGATGTCCCGATAAAGAAAACACGATGGCATCCTAAAATGAACTTAGCCCTAAAAAGTCATTGAATTTCTTGCTTCATTTTCTGTGCTACCATGATTTAAAGAAAAATAAATGAACTTAAGAAAGTTTTGACTTTGAGAAATGTGCATCCTTAGTAAACCAGTACAGTTTGTCCTCTTTGTACTCTAAGGTTATACTTTCAATATGCAAATGCTGAAAAACAGCTTTCGCTTAATACTTCATAGTTTAGAAATGCCCTTGAAGAATCTTTTGGTAGGCTAAAACTTGTCTAAAAGAATTTTCAGTCATTCCCCACTAGGGAGTCTAAAGACAAGACAGACAAACGTAAACAGCTTCATGCTGACAAAATGAAAATATTTTTATGATCAACTATACTTAATATATTAATCATTTCACGCATGCTAATTTCAAATGTCATTAACAATTTCTTTACACAACTGAGATATCGGTCATGTTGTTCTGAAAATAATTTAAACACAACTTTTTCTTCTAAAACTCATTATTTTGTAAATGATAGAGTACTAGCTTTCAAGGCCAACCTGCCTCAGCGAATACGTTACATTGTCAGCATAAAATAAAACCATTGTAAACTTAAGATAAAGTTGGATTCGTCAAATAATGAACACTTAGTCGCATAATATAAAGTCAAACCTTTAATCGCCCATATAGGAGTCGCATGTCACCTGCTTCCGTGGTCACTACGTCAGTCTATTTTGAATGTTTATGTGGTGGAAATTGTCTGAAAAACAGACATGTGATCTATATAGACAAAATGATACTGACAGAGTTGCGTGAGTTCTCTTGATGCCGGGCATATTATATGCACTTAATAGTAAAAGTGAAACTGGCCGACTCAGAAGACTTGATTTAGTCTGTCTGGCAAATTGACACGGGTTTGTTGGGTGGAATCATGCACGGATACCGCTTACACCGCATAAACTCTGATTTTACATCAGGTTACCTAGCACCTATGGTGTGGTAAAATAATTTAGTCGAGCTAACCCTGTTTTATTATTGGTAGAGTTTACCTTAAGATTCTGCTTCCGGTTTCTGTTTTGCTTATTGCAAAGAAACAGATTTTTAAGTCTATTATGATCAGTATATTTCATTTATTTAATGAAATACTTACATTTAAATGCATAAATCAAGGTTATATGCATTTAAAGAGGTTAGGGATGTCAGAAACACCAGTGACGGTGCACCGAATTAGGATTTTATCCCAATGGCAAGTGATTGTGCGAGAGTCATGACAAGACACAATGGGGATTTAGATGACCCTCATCTTGTGCAGGTCCATTGTGTTGCACATCACCTTGCATTGTTTGCTAGTCATGCTTGTGGAGAGACTTCATCGTTTACGGAATATCATCCGACTGTGAATAGTGTGTACCGGTACTTCCACAAATCTGCTATTCGGTACAACATACTGCGAGAGATGGGGGATGTATTAAATGACAACCAAGGTTATACTTATGTGCCACTAAAGGAACCAGTCAGCTTCAGGTGACTATCACTGGAGACTGCAGTCAAGGCAGTTAATCAGGTTTACCCAGCACTAGTGGTGGCGCTTGAGCCGGAGGCTGCAACAGGGAGCAGAGAAGCAAAACAGATCCTAAAGTCAGTCAGTCAAGAGAGTTTTATTTATCTTTAGGACGTTTTTTTTTTCTAGTAAATGTGTGTGTGAACAAGCTGTACAAACTTTTTCAACGGGATGAACTGAATTTAGACATAGTCATTGTGAATGTGAATGCTACAAAGGACGCACTGAGTTGTTTTAAGGTGAACAGTGGTTCCTGCTTGAGTTAAACATACGATTCATTGAGTAGAGGAATATATCAGGATGGTTAGGTAGTAGACACAACCCTTGATGTGTATTGGTTCTTGCTACATTGAAAAATTGAGGAAGAATCCAGGGGAAACTAGCTGTGGTTAACTGTTTATTGAGCCCTGCCAAGTTGCCCGTGCAAACATCTGCATTTGTAGACTATGGCATGGAGGAGTTGGAGACTGTCATCAAATGGCTTGCTCCTTTCGAGGGACATGATTGGTTAGTGGATGCAGGGGGAATGACAGTAGACTACCTTCAATTCAAAATGACTGAAAATCTTCGTGAACAGTCCCTCGTTAGTGTATGTGAAGCCGTCATTAGGGGCTTGGTACGTATTTTCCAGAGTTGTCAGTACTTGCGAGGTACATGTTGACTGCAGCTTTCACTAGTGTCGACTGTGACAGAGGGTTCTCTACCCAGAACAGACTGAAAACAAAAGTCAGAGCTGAGATGAAGCAGGTAAAACTGGCTAAACTGATCAGAATAATAGAAGAAGATGAGGGAAATGTGTTCAATTAATTTCAAGCAATAGACATTGTCCATAGATTCAACAAGATGATAGGCGCCTATCTGAGATAGCAACAATATTGTTATTGTGCTGCCTTCACGGCCACTTCATGCTGACACCGTTAAACTACCCGTATTTATGCATACTACCCGCTCTTACCACTCGGCTACCAGGACCGGTGTTATTTATCTTAATGGCACTTACATCGATAATTTAAAGCAGCTTGTACACGTTCGATAGAAATTTTGAATAAAGGTTTTTTCTACTCTCCCGGGAAAAACTCTAATCTCGGTATCACTGAAGCAGGTGTTTGCTGTACCACATTACACATTCCGCAACATGGCGTCTTTACATCCCAGATAACGAATTCGTAAGTATTATTAAAATGTTTAGCCTGCTACGGGAGCGAATGCGCGAAAAATGAATGTTATCAGTTATGTGACGCCACGCGGATATAGAAATTCTGAATTTAGGTTTTATATCGTTCGTAACACTATGGCCTGAGATAGAGAAACTATCCATTTTTTATAATCATTCACGGAGTGTAATATTGGACATCAAGCGTCATGTAGATGGATATACATAATATAAACAGAAAGTTTTAAATCAAATACTTGTCAGTGACCATCTGTGAACGAGCTGATTTAGGGGCCGCCGTGGCCGCGCGATTACAGTCGTGGACTACAAATCTCTCAGCCCCTCACCGCTGTGGGTTCGAATCCCGGTAGGGACTTTGGATTTTTCATGTGAGGAAGCCTTCCAGCTGGCTTGCGATAGGTCGGTGGTTCTACCCGGGTACCTCTGTGTACTCGGGGTCTTCTTCCACCTGTAATTAGCTGGACGTCGCTATATGATTGAAATACTATCGCAGTGACGGTAAACCCCAATACAATAACAACAACAACAACGAGCTGATTTAATCCTGTACTAAAAGTGTTTTTATTATAACTATTATGTCATCTTGCAGAAAGTTTGTTTTGTATGTACATATTATATATGTGTGAACACACATAAACATATTTCCCTAAATTTGATTTCTTTCAAGGTTGAAATGATCCAGCTGTAAGATCTATATTATTTTAAGGAAGGAGCTGATTTATGTGTTAGATTTGGCGCCGTTACTATGTATACTGAGTATCACGGTTATTCAGTAACCATTCAGTAGTTGTTTTATTTGTGTTTACTTACATTACTTACTTACATTACTTATACAACCTAGTTTATGTTATGTGGCATGTACACGAACGACCGGAAGAAAGATGCTGTAGGCTGACGTGCATGTTCAAGTATTCATTTCCGCGATTTCACGGGACTTTCTCTAGTGTATACACAAACAAAAGAAACACTTAAAACACGGGAAATAGCGAGTACAAGTAAAGTCTGTGTATTGTATGTATAGGATATCAATCGATTGCGAGGTGCTTCTGTGCAGGAAATACCTGGCCACGAGCTTCATGTGCTCGTGGCCAGGTATTTTCTGCACAGAAACACTGGTGCACGAGGTTGATATCCGACTTACACACCTTAGACATTCATAACTAGCCATGTCAGACTAGGATTCGGACATTTTGTTCCAAACCTTGGATTTGTTTGAGGAAGAAACTCAAATCTGTTTTAACCCAGAACACATACAGGTAAGCGCAACTTCCAATAATGATGCATAATGATTTTTTTATTTGTCTTCTAATTTGTTTTCTTTAAAAAAACAATCGCCCCCTAAATCCGCCTATGCCCCCCACCCCCGCTAAAATTATGCATCCGCTTCTAATTATAACAATGAATTTATAAAGTACAAGCTATATGAAATCATATATAACCTTAGAATGAAGGTTTTAAATAAACACGTGTTTATGCATTATAAGTTTGGTTAGTATATTAATGAAGATAATGAAGAATGAATGTGATTACTAGTAGTCTACGTTTATTTGCATAGTAGTAGTAACTATTACCACTAAACTACTATTGCATACTATTGACTGTTCCTGTACAATAAACTTTGAAACATATAAAATGTGACTATTAAAAGGAGAGAATGTAAGAATGCACTTTGTTATTTTTTTTAATTTATTACAGGTGGTGTTGTTTTATGTAAAACTGTCGTCTATGACATCAGCGGACTGCAGTTATCTTTGCACGAGACCAAGTTTTTCTGTGCACGAGAACGGATTGTTCTATACAGAGAAAAACTCGGTCTCGTGCATGATATTTTATAAAAGAGTATATATAAGTGTCAGATATCTGATTTGATTTTAATATTAGGTTATAAACAAACATGGTGTTTTAGCTCACTTTCAGTCGGTCGCCTTGCAAAATGGCCGCCGTTCCATTAGTCCTATAAATAAGCCATAGCGCATCGATTTTACTATTTTGACATTTCCTTGATACGCTATGTCTTATGGCTCGCCGTATACATTGATGTAGCAAACTCCGCGTGAATTCTAACGCGCTACATTTCCATTTATCATATGCATAAAAATTTGCAATTCACTATGAAAACACAATAAACTTATAGCAGACATAATAATTTACGCTGTTAGTTAAGGAAATTGTCATACATAGACATTCAGAGGGTAAAATACCTTATCAAAAACTGCACATTCCTTTTTTTTGCCTTTATATCCTCCATTACGAACAAACGACACCGAGTGTTTCGAAAAAAACGTGTGCAGTCAGGGTTAAACTGGGAACACGAATTTCGGGTAGATGAAGTTTGTCTTGTAAACTATATCGTGTTTAAAGTCCAAAATAAACAATTGCAATGTCGGAAACATTTATATCGTGAAGTGAGCGATATGACAGATGATAATATATCAGTGAATGAGAATTGTCCCACTCAACATCGTTAATTTGACTTTATTTATTTCGTCTAAATATTTTCGGCTATTCCGTATATTTTACATAACACTGACTTACACAGCAAGATGGTGGACAAATGACTACATCAATTGATGTCAATTACAAAAGGATTTTTTGACATTAAAATGGTAATATTTCAAACTTTAATGTGATCAATTAATATGTTTTTCTGTTTGTTTTCTATATATGATAGTTATTTTGTCAACAGACACGTATACTTAATTTAATGTTTTGCTACATGGACCTCTATGGGAAGCCATAAGACTTCGCATATCGGTTGAAAGTAAAAATGTTAAAAATCAGTCTATTGAATGTTAAAGGTGAATTATGATATGCGAAGGCTTATTTATAGGACTACCGTTCCATGTGTTGCGAGTGTGTCCCCGGTGAATTAGGGGTCCCCCGAACAACTATCGGGTTTCAGGGAGTAGTCTGAAAACTAAAAACGAAATTTTCTCCAGTTATTCCTTGACTTTATAAATATGTGTATTATTATTTTTATTATTTAATACAATCTATAATAAACAAACACAGCAAAACATTTCACACTAATACTTATATCTAAATTGCATATAAATATGAAAATTAACATTTTAACATCATTTTTATTTTTATCATATATAATAATTTAATTTGAAATTAGATAAGCAATAAGTTCAATTTAATCTAAAATAAATACAATAAAACCAATAGTTAACTTAGAAATAACAACAACAGATAAATCATTTATGCTTACCTAAAGACTAATTTTGTCTCTTTATTCCTCAACTGGAGTTTTGTATCTTGTATATATACCGGTATACTAACTATCCGCGTCCCGATAATGAACTAGAGTAATTGGATAAAGTAACTGGGTGGTTCTAAGAACCGTTTTTTAAAAATGGCCAGTTCTCGAGTTATTTGTATCCCATGTATTATGCAGACTTAAGCAGAATGTTTACTGCCAGGCTTATCTCTACGTACATGCTCACATCAGCTGAAGTTAGGATATGTAATTGATTAGCCCAATATATTGCTTACTAAGGAATTTGTTTCTCTCACACGAATATATATATGTGTGTCCAATTAATGACCATCGCTTGCTTTTGTGTTTTTCAGCTTTGCACTAAACGTTTTGTTAATTTCATGTTTCTCATGTTCTACCGGTTTTCTGTGTGGTCATCATTTATGTAATTCTCGAACAATGCTTATCTTCGCCATTGATCAGATCACGCACACGTACTGTGTGTGTGTAACCAATTTGTTCATTTAACCTTTTTAATGTTCTAAGCATTGTACTGAGGCATTTTGTTTTTTATTCTTAATATAACTAAAATATTTTATTAACTTAACTATTATTACAACTCTTAATAGAAGCAATAGTATTTTTTAAAAAATAAGTTGCCTATCACATTATTTCGAGAGTAATTTCAATAAGAAGTCACTCCGGTCGATATATTATGGTGCATTCAATACAGTAATGTTCCTCCGTTGTTTTTACAGTTGTACATGTCATAAGTATAACCATCTGCCAAAATATCGACTGTAAATAATGCGTCTTATGTGTATGTGACACATACATTCTGTCTGTATCTTAGTCTGGTGGAGTGACACTTTTAAGGCTTACTTGCATGGATGGAAAACGCGTCCAAGAAAGACATACTATTAAATTTAAAGGATGATAGGCCTGATGCGTTTCAGATCCTTTGTCTCCGATGCTATGAAATGGATTGTCTGGTTTAATTTTATACAAGTATTTCAGTCGCTTTGCATTTGTGAAATACCAGAAAATCAAAAGAATTGTGCATGAAACTATTTACCAAGTAAACATACACAAAAACAAAAGAAACACTTGAAACATGGAAAACAGCAAGTACTAGTAAAGTCGTTTGAACGTTTAAACATACTGTAGTTAGCCCCGATACAGTAAACACTTTCCAGCATCCTTCGCACAGGATTATATGTGTTTAATCAAAATAAATCAGCTGGGAAGAGTTCTGAATCAACAAAAATGTTATATAATTCGTCTTCTGAATGCATTTTTGATAACATAATAACTTATACGTGTATGAAAAAATAGTGCATATTAGCAAACAATGGAGTTTACGAAGTAAATTCACGATAACTATAATAATACACATTCAGTCTTGTTGGTATAAAATACCAGATAGGTAGAAAAAAATCACTAAAACCTTGTTTCAAAACGAAAGTTGCGCAAATTCTTTTCGAGGCAATGCAATACATAATTATATAAAACACATGTTACTTAATATAGTGACAAAAATACGTCGTTGAAAAAACTATTATCAGTAGGAGTTCCACGGAACCACTTCACGTGCATACACCTCATCACCTATGCACGCTCAGGAAATAGGCCGCGACTAATTCTACATCCGGTTTAGTGCCTATTTTTAATAACCTAAGTAAAATGGATATTTCAACCCCTTCTCATTATGTTTTTGTACTGAATTATATTGAAATTTATGAGGAATAGATTTTTTTAATTTCAGCAAACATTTATTTCGGCTGATATTCAATCATTTCGAAGAAATTATACTTATACTGCAGAAAATCTGTTTTATTTTCTTGTTTTTTTTATGTTTTTATTTATTTATTTTTTTAGTGAAATACTCACTTTTCTCCTCCAAAAAGCTAAACATCTATAATACAAATTTCCTTTATATTTTGTTTATTAGTACGATATTTCCTTAACTACTAAACTTTAGAGTAAAAAGAAAATCTGTATTACAGATTTTTAGAAAATCGTATTTAAATTAACTCACCGTATTTTGTAGGTCAAACCGGAAGTTGAGTTCTTATATATTTTTCATTTGATAACCCAAAATAAAATACCTGTTATTTGTAGTTCATTGCTTAAAATAAAGACAATATGTGAAGAAATCAAACTAGTATGTGTTTGACTTGTTTCTAAATGAATTTCCCGAAATTCAGCCCCTTTCCGGTATTTACGGTACATTTTACTCTTATGTGTCCATTCATCTGCTTCTTGTGTCAAATTTGTTTTCAACATGAATTTCTAACTTTTACTCAGTGACCCCGTGTATTGAAAGAGGGTTGTTTCAAAAGCGTTTTTAACAGATTATATGAACAAATTCTAGAGAACAGTACTGTAGTCAAAAACTTACTTGACAACCTTACATGTTTTCAGTCTCATTTCATGATTATTACAGTAATTATCTTATTTACATCCACTGTAAATTAATTTTTAATAAAAATGATTTTTTTATGATAAAATCAATTTTAAAATTAAATATTTAGCTTTACTCCAATAAATCTATATGCAGTAAAACTAGTTCTAGAAAATTTACATATTTTTTACCCATGAAAAATGTGCCTTATGAGTATGCTTTTTAAATCATATATTTTTTTTATAAAAATATATACAAAAATATGTTGCAAAATCCTTAATGAAAATTCTGAGTTCCAAATTAAGTCAAATTGTTGCATTTTCCTGATAACAAAGGGGGGCCTCCGTGGCCGAGAGGGTAAAGTCGCTGACTTTAACACTCCCTCAGCCCCTCACCACGTGGGTTCGAACCCCGGCAGGGTCATTCGGATTTCATGTGAGGAAGCCTTCCAGCTGGCTTGCGGTAGGTCGGTGGTTCTACCCGAATGCCTCTGTGCATTCGGGGTCTTCCTCCACCTGTAGTTAGCTGGACGTCGCTATATGACTGAAATACTGTCGAAGCGACGGTAAACTCAAATAGTCTAGTCTAATCCTGATAACAAAGGCCCTTTTCCCCTCCCCATTTTGTCTGGACATTTTCTTCTTTCTTTTCTTTTTTCTTCCCTTTTTTCAGGTGCCTTTTTGTGACATAATCTTAACCATGACTCTCATCATGAAGAATAATCAAATTTGACAATTCATACTATGCATGCATGGTTTCTTGTTCCGAATCAGGAAGTTTTTCCTAGTGAAAAAATAATAGGAGTTTGCATAAATGTACATTTTTATTAATCATTATTTGTTTCAGGTCCAAATCAAGATTTGTGAAACAAAACCATGGTGTAATAGTCACACAGCAGTGTTATGTTTGAAGGTAAGATAAAGATGAAAAAAGATGCCTCACTTTCCATGGAAATTATTCTGCACAAGTCTATAAAAATTATATTAAAAAAAAGCAAAAACAAAAATGTAAGAGCTCACATAAATAACAAATATGGTCAAGTGGTAGATTGTTGTATACCATTCGATTTTCATTTCACTTTTCACTTTTACCAAACAAAGATACTAGACAGGATCTTTTTTGTACATTTTACTTACATAATTATTGCAGCATGTGCAGCAAAAATTGCTTAAAATTCCCCCAACAGGAGAAAATGACACGAAAATTCCCCCTTCTGAAGGTAGAGGTACTGTTCTTAAAAACAGAGAGTCCTGAACACACATTTATTTATTGTCTACAGCGTTAAGCTTTCTTTGTATTTGAAAGAGAAAAGACCACAAATTAAATCAAATTAAATGTACTGTATTAAGTGTATTTTACTAATTATATGAAATTGTAGTCTGTGCTTGACAGATCACACACACACAGCAATATTAATTGAAACAAGCAATGTTACAGTGACAGTTGTGGTGAAGAAAAATAAAGTTCTCAACGAACAATAATGTTTGAAAAAGAATAAATGAGAATATTACACTATTTTGATGGTATTTCACCTTATGTAGTGTTGGAATTTGGAATAAATCTGGGTTTAAGTTTATATTTCTGTTAAATATTTGTACTGAAGATGTGAGCATGTTATAACTTATTCATACTAATGATCATTATTATTTCTTTTCAGATTGCAGAAAGCGACCAAGGTGTATTCTGTCATTTCAAAGTCAGACGTTGCTGAATGTTGAAATTATTTGTGATATCTTAAATGTAATCTTAGAATATCAATAAACAACTAAATATATATTGTGTCATCATTCAATGTGTGAGTGTGTGTGTGAGAAAGAGAAGCCTTATATACTCAAGATCAATACATTAAAATTCCAAAAAAAAATAAAAAAATCTAACAATTAAAAACTCCAAAAAGAAAAATCAAATGCAAACAATTAAATGCTTTTGAAAGTTATATGGCAGTCACTCATCTAAGCTTAAAAAATAATGCTTTTTTGATGTATATCTAGTTTTCTGTATATTATTTCATAAACAGATTCATAGGTTTGTACTTCAATATTGTTAGTTCTACTCTACTTGGAAACAAGTTCTTAAAACTTACATGTTCATTGGCTGGACCAGTACTTTGTGGCTGCACTTGGAAAGGGGTATAGGTTTAAAGCTATGCTGTATATGAAAATGATATAATTAAGGGCATCATTAAAAAATAGTTTTACTGATGAGCAACTGAACCACAAACAGGTCCCATCTCTTTTAATCAAGAAGGGAAGGGGACTTTTTTTCTGATGATGAATAAGTTAATGTCCTAATAACATAGGAATGGTGTGTGTGTGTGTGTAAATGAAGAGTATTGCATAAATTAGTACAGAAAATGGCACTCAAAGTCAAAGTGTGTCAAGAATCATGGTTTAAGTAGTCATTGTATTTTCTCAATTGTTTATCGTCTATTATGACGTCAAATCAGGAAAAATATTTTATAAACAAACAAAATGGCCGCCGTTTGAAAATATGTTGACGTCGGTAAGGTGTAGGAATGTGATGCGGTGGAACTCCTACTGTATCCGTATCACAACTGCCATGCTAGTAGGAGGGCAATTATCATGATAATCGCCCTTGGAAAAAGCGCACGTGAAAAGTGACGTCATTTTTTTTTTCAAACATGGCCGTTATCAAGATTCGTATCTTGTTTTTTACTAAGTTTACATACTTGCAAAAACGTTTTATCGAGAATACAAGGGCGTGCCTGGACTTTCGCACTAACGCACATGCGTACAATTGATTTTAAAAATCGAAAATATAAAAACGCAAAAAACGCTTTCCAGGAGAAGGCATATGTTTGCCTTCATAATTAGATGCGGAGAAATCTCTTTTGAACGGGTTAGCATAGAACGATGTTACAAAAATTATATCTCTAAATACAAAATGAAGAGCACAAACAGGTAAAATTGCCGACAATATTAAAGTATATATCTTACGGTATGAAACTTTCTTGATCAACTCATCTTTCCCTGTCTTATTCATGTGTTCTAATAGTAATCAAAAATAGATTCAATATGCCAACCTTTCCTGTTAACTCCATTTGAAGGAACCCTGGGAAATGGTTACACATGACTGAGACCGAATGCAAAGACTTGGGCACTGATCTGTAACATCTGCATGAAGGCTTAGATATTAATTATTTATTATCATTTATTATTTATTTAATTTCTGCCATGATTCATGAAGAAAGAAAACGTAGCTAGGTATGCAACAACGTGTATTTAAGCATGAACAGTGTTAAGATATAACATGTATATTATTAACTAGAAAAGCAATTTAAATACCTGATTAGTATAAAAAAGATGATAACTTCAAACTTATGGCATATGGGATCAATTTGAAAAAAAATAAATAAATACACAAGTTCAGAAGATATCAACTTACTTTTAAAAAATGATGAAATTAATTATTTAAGCACTGCAATCTGACTAAAGTCATCTCCTATATATACGCCACGCTACATTAGGAAGATCGTGTACTTTAGTCAGATTGTTAAGCACTGAAACATGGCTCATGAAAAGAAAAAAATGGCTCCAATTTTTCAAATTTGGCTCATCCATTTGCTCCAACAAATCATAGCACTGAAGTTGTGTGCGTCTAAAATCAAAGCATGATCCTGGTCGTGGGCTCTCATGCATTTAGCTTTCTTTTTTACGTTTCCGGTATTTTTTTTTCTTATTATATAGTGTAATATCTCAATCACTCGATCTCATACGCTATTCTCTTCCCCGCTTTCAAAGTCTCTATCAAGCGACATTTATGTTCCATTTTCTCCTCTCATTACACGTGCTTTCTTCAGTAACGCCTTTTTTTAGACACTCGAATAAAGCAAGACTAAAGAGGAGGGTAGGTGGGGGAGAGTAAAAAAAATAAGATGAAGGAAGAGGTTTTACTGGAAAAGAAATGCAAGAGCTATACAGAGGAAGTAGTGCTTGAGATGGATAAAATGAATGTGGCTTTTAGCCGAAAATGGAAAAGAGGAGTTTTTTTTATATACGGGGCACCATATAACAAGGAAATTTAAGATAAAAGAGCAAAAAAGAAAGAAAAAAATTGAACCCTGTGCATGAGAGCCCACGACCAGGCTTTAATTGAGACCTAAACCGTACAACGGTAAAAGCCGATTGAGTTCGCACTCGTCGAACGTTAGAGCAAGTCTGCATTGTGCAGAAACTTACTTGGGTCTGACTGTCGTCTTGCATAATCCACACTTTATATACCCTACTTGTAATATCTTTCGAACGGGTATTAAATTGTTTCTATATTTAGATTTATTAGTCTTTTTAATGAAAATGACTGTATATCTTCGAAAATTAATTATTTCACTGATATATGGTATATACAAATTTATTTTATCTTCCAGGAGCTCAACAAAATACAAATAGCTAACCCAGTCTTTTCAAAATAGAGCTTATTTTAGTATTTATATTTTTTCTAACGAAAGGGAGTCGTTTTATAATACAGACTATGACAGTGTTATACTTGTTCTAAATCGGTTTACAATACGGCTCCAAGGTGGCCCAATGGTAACGGCTCTGACTGCAAATCCTCTCAGTATCACTCCGCGTGGGTTCGTACCCTAAACTAATTTAGTGCTAAATTATAATACCAGACTATTAATTTTATTGACTTTAAAACTTGATTTGTTAATTTATGATAATGTCATAATCATTTCTGCATTTGAATTATAAGTTTCTATTTTTGTCGTTTTGAAAAGGACCTACATGTAATCCATTGAGCTAATATTCAAGATTCATATCTCATTCAAAGTTGTGTTTTAAATAAAAGATTCAGCATTGAAGCAAACGATAAAATGTCTATATTTATTTAAAATGAATATCGAAAGGTTCAATTTCAATTTCAATTTCCGGGGCGTATGCTATAGTTTATTACCGCAATGTTTCGGACATGTAAACATATTTCGGGTACTCCAATTTTTTTTATTAATAAGCTTTCACAATGTCAGTATAACTACCCTTAAAGACGATTGCGCCAGTTTCATTTTTCTTTATTTCGAAAACATTTAGAATTTTATGACTCTTTGTTTATTGATAGCATATTATCTGATCTACTAAAATATGAAATAAAAACGGGTCACCAGCATAAGAAAAAAAAAATCCTTTTTTTATCAGTATACCCTGTATAGCAGCAGCTAAATTTGATGAAATAACTAAGTCTATTTTTTTTCTTCGAATTAATACAATTATTCATTTAGTAAATGCTATGTCATTATATTGGTGAAACATCATATATTATGAAACAAAATTAATTTGGGGTTAACTATTGATACATCTATTATTAAATACCCTTAAAATGGCCAAAACGTACCGTTATTTTGAAGAAAAAATAAATAGTACAAATGCATTAATTGGTTAGAATTACTGCGCGTTTTTATCATATTTCATTATGATTTTACAGTTTTTTGTATGTACTAATTACCTTCTTAAATGCTCCTACGGCGTCACAGAGGCATTTTCCACCGGGGAAACATGTCCCCAGACCCATCCTAGCCATTGTGCGTATACCAAAATTGAGTCCAGGCACGCCACTGGAATATATATATATATATATATATATATATATATAACGCGCATGTATTTGTTTGTCAACTTATTATTCGTGCACTTGATTTTAACTATAAGTCAATTTGGCAATTTGGTCATTTAACTATATATTACTTGACTCAAGAAATAAATATATCTATTTAATCAATAAGTAAAATCTGTCAGTAGATTAAGGGTGAATCCGAATTGCGCGAACAATGTACGATGGTTTGACCGCTGTTAATTAAATCCAATTTAATACTCAAAATACCGTAAAGATATGAATCCATTTTAAAAAAGAGTAAAATACTGACTAAAATTAATGATAGAATGCGAAAATAACGTTATATTTTAAACATATGTATGATACAGAACAATGAATGGCTACTCGGGGCATTTGAGTGATAATTGCCACGGCTATGAGGGCTCTAGTCCGAGGGCAATTATTGATTAGACGGGGTTATCACTCAAAAGGCCCGACTAGCCATTTATTATTCTAAAAGTAATACAGTGACAGAGACAAAATAACAAACAGATTTGGTGTGATTATTGTATCTTATTGTCTGAAACTGAAACCTTAAAATCAATAGGATAAATTTGTGTTTTTTAATCACTTTAATCGCTACAGATGTCGTAGCAGTATGAAAGCAAGGGTAAACAATTCATTTCGTTTAAAGAATATGTTGTTCATTTGTAATCTTGATAAACACGACCCTAATAAATGTGTTTCAAGATCGGAGCGGGACGAACAAGCGTATGCATATTTTCACAATCTTCCAGAGAAGATTAGACGCCTTTGTTTTGCAAACTCCAAATGCATCGCAAACTATGTAGATTTGTAAAAGTTACAAACATTAATGATAAATAAACGTTTGAAAATGACCTGGATGTACGTGAAGAACATCAGCTCTTGATTTGCTCTACTTGATCCAGATCTCGATCAAATCTACATGAATTTATAGCAATAATAATACGAAAATATTTGTTATAACCTTTAAAATCTAGTTATATTATTATTTCGTCACTTTATTTAAGATATAAATCATCTCGCTTTAGGATACTAAATTTTATCAGGTCAAAATTATGCACTTAAAACTTTGAACTCTCCCCTTTCCCGTTTCTGTGGGTTTTTTTTTTTTACCAATTTGGCTTCCGAAACATATACATATACAAGGATTGATCTAACTATTCATAGACTTTCCCGCTTATTCATAGTATATTCACGTTGGTGTCATAATAAATGGCCATCTTTACTATATCGGTGAGCGTAATTTTTTGTATTGTTTGTACAATATTTGGTTGTATCATAGTAACGCCTCAGCGCCCCCGTCTATCTTTTAGCCAGATATTTAAAAGTACGTCTCTTCAAAATAGGAAAGCATGAACTAATAAACAAGAGGGTCATGATGGCCCTGAATCGCTCACCTGATTAATATTGCCTTCATTGTCTTTTATAAAACAGTCAAACTGAATACAAAATCCATGCAGAAGTACAGCAAAATAATCGTAACTGCACACAAAACTGTACCTGTGGTCAAAATTTTCACAAGAGGTCCTGTGAGGTTCACAAGACAATGCAACACACCAAATATCTAAGCTCTAGGCCTTGAGGTTTCGGGGAAAAAGATTTTTAAAGATTTTATTTTAAATGAAAATAAATCACAAAAGCTCACAATGAGCACGCTGTGCTCAGGTGAGCTTAAAAGATATATAACGTACTTTTATATTTTGCATACGCCATCTGAAAATATGACGTAAATAAGACGTCTTTCTGCAAAAAATAAGTTTTTGATTACAGATGGTCGTCACGTTTGCTACGTAAAAATGGACAGACGGAAATTAGCGTAAACATTAAATTGTGCAACGATTTAGGAAAAACTCCGACGGAATCGTTTAAAGTACTAGAGCAAACTAAGGAGAATGGATTAAGCAGCTGAGAACTTGTCTTCAAATGACATAATAGGTTTGCGAAAAGCCGAAACTATTTCGATGACTATGTCCCCGTATCCCAGTGATGAGAGCAGCATCCATGACGTCAATTGACATTGACTGACTGTGATGGAATGGCCTAACCTGACCGGTGTAGGCAGGGTTGATTTCAAAACTGTTCTTTAGTAGTATGCATTTCTGCATCAGACAACTTTGAGTCACTGTTAATTTCTTTCTTCTTTACTACTCGGGGGAAAGGTTTCATGATATGGAAGTCGAAAAGGAAAACAAATATGTCAGTAATTGATGTTGAATGTAACAACTGTGATAAAAAAAAGTAAATGCACGAGCGAGTCAATCGCAATTCATTCAGGGATATTTTTGGCACTAGAGTTTTATCTTCCTTGAAAAGGACATATTCGTATTACTATCCTTATTGCATAGCATTGATAGCCCAGAAAGGAAAAGTGTCGACTATATACGACACGGCTTCGATACCAGTTGGTATCAAAAGAAGGCATCGTCAGATTGTCGTAACCAATGTCACTGTATCACTCCGCGCTCTGTAGCATATACAATAGCAATACGATCCCGCATTAACGCACAAACGAATAGGGTATGAGAGGTAGTTCAAATATATTGCATGATTATAAGTTCAAGTCATCCAAAAAATCCCCCGTGTATTTCTGAACTTTGCAGTTGAAAAACAATCATACTAAAACATAGGATTAACTAGAGATTTGTTTTCGTAGAAAACTGATGTCCCCCACCCTCACACACACACATATACAATTAGGCACACAATGGTATATGCAAATAGTTTAAGGGCTGACTATATTGATAAAGCTCCGCACAGAGTTTATATGGACCTTGTGTGTGAGACTTCCTCTCAATAATTTCTTTCCATAACTGAAATTTTGTTTCAATAGCATAAGTAGAACAAGGGTTACCTTGTGGTCAAGAAATTGTGAAAAGAGGGAGTAACTCCAAAAATACTGAGGCAAGAGTTATGAACCTTGTGCTTGACACTTTCTTTCCATAACTGAAATTTTGTTTCAATAGCATAAGTAGAACAAGGGTTACTTTGTGGTCAAGAAATTGTGAAAAGAGGGAGTAACTCCAAAAATACTGAGGCAAGAGTTATGAACCTTGTGCATGACACTTTCTCTCATTTTTTTCTTTCCTTTAGTCGAACGGGAGTTATCTTAAGGACACAAAATTATATAAAAGCGGAAAAGCTCCAACAAGAAACCATTGAAGTGAATAATGCTCGTGTGTACTGCAATCCTTGTCCATAACGTCTACCCACCTATGAAGCTTCAAGGTTATGTCTCATAGTGCATGAGTAATGCTTTAAAAAATGTATTGACCTGAACAAGGGGCAGAAACTCCAAAATAATGTGTGCAGAGTTATGGCACACTGCACTTCTCCTCCATGTGATCTATCAATCTATGAAGTTTCAAGGTTATATGTCTCATAGTGCATGAGAAATGGCTCTTGACAAAAAAGTATGAAATTTAACAAAAGGCAATGATTCCAAAATTGCGTTTCGCAGAGTAACGGTTCTTGTGCACTGCACTTCTCCTCCATGTGATCTATCCATCTATGAAGTTTCAAGTTAATACCTTGATATTTTGTGAGTAAATTAAGTATATATTTAACAAAGGACAATAACTCCAAAATATATTGTGCAGAGTTGCGGTTCTTGTGCACTGCACTTCTCCTCCATGTGATCTATCCATCTGTGAAGGTTGAAGTTAATAGCTTTGATACTTTCTGAGTTATGCTCCAGACAAAAAGTACTAACACACAGACAGACTGACATACAGACGGACAGACAGACGGACATACATCGAATTATTACATGTAATGAACAACAAATAAAATCTACATCAGGTTCACAGCAGCATGCTTAGTTCTGACGTCATGACCTCCATAAGTATGTGAAAAGATTTCCGACTCCGGACAATTATGAAACGCACAATCGAAAGTAATTTACGAGATGGGAAAGATTATATCGTGACGTGGCCAAATATAATTCTGAACGCAAACCGGCTTTATTCATTGGAGTGAATTCATTAGACGCCCCCCCCCCCCCCCCCCCCCCACCGAGATATCGGTTGACGTTGTTTAATTTAAAATCCCTTAATGTATTGAAAGCTTTGATTTATAATTGTTATCAGATGAAAAACAAGACATAGAAAAATATACATGTACATGTAGTTTGAAAATGACAACACCAAAAAATAGCATTTCAAATACGCCGTTTGGCAGTTTTTTACTAATGGTATTCCTGAACAGTAAATGCGATTCTGTTTGCTGAGGGTATATTTGAAAATTTGAAGAATACTTTTGGAATGAGACCATTAGTTCATACAAGGTTTATTCTATGATTATAGGAAATTATGCAATTCTGATTCCAGTTTTCCTTAATTTAACAGATACTAGCAAAAGTGCATGAGATTTAGCTCCCGTGCTCAACACATGGCGTAAAAAGCTGATATTCTTTACTCCCTTGTCATTTTAATGATTGTTTGTATATTTAAAAAAATCTTCATAATCTGTGAAGTTTCTTTTTATTATATTTGTAATTTGCAAGACATGTGCGTATAATTTTTCTATCTAATTACATGTGAAACTATGCAAATATTTACATGTAGTTACTCTAGGTCCCGCTCCGTACACGATTAGTTCTTTCGTGTTCATCAAGTTCCCAATCTTCCAGCCGAGGAACGATACATTCCAGTCCATTCTTACAATACCAAAATCGCTACCAAGTACAGGACACAAAGCTCCAACTGTCTAGCTTTCGTTTTGTCGTCCACCAGTTTGTCAGCTTTTTTTTTCAATTTTAGTGCACACTGCTTCCATATAGTGAACGTGTTGAACATTGAAATATATTATTTCGTCGGGTACAATCGTCGAATTTAGTACACGAGGGACTTTGCATGAGTGAATCATCTCGGAAACCTGTCAGTATACAAAATTCTTGAGTGAGCTCAAAGAAAAGCAATTTTCTTGTTTAAATGGAATATAAATATCAGTGTGTCAGACAGAAGTCTAGGCCGTTAGAACTCTATCCTCTCCCACAAACACAATGTATACTGATATTGTGCTGTGTCTGAAACGTTGACAGCAAAATGGTGTTGCTGACAGAAGGGGAAAATTGCCAGGAATGCCTTAATATTCGGTTGCAGTAGAAAACCAGACAATACTGGCGATTGTACAGCGCCAGAACAAGAGGGAATGGTGTTGTCATTACACATGCAGAGAGGACGACTATTTCATACGTGATGTTTTTGTAGAAAACATTCTTGCTTGATGTAATTTTGTATGTTCTAACTACATTAGCCTGTCAATTTATTATCACCATTTAATGCGATTTAAAGATCATATTTAGGTTTAAATGCCAAATTCACGGTTATTTAAAACGGCTTCACAAAATCTACAGCTTGATCAAATTATTATCAAAGTGATCATAACGTTTTGTAAGTCATTATCACTACACAAAACTAATTAGTTGGAAACGGTTAGAAATATCATTAAAACACAATATGATTTCTCTACTGTATTAACATATAATCATATCTACAAGACAGCTGAAACACTGTGGCATTCTGATTACACCCTAAGTTGTCTAGTGTCCTCTACGCCTTTAGGGCCTTTCACACATTATCTATGTAATTAACAACGCCGAGAAAAATCGGCATGTTAGACCCGAATACGACCTTTCTGTCAACGATTAGAGTACGGTAATACCACGTTAATTCATTATTCAATGTTACTCGTGGAAAAGAAATACCAATTAACATTATTTTTAATTTGTTTGAGTCATATGTCATATTCTTAACTACGGATGCGAGGTATGGGGCCACCTTAAGGCTGATTGCTTAGAAATTGTTCATAGAAAGTTTTGTAAATGGCTGCTGAATGTTAAATTATCTACAAATACTTTAGTTGTATATTCAGAGTTAGGTAGATATCCACTGTAAATAGCACGGTATGTTAGAATTGTTAGATATTGGCTAAATTTATTTGGGGCAAAGCGTGAGAATGCATTGTTAAATAATATTGTAAAATTCCATAGGAGAGAAATCACCGAAAATGATAATATAGTTAATTGGTCGTCAAAATAAGAAATATCTTGCAGCAGGCTGGTTTTAGTGATGTTTGGTTATACCCAGAGTCGGTAAATGTTAATATGTTTTGTATAATCTTATTAAATCGCCTCAAAGATATCTATTTTACCCATTGACAAGCAGGTGTAAGCGAAAGGACGTCATTGTATCTTTTCAAAGAAATTAAATTCAGTATGGAAAGATCCTCATATCTACATTTATTAGAAAATATTAATCATAGAAATATAATTGCACGGTTAAGACTTTCTTCTAAATTTTCAATAATCTAAATTAAGGAAAATTAATTTTTTTTTGACTAGAGGACAATTATTGTGCACATACACGTATATATTTATTCGGCTATAACATTTAATACCAAGCTGTCTGACCATTCAGCTTACCTTTCAAAATCGAATACCAGTCTAGACAAGTCTAATATCATACTGGCTGACCATAAATCTTATTCAAAATCGAATACCATTTTTGGTGACCTTTTAGCTTGTCTCAAAGTCGAATGACATGCTGACTTACGTTTCATCTTATTATTCATTTGACCATTCAGCAGTTTGATAAAAGCTGTATACGAGCTGTATCCGACTTAATATATGTTGTTGTTTTTTTCGTATACAGCTCGAGTGCTTTTCACCGAATTGAGATATCCGGGAGCGGAGTACAAAATGATCTCTGTAGAGTGTGACAACACATGCCTACGAATAAGAATGGACTGACGATTTTTTGCTATCCGTTATACGTAAACCAACACTGCATGTGAAATAATAATAACACACACCATACGAAATAATGATAGCAGCTCACAATATATACTATATAATGACAGGAACCCTAACAGTATATGACATGATGTCAGAAACCCGAACAGTAAATAATTGCAAGCCACACAACATACGATATGATTGTAAGCCAAACAGCATTCTATTTGATTGCAAGCTAGGCAATTTACGATATGATTGTAAGCCAAACAGCATACATTATGATTGTAGGCCAAACAATATACGATATGACAGTAACCCACACGTCATGTGATAAAATGAAAGTAACCCACACATCATGTGATATAATGATAGTAACCCACACGTCATGTGATATAATGATAGTAACCCACACATCATGTGATATAATGATAGTAACCCACACATCATGTGATATAATGATAGTAACCCACACGCAACGTGGAATAATTATAGTAACCCACACATCATGAGATTTAATGATAGTAACCCACACATCCTGTGAAATAATGATAGTAACCCACACATCATGTGATATAATGATAGTAACCCACACATCATGTGATATAATGATAATAACCCACACATCATGAGATATAATGATAGTAACCCACACATCATGTGATATAATGATAGTAACCCACACATCATGTGATATAATGATAATAACACACACATCATGAGATATAATGATAGTTACCCACACATCATGTGATATAATAATAGTAACCCACACATTATGTGATATAATAATAATAACCCACACATCATGTGATATAATGATAGTAACCCACACGTCATGTGATATAATGATAGGAACCCACACATCATGTGATATAATGATAGTAACCCACACATCATGTGATATAATGATAGTAACCCACAAATCATGTGATATAATGATAGTAACCCACACATCATGTGATATAATAATAGTAACCCACACATCATGTGATATAATGATAGTAACCCACACGTCATGTGATATAATGATAGTAACCCAAATATCATGTGAAATAATGATAGTAACCCACACATCATGTGATATAATGATAGTAACCCACACGTCATGTGATATAATGATAGTAACCAAAACAAAAATTATGGTAACCAACACAGTAAGTGATATAAAGATAGCAGCACAAACAGTATACGATACAATGAGAGTAACCGCACTGTTTAAATTTAACTATGTTTTTTCATTCCGAAACTCACATTTACATATATATTAATATGTATTATGTCTGGACTACACCGTAGTTATTATGAGGAGGAACACAACATTACCCTGTCTATGGTGGTATTTTTTATAATGACATTTGCCGGAGAAATCTGTTTCTTGGAATCTCAATAAAACCAATAAAAGACACGCCATTTATCCCGAGACACTATCTACGTCCATAATTTCCTCTACTAAAATATCGGCCAGACACCTTTCACTGCGCTCCATAGTCTCTGGTCATGAATCAAGTTGCGTTATGTGAAGGGAATGTAGTCGTTTGGATCAATTAAGGCATTAAACAATTTTACAATTTTAATAGGCATCGCTATTAGTTGTTGTAATATCAATACAAACCATTTGGGCAGCGTCAAAAACATGTAATCATTCAAACAACTACACACATAAGAGCTTGTAATCACCTAAACAACACACACTTTTGAGTATGTAATCATTCCAACACACACAAAAGAGCATGTAATCATTCAAACAACAAACACTTCTGAGTATGTAATCATTCAAACACACATAAGAACATGTAATCATCCAAACAACACGTACATAAGAGCATGTAATCATCCAAACAACACACAAATAAGAGTATGTAATCATCCAAACAACACGCACATAAACACGCTGCTAGCAGATATACCTATTATTTGACGCTGAAAGTCAACAACAACAAAACGACAGCAGCTATATGAATATGAGACCGATAATTCGTGAGAATGTTCTCAAATTATAGTATTTCATGATTGCGTGCTCACGAACAGACTGGCAGATTTGCATTTGAAGCGTGTGCATGATAATTGTATTCGTGACAATAAGCTGAAGACATGTTCCTCGAATGTCTTAGATTAAGATGGCTGGAATTTTTCATTCTTTCAATTTTTTTATATTGTATTTCTAGCGCACAAAGGCGATGACATTTTGAAAGAAACAGCGAGATGCATAATGCTTTCGACCTTCAAATTATCCAAGAAATGAGCGCATACTGTTCATTGAGTAACTTCAGTGAGTGATGATGTTTTCATAGCTATATTTTTAGATAGAATGCCATATAAAATATTTGATTATCTGTTACCCACCTTCCAAAACACACACACACACACAAAACTTATATGAAACATCGTGCGATGATTTAAGCAATGGAGAAAATAAATGTATTTGCCGTCAAAGCCAAGGCTAAGTCTTATAAGTCTGTCCTACATTCTAACATAGATATAGCCGTATCTATAAATGGCTTGCGGAATTGGAAAGTCAGTGTTAACTGCACCCATATGTTTTGAAGAGCAGGGGTGTTTGTTTTGGGGTTTGTATGATTGCTTTTGTTTCTTTTGTTCCAATGTCTTTTCTTTCCAGTCGTATGAGTTTCATTAAAGTAATCCATCCATCATTAAATTTCTATCATGGTCCATCAAGTGATCGTGGGAATTTTATAGTAAATGCAAACCTTAAAGGCTTAGATAAAAAAGAGCCTTTAACTCAAAAGTCAATGAATGTTTTTTATCTGCACTGAAGTCTTTTAAGCATTTGACCATGATTATAATTTAATGATGGATGGATTACCTTAAAATATATGTGTTTTAGTCGATTTAAAAATCGTGGGCCAAAATGATAACATCATTTACAGAGTGTGAACTGGTATGCATGTAAGAATTAAAAAATAAAAATAAACGTTGGGGTTTTGCGTTAGTCTTGGTAGGAATGTTAACAAATAAGAATCAATGAACACGACTGATTAAATGTTTCAGCAGGTGACTATTTACCATTTGGTACACATTTGTACGACTGTCTTGAATTTTGCAGTTCCTGCAGACAGCGCATGATTCAGTCTGTAATATAAAATATATTGCATTACAGAAAGAAATATCTGACAAAATTAAGAATAAAATCATCTTACCTTATACCATGCATTATAATATAATATTTTGTCAGAAAATGAATGCGAAAACACAACTGACGTTTTTTTTTAATTTGCTCCTTTGGGTATTATATGTATACATATGTACCCATAACACTTACATTTATTTGCATATATATATATATATATATATATATATATATATATATATATATATATATATATATATAGTCACTCCTTCTATTGTAATGGCAAGCAATTATTTCTGATTGTTTTGGCCATTTTAAGACCTTGCGTTCAAGGGTATCTTACAATTTGGGCTTGCTTTTTGCTGAATAGACAGTATCGAAAGAGACAGTGGTTGAATACACGTGAGTCCGGGTGCGATACCCTGCCTCATTTTGCGAATAGACCACTTTTATGTGCCCGATGTATAACACTGATACACTAGAGACAAGTTCCTTGATAGAACCAGTACTGAGTCACGGTGCATAACCATATCGGCAGACTCTCTGCGGAAATCGGTATATCGGCAGGCTCTCTGCGGAAATCGCTATATCGGCAGGCTTTCTGCGTTCGCACCGGTCATTCTCTGCCATAAACACTAGCAAACGCTGGACGGAGGGGAAAGAAACAGACCAATGGTCACTTTACAAAGTTAAGTTGCTCAATATTAAGTATTGCACGGAATATTAGAGTACCATAGCTATGTATGTGCGTGTAAATTTTTAAATTATCAGCGACTGCGACCTGAAACTCGGCCGAACAGTTTAGTGATGTACCAACATGGAACAAAACCTCAGCACTTTCTACAGGCGTCAGCAGGTTATTGTTTTGAATATGTCTATAATATTACCATTGAATGTATTCTTGTAAGTATATTCTTCAAGAAGATACCAATAAATTGGCCGATTTTAATGTAAATTTCTTGAAAAGCCCCTACTTTCGGTTTTGTCGTGGCACGGGAGGTATCTCTGCACATCACTTTTTGAAGCACAGGCTGACTCTCTGCATTTACCACAGGCAGGCTCTCTGCATTTTGCCAACGACTGTATTTTTTAAGCATACTGCTAGCCTACTTTGTGTTTTATTGTTGTGAAATAACAGTTTCATGCTTCTTGCCCTTCCAGTGTTTTTTCACTGTTGGGGGAAAGGAGTCCGGGACCAAAGGAGGTATGTGGGGGGGGGGGGGGGGGGGGGGGGAATGAGCTTAAAAAGGGGGGATTTTTCTGCCATGTATAATGTAAGCCTTTTATTGTATTTTACTCTTATTTAATGATGTTTTATTGCATAAAATATAATAAGACCGATGATACAACATGTTTGAACAGTAGGTAAACTGTCATAGTTAGTGGGGGGGGGATAGAAAATGGGGGGCTGGGGATGCCGCCTATATTCTCCGTATATGTTGAACAAAAAAGAAAAAAAAAAAAATGCCTTCATTTGTTCCAATACACACCGTTCATTCTCTCCTATGTAAGAAGTAGGATAGGTTTTTTTTGTTGTTGTTTTTTTGTGGCGAAATATGTCAACAACTTTCAATTAGTATTAAAACTCTTTAGCTGCAAATTGCCTTGAGATATGAGGTATTTCTTCTCGCATTTATATTGTTCATTCATACTGAAAAAAAAACACACTAAAACTAAGCCTATCGCGTTGCTACGGCAACTGAAGGTGATATTAAAGTCAATATTTAAAATAGATAAATTCAATTCATATTTATTTAAAAAAAAAAAAAAAAAAGGGGACATGGGCCTTGTAAAATCGAAATCCGTCAAACATATAAACAACAATATAACATCGCTGCATAAATACTCTTAGACTTTGAAATTACACAAGTAAATCCGTGTGTGTTTGTAAATTTAATGAATTAACAGTGACGTATCTGTTCTACGCGACAATCAATTTTTTTCGAATTACGCTTATATCATAAATTTACTTTCTTCAGTGCGATGTTTAAGAATAATAAAATGATTATATAAAATGCCTATTATATTATTATCATTATATTGTATGTTGGTTACGTCCCTAGTGGCATTGTTTTTGACAAAGTAATAAAAGAGTTAATAATCATTTGTTACTTTAAATCCATGGACGCATTTATCCATTCGCTTTGTCAAGCATGTTAATATGTAAACTGATTAAGTTAGCACGAAGTTAAAATTAATAGACTCATTAATACAATATCTTTTTCATGCTTGATTATTTTTCTTTTCTCTCGCTCTCTCTCTATTTTTAAAGGAACATGCAAGTATGGCGATTCAATTTAAAATTATGAGAATTATTGTAATAAACAGTACCCTAGGGGAAATTTACCTTTTATATTCTTATCAACAAAATAGTAAAAAAAAAAGTAAGTAACACATATATACTTTTAACAGATTTGTATCTGACTGAGAAAACAATACAAATTACATGCAAAGTACGAAATTAAAAACACAAAGTAGGGGTATGGACCAATGAAATTATTCATTTTCCGTAAACCAATTTACCTGGCTTTGGTAAATGCAGAGAGTCTGCCTGTGCTTCAAAAAGTGATGTGCAGCCACGACAAAACCAAAAGTAGGGGCTTTTCAAGAAATTTTACACGCACATACATAGCTATGGTACTCTAATATTCCGTGCAATACTTAATATTGAGCAACTTAACTTTGAAAAGTGACCATTGGTCTGTTTCTTACCCTTCCGTCCAGCGTTTGCTAGTGTTTATGGCAGAGAATGACCGGTGCAAACACAGAGAGCCTGCCGATATAGCGATTTCCGCAGAGAGTCTGCCGATATGGTTATGCACCGTGTGAGTACTCGTTTTCCTATAGCAACCCCATTTTGCCGAGTGCCAAGCAAGAACGCATGTGGTACCAATTTTATACGCCTTTGAGTTGACGTGGTCACGGCTCCAAGCGCACGCATATAGATTCTAACGAAATGAAATAGCTGAGTATGCGTGGTTAATATGTCTCGGATTGCATAACCAGATAGAGGAAAACAATGCGATTCATAATAATAAATGCTCGTTTTGCATATTGAAAATGTGATTTCGTGTCACACCAAAAACCGACGTCGATCACAAATTCCACAGGTTCTGTGATTTATGTGTCTGTTTTGCGTTGAAAATGATATCTCATTCTTCACACCTGTGAAAGATGTTATCTGGAAAAAAAATGTGGTCCTACAAACGTGAAACTTAGTGGATTTCGTTATTACAGGATTCCGTAACATACCCTTATTTCAAACTAAACAAAGAAGAAGGACAGACTGATATGTTAACACACAGAAATGTATATGTAAGTAATATATAGATGGGTGGATAGACGGATGGACAGACAAAACGAAAAAGATTTATGTAAACTTCCAAAAAGCGAAAGCTAATGATAAACGTAACTGATTAAAATATATTTGATTTTTCCGTTCCAATTTTAAGATTTAAGAAAGACATGCGGCGATTAAGACGAAAGATATCGCCCTAAAAACCTCGCGAGGATTGTTAAATCTCGCGTGTATATCGCGTTGCCGCATGTCCAAAGAAAAAACAACATGCAAGCGAGGTTTTTAGGGCGATATCTATCGTCTTAATCCTCAACACCGGAAAGTATATTCATACTTAAATATATCTTTCAATCTGTTCGGTGTTTAATGGTAAAATAGTGTACGTGAAGCATGGTTATAAAACTGATTAAATTGTGGGTAAATATTTTATATATTTTGGGAATCCCCATAAATCTAAGGCATCAAATAAAAGTAATATGAATGTATCCCGGCCTATGCAAAGGTAGGATGCAGGAAGATCCGTTGGTGTAATCTCCTTAAAGTGCGAAACTGAGAAGGCACAACTTTCAATTTAAATTATACAAATGATTTACATAACCGTGACTTCTTATCTTACGTTATATTTACCAAAGCTTTGTCAAAAAAAATTGACTTGACTTGATGATATATCTATTTATTTCTCATGTAAATGTACTTTAACTGATACTTACATTAATATAATCGATGTATTTTATACATTGTTTAAGAGGTTTGCTTTACGGATCGACGTCTTTCTTCTTACCCTAGTCAAGTAAAAGAAATATTGGAAGAATGAACATACAGATTGATTAAAAAAGCTGTTTATAAACAATATGTATAAACAAAGAAAGGGGGAAAAGTATTCATCTCGTATGTGAATAGTTTATGAGCCTACATAATTGACAGATTTTCCTCCACAATTTGATAGAAATAAGATTATCTCGACCCATGTCTCGGTAAGAGATTCGGAGTTGTCACGGAATGGTTATTTATGATAATTCGATTCCATGCGACTATTGTTATTGTCACGCAACGAAATCTTCTGACAAATTCTCTGTGTCATTACTTTGCAAAATACCGTGACGAAGAAGAATGACGCCTGTAGACCAACATTACAGGGGCATATGAGGTCAATTTCTGTGAAGAGGGTTTTGTTCTTTATCAAATGGAAGAACACTAATAAAGGATATAGAAAACAGAGGTGTATATTAAGAGGGTCTTCAAAACCATGGAACATTAAATTGATTTTAAAAAATATTACGGTTGTTGTTTTCATTTCTCAAAAATATTTACGTGTATATTTACAACGGTAAAAAAGTTGTTGCATATGTTCTTGATAATAAACCAAATACCAAATATATAAGAAACCAAAACCAAAATCAGGCCTCCTTGGAAACTTATTTATTTTTTGGACAATTTACATAGTTTACATATGTCTTGTACCTTTACATGGCATTTGTACATATAATTGTATTTACTAGTTTGTTATGGTATAACTATGGTAGTGGGGGTCTTAAATAAACCAAAAGATCTATCTCAGTGCCTCGGGAGAAGACCCGCTTTAAGTCTGAATCAGAAAATGCAATTACTATTCAGACGAACGCTGACGTATCAGCTGAATTCTCTACGGAATATGTGTTGTTTTCATTATCTGCACAATGTTGAAGAATGAATATACATTTGAATTCCATCAGTGAAATGGATGAAGGGTCTGTTCTAAATTAAACTATGATGTGATTTTATAATCACTAAGGGGAAGCACTATCATTTAACGCTATTGCCACAATAAATATATTACCCTTCTTTACAGACGGAAAACCGTTCATTGAACATGAATACAATAGCAACTAGCAAGCTTCAGTAATCTCAAAATATAGTTTAGATGTTTTCTGAAAAAAATAATGAAAAAATAAAAAACACTTCTTAGGTATAAAAACTGAGAGAGGGGTAGCAAGGGGGTAATTCTGTGAATAAAATTATATACAAAAAGTGATAAAATGCAAAATTTGCACTGTTATTATACCTTTAATTCTGTTTCCATACATATCTAATAATACATTGATACTGATATTGTACTTTGATGCTTCATGATGGTAGCTAAATCATACGGACTGAGTGCAAATGGAGTTACTCTTTGTGCGTAGTTACACAAGAAGCTGGGACATCACACCTTCGTTAAAATCCCTGATGTAATGAAGCTTTTAAATAGGAACAAATCACGTGTAAATATATAACATATTAGAACGGGTTAATTGCATTTAATGAACGAGAGACTGAAAAAGAGGGGATTTAAATTACAAAATAAACGATGGCTTAATTTGATTAAAAGTCATTCAATACATTTTGTAATTTGCTATGTATAACAAGGGAGGGGCCATATCTCACAGTTTGTCGTAGCATAATTATTAGTTAGAGCCGGTACTGCTGATAAATTGCTGACATTCCTGCCATAATTTGTCATCATGTACGAAATGCATAAAAAAGCAACGTAAAGGAACACATTTCTTTCAGGTCACATTTTTGTGAAAACTCTACCAAAACAAACCGGTATAAAAGAGCAACAACAACAACAACAAAATACATTTACAATTGGAGTACAAATCTAAGTGACTAATTAATGATTTCACATTGTTATATTAACGTTTCTTCAGTAGATCTTGAATACTGTACAAACTGGAAAACCTAAAAATAGCGATAACAGGTAATAATTGATTTTATAATGCATCTAAGAAGAATTAACATTGTCTTTTACGCTATGGGCGGATTAAGTTGTCTCTATTAGTATGGAGTGCGTAGATAAACAAGTACAAAAATACCAAGGCGCTCGCGGACGTTAAACATAAAAACAAAAGTGTATGGCTTTATTTCGTCACATGAATTACACGAATAAAGAAACATATTTAACTGGATGTTTATTAATCATTCGTGGAATCCATTTGTGTAGGATCCGGAGGGTAACGTGGAATAAGACATATAGAGACAACTCCTTTTAGACAGACAACATCGGTTGTGCTAAGCTCATGACCTCTTTGAAAAACGTCAGAAAATCAAATAGTGAGATTGGATTTTTTTTAATCTCAAATATCGATTTCTTTTATCTCAAATATCGATGTTAGTGCGGTAGCACATTATGGTATTTTGACCTTTTCTGTGAAAGATTAATAGATTCACTTTGTAAGTTACCGGCATGTTTAATCCCAATATTATTATTAATACCCCCCAACACACACACACATACCGCACATATCCGATATAGACAGGGAGACTCCAGCCGCAAATACAAAAGTACTGAAAAAATACGGAGTATACAATAAAAAAAAGAGGAAGGAGTTACATCCACAAATTCCATACGCTCATAATGTCGGTAGTGATTGTCTCAGATGAAGGAATCAATAAATGCAATGGCTTGTCATACTGATTTCAAACTAACGCACACCAATACTTGGTGATCACATTGAACCATTCAACAAATTCCCTGATTGCCATTCTGGCGACGATAAGAAGATCGAGCCCTTAAAGGGATCAGGAGGACGTGCTGCTGAGCTCTCTCGGCGCCAGTGTGTTCGCATTACTCCAAAGTAAGAAGATAATTTGGTATTGATCTGACAGAGTTCATTATATTAACCCTCCTAGTCATATCTCAACTTATTTATCGCGTAGTGATTTTAATTTAAGGTCTCTCATTCTATTTCTATTTAACCTTGCAGCGCCTTGTGCTTTTATTTATGGTATTACTTATGAACCGAATATTTTCTCGTCAAGTTTAGCGTAGTGCTTTTTATCGCAAAAACAACATGCACGTATATGTACCATAGCCTATTTCTATCAGTCAAATATTGTTACATATTTTAATGCGTATCTTTTTTTCTCTCTCTCAGTTTAGCTCATGCCATTATCACCTAACATAGCCTGATATTCATCCAGACAATAGAGTCTTACATTCCCTATCTAGAATTTCGTCCAAAATATATATTTTTGTTGAGTTTAATGTTTCAGAAACGTTAAATATCCCACCGATAGTGTTTAATTCATTTGGAGACTATGTCTACTTGAGACAGATATAGTGCTGCCACAGTGCAGTATCACACCGTAGACCTGTGGCATGATACCACGCCCAGTCACTTTATCCTTTCACAGACCAACTGCAACTACCCTCATATGCTGAGCGTCAAGCGAGGGCGCCCTACTAGTAGCATTTATTACGGAATTATATTTGTATGTTGTGTATCAAGCTAGATATAAGATAAACAATGGTACCATTGTAACGACTTTGGTATGTCACGGAAGTGGATCGAAACCACGACACTCGGTATGTACCGGGGCTGATTTATATATCTATTTGGAGCAAGCGTGTCGATGTAATGTTTGACACGACAATTATTTGGCAATGTATACAAATATTCATTTATGCAACTAAATTGGAATTTTATTACTAGATTATTATTGAATAATCGTCTTGGCTATATTATAATGTGGTGGTTTTATTCTTTATCGTTTATATGTGGAATATTTCGTCTTTCATATACATATTATGCCATGTGTATTCTTCATTATTTGTGTATATTATGTTTTGTACGTTGTGGATAAATTATGTATTTTTTTTAATTTCATACGTTCTGCTTATTGTTCTCAGATATATGCATATGATACGGTGTCATGTGATGACTATTGTGTAATGTACTTCATATACCTTGGTATGAGTTAATATAAATTAGTGTTTGTATATATTCAATTCATTCATCAATATTTTGAAAATAAAATCATTGTATTATCGAAGATATTTAAAAAGATTATTTTCACGAGCAATGTTTTGCAATGTTCCGCGAGAGATACACTGATTATTCCTGTTGGGTGACACAATTTTCGTCAATGGTCCAAGTGCCCTAGTTCTCAACACAATCGCACACCTTATCTTTGGCTTCATAACACAGCCGCCAAACTAAACTAAAGAAACAATGCCGCTGTTTACCTTGATATTGGCGTTAATGTTTGCAAATGGTATGTACAATTTCTGAAGAAGAAAAAAAAAACATATTGATGTAAGTTTCGGAAACAATGACTACAGTTTTATTATTTTTTTCTAGTGTTTGCCGACTGTCCGGACGGATTTGAACACCACGGTAATCGATGTTATAAGGTGGCCGCCTTGGAGGCCAGCTGGATTGAAGCATGGGCATGTTGTTCTCTTTATTATTTATTCGTCTATGTTCTGTGTATTTACATATCAGTCAATTATTGTTCTGGCAAGTAGGCTCTTTAAGGAATAAAATAAAGTTTTGACATATATCTAACCATGGCGGTCTACATGCAGTATTCATATACTCTTTCATATGACGGTTTATGATAAACCTATAAACAATGCGTCTTTAATTTTATCATAAAAGAGAATTGGATTCTTACACGATGTTATATAAAAACAAACATGTTAGCTGTGTAATCAATATATCCGGAAGATAGCAAAACGTATCTCAACATGGTGGTGAAGTTTCAAATTAATGTGATTTTCAATTTCAGTCTTACTGCAAACTGTTAGGCAGCAAATTGGCAATCGTTGATACAGATGCTGAGGAAGTAGTTATTGAAGGGATTTTGAACAGCCTGCACGGTATACGTTTTGATGAAAGGAAAATAAACAAATAAGAATTCATTTTTAAGAAATTAAAAAAATGGGCTAAATTATATTACAGTGCAATTCAAATTATAAAATTATTTTATTAATATTTAAAAATTAACATAAAATAGTGTATAAAGATTCCAATCCTAATAAATGAGAGAGATATATAGGTTTGTATTAATTCCGCAAACCAGGACTTTTAAAAAGACTAAAATGGGATGTGTATATTGGTTTTACTGGCAGGGTCACATATTGACGAAGACTACTGGATAGCGGGCACGGACATGGTGACAGAGAACAGCTGGAGGTGGATGCTGGACGATGGTCAGTACATGGCTATGTCCGGCTACACTAAATGGGCGCCAAGTGAGCCGGACAATAATGGCGGGACATCCGATTGTCTGAGGATCCATTTCCGTGGCGGACGAACCGCGTGGTACGACAGCGTATGTGAAGCTCTACACAGTTTCATCTGCGAAACAGGGTGAGAACTATCACGTGGAATCAGCCAATCTGGCCTTCTTTTCCACAAGATCTTTGTATGTTTATATCATTACGTCAGTATGTAAAAGGCAATATAGTTCATTAATTTCACTGGCACTAGAACCGCAGAATTGCCAATTTTACTGAGATCTTGATTATCAAAAATATGTACTTTTTTGTTCTCCGGTACTGTATATATGAAACATGGCAAGGAAGGGAATCTGATATCACTTGATTATGAAGTTCGTATCTTTGTACACATGTATGCTACAATCATATTAAATGCACGGTTCGATCAGCCTGATATCCAATTAGCACATGGTAAAATGAATCATTGACAAAAGGCAACTTTAACATTATGAATAAATAAGAACATTAAGCCTCGACACCCTACAAAGATTACCAGACGTTTTTGAATGTACTGAGTGTATGATTTAAAATAAGGCCAGTTGAAGTGGCAGGACCAAACAGTGATATGAGTAAATGTATTTTTAATGATAACCTGTTATTTAGTTTAAAATTTGACAAATTGTGTCAAAAAAGTAAAGCTTAAATGAAAAAAAATATGTACGGTACTTCTGTATAAAAATGTAATCGCGATAAATATATATGAAAAATACCTGAAAGATTGCTGGTCATAAAATCTCTCTATTTTGTGTACCGTAATCTGGAAACCAACATGTATATAAACATAAAATGTCTTTATAACATTTCATATTTGTACAAAGAGGGAATATTTGAAGACGAAACGTCTGTATACAGTGTATAGATGTGATGACCAGACGTCTGTATACAGGGTATATAATTTCAGGGACGGATCTGGAACTGTGGTGGTTGGATAACAGACGCCGATGTTTAAGTCTTACAGCGTGTTATAACTTTATCACATTGTTTGATGTATGTTGCTTGTTATAAATAAAATATTTTCTAAGTATGCTATTTGAATGAAAGATGGAAAATAAACGTTTATAAATATATCTGATTAATGATGTCAGATGTTCTATCGAAATTCTCCAGACTTATTATTTCTTCCTTTCTACTATTGCTTCAAAAAGTGAACTTTTTTATCACATCAGAATAGTTTTATGTATATCAAAGTATATTGTAATTCTAAAACATCTTTTGTCATTATTTTCTTATATTACAATTATAATTTCATGTATATTCTTTACGAACAGTACAGAACAAAATAATATACAACTTGTACATCGTTTATACTACACATTTCAAATTATACATAAAACTATATAGTCATGGGAAAAATACGTATCGGAGCTAAGAACGCTGATATTTCCTCAGTCTAGCTTTTAATCTCACATTACTGACCCCTCATAATGGACAGCCTTATCAGCTCCTCTATCTATCCCCCAACTCCAGTTTGTTCCATGATAACGCTCTATACCAAGGCGTCCTTCACAATGGCTGCTCTTAAACTCATCCTACTGTTTACCGCCGTACTCAAAGGTAAATAAAAAACTTCGGATTATAGATCTAGTTTATATTCGTAAATATGAACCGCAAATGTCATCTTTTTACGGTATTAGCAAAATTTCTTTCAACAGAATTATTATTATTATATTTCTTGAGGTATTCTCTTTTCTCAAAGGAAGAACTTCCATGTGAGGAATGATTTATGAATATCTGATTTTGATTGGAAAGAGACAAAGCAAATTAATCCTATCGACAACAATATTTAAAGAGTCCCTGTCATAACGAGTACAAAAAGAAATAACATGACCTTTTTATTCATTCAATCAATCGTCATTTCAAGACTTCATTAAGACAATAAATAAAATTACCGCAATCTCTGTCCACAATTCCTATTTTTATGTTACGTGCTATGAAATGAATTATACATATGACAAAATCCCAAACATAGAACTAAAGCATTTCAAACCATTGTAAGAAAGCACTTTGCTTGTTTGGTGTTCATCATGTATATTGGGTGGTTTAAGGACGGCTTAGCACGGTGTCAGGATAATGTGACTGGGTGTGGTATCATTTAATATATATATATATATATATATATATATATATATATATATATATATATATATATATACGGCTTGATGCCTGCAGTGTGGCAACACCGTACGAGTAACTGTCACCAATAGACAAGTCTCGAAATGACTCATATACTGTCAGTGGGATTTAAAACCCATCAATCAAAGCATTCTTTCTTGTCGTTATGTCATACATCATATACTATAAAGCTATTTTTAAAAGCAACTTTATTCAATCGTTTGGTATAGTGTATACAATATTAATTGTCATTTTTTCTTCTTGAAATGTCACGGCATGGTTTTGTCCCGGTCAGCTGCATTCGTAAATTGAACTAATAAGCTAACCATCTTTTTTTTCTTCACAGTACATACCTTGTATATGTATTGTATATGTATTGTATTATACTAGCACATTAGTGGTGATCAGTCATGCTATTTCTTATATAATTTTACGAGGGATGTTCGAAAAGTGTCCGGGAATGTTCCATAACTTATGTATGAAAATGGTTATGAAAACAAATTTTCAAAAGTGATAATTTGATATATTTTGTACTACGGTCGAAAAAAAAACGCTACAATTAAATTGAACTGATGCAAATCTACAGTCACAATGACAACGCCGAGTAACGTCGAGCGGGGTAACTTACTCATGAAGGGAATATGGCATCAGAAAAGTCTGACATATCCAAAATTTATATTTTTTCGACTTCTTTTTCTTTTGAATGATGCATACATCATCTCCCACCAAAGGATCCACTTATCGAACATACACGACCTAAAATGCTCTTGTGAAAAAAAAACGGAATGTTTCTCGGACAACTCCTTTATAATGTTTACTTTTCCTGACGTCGTGCACGGACGTCCAGATATTTGGTTGTCGGCAATATCGTTCTTGAAGACGTTGAACCTCTCATATATGCCGGTTTTCTCCATGTGCTGTGTCCTTAAAACGGACACTACAACTTATTGTGAAGTATACACGATAGGTCTGCTGTGCTCTACTGCATGCGTTGATAACTGTTTCCTCTATGTAACTTACTGTCCATACTGAACGACACGGCCAAATGTCCCAAGCAGCTGCAACTACCTTTCAAACTGCGAGATAACATATTCTTGACATAAAAACTATTATATTATCGAATTATCTCTGTTTGGGCGATAGATACAACTAAATGAAGACATACGATTTGACATTAACATACGATTTGGCGTTTTTTCCATAAAAATGAGTGTTTTGTCATAGGAACGTTTTAAAATATAAATAAAATGTAATTTAAAGAATATGAATAAAAAATAATGATTATAGATTTTCAAAATTTTGTATATAAGCAATATACATATATATTACGTTTGGGTGATCAAACTTAAGGAAGAAATTAACATTATTGCACGGAAGCAGGGTTTACCGAAGACATGTATTGCAATGTAATACAAATTGTAATAGTAATTAACCATCGTCGGAACCATCGGTATGTATTTTGTATAAACCGTAGGTTTTCGACTGGCAAAATTTCGTTTATATTAATATTAATCAGCTACTTTCTGTCTAGTAAAACCACACATAGTATCATTGAAGTATCATTGATTTTACAAAATCAAAACTGCCTTTCAAAATCCGAACACATATATGTAACGCGTCGCACCATTTCTTTTCAAATGCTCCTTGCTGTATCCGCTATGGATCAAATGAAATACAATATTATTCATTCAAGAGGACTAAGTTTAACTAATCAAGTAATCTACGGACGATGCTACATTATATGGATTATATGGACTATCTAAAATAGTTCGAGATCAATTTAGCACATAAACAATTCTCATAAAAAGTCAATGTGTCAGGGGTCAAATATGGTTGTCATTATAAATAAGGATTTATTTATGTTTAACATATGGGGATAGGTGACGAAATTAATATAATATGAGACACGGTGGTGTGGCAGGTGTCGTTAAAGTGTTCTGAATTTTGTGGTATGTTGTGCAGTCAGCGGCTACTGTCTGAACGGGTTCGAGCACCATGGTGACTCCTGCTACAGGCTGTTCCCACACGAGGCCAGCTGGATGGAAGCAAAGGTACATATCCTTATCCCGTATAAGTGTACATTAGATCGGAGCGTGTGTGCATACAAAATGGTTATTTACTGTTCGCGAAAATAATTGTATTTAATTATTCTGAAATACCACATACGCTATCAAACAAATTTTGCTCGTGATCACTGTGCTTGTAGAACTACATGTATATTGTTTTCTTATGATATAGCTGAAATTTAGCTAGTTTCAATCCAGTGTGTCAGAGACCTCTGAGAAATTCCTTGCGTTTGAGATGTACCTGAAATCGGACACTTACTGCAGTGTTAGACGTTTTAACGTCTCACTGACAGTATTTCAATGATTTGAGGGAATTGTCTGCATAAAACAGGTCAAGTTTTGCCTCACTGCAATGTCACGTCAAAGACATGTGAATTGATATCACACCAAATCAAACTAAAGTCGCTAACACGACAGCACAGGTTTTCTCGGAAACAACAGTCTTCTTTACCTAGTAATGCAACGAACAGTTCCATTTACTATACAAGTATCAAATAGTCCCAATTTGAAGCATAAAATCCGATCTACCAAAGGACCAAGCTTTGAACTACCGTAAAATAACCGAATGAAGCTCAATCTTCAGAAACGATACATCACTGGAAAGAGATCGTCTAGCACTTACACTTTTGTCCATATTCTCTCGATTAAATACTTCAGGACAAAAAAAAACCACAACCGATAATCGTAATATGACCTTCATCTTTGCATATATATATATATATATATATATATATATATATATATATATATATTATTTTTTTTTAATTGTGATGCCCTTTGAATATAAATTTACATGACCTGTGAAAAGTCCATAAAGAATGAACAAAAATAAAGTCAGGAGTGACAATAAACCGAAAAAATCATGCTTTTGAAATTTTGATTTTTCCAATATTTCAGAGAAGTGTAACCACTTCTAGAGGACAAACCATGCATTTCCTAAAATCGCATACCCATATATTCTGTGCGTATATGTCTTGGAAACAGAATTCTTTTATCTGATCTGAAACAGAAATGAGAAATTATTTCGTAGACATACCCTCATTTGCACAATTCTTTTTGCAAGATTCGTACATTCAACCTATTCTAGCGCAAATATTTTCTGGTACTCGACATTGATATAGTATCATGTTTTATTGGGTTGTCAACAAGGAACAGAATGCTGAAAACCGCATTTGAATCAGGCTTCAAGTTTTTTTTATTATAAGCAAAAAAAAAAAAATTATTTAAAGCGCTCCATAACGGCATACTTCGAAACATTTTTTTTTTTACAATTGGGCACAGGTTCAGATGAATGTGAATATATGTCTATAATTTCATAACTGTAGTTTCGTCATTTGGCCATAATCGCGTGCAAGAAAATGGTTTGAAGAAAAAATCAACAGAAGAACAATATGTTTTCGCACAGGTGTGAAAACCTAATTATGCTGGCACTATTAGGCTACCAATAGCTTATAACCAAAAGATATACAGTGAGTGCCAAGGAAAGGATATATCATTACCAATCTAGCGACTTTAATATGTTCCGGCCGGGTATCGAAACCACGACCTTCCGATTACGGGATGGACATTCTAAACACCCGGCCACCGTGACCGGTCAAAGATTGAGAAAGACACGTTGCATTTCTCCTTTAGTTATACTGCCGGTCGTTAGGCACGGAACTCGCGATCATCCAGTCAACTGAGGAGGAAAACATAATAGAGGGAATGTTATCTACGAACCATGGTAAGAATTTTATAGATTACGATCTGCGAATTTAATTCAATTATGTTGCACATATAGTGCCAGTATCCTCATTTATATGATTTATCCGTTTAAAAAATAACCCTATATATAATAACTTGTTATAAATGAGAAAGAGGTATTATGTATTAAAATCAAGATATCCTTTTTTTTTTCTCTGGAGTTATCAGACAAACAGTTCGAAATTCAACTGTCTCAAAGGAAAGTAAATAGTTCCATATCTGTTTAAGTTAGAATACGAAAAATCCCGAGGGCCTATTCTCTTCAGGAGTGTTTGCCGACGAAGAATACTGGGTGTCGGCGACAGATATCGTTGCTGAGAATGACTGGCGATGGATGGCTGGCGATGGTGTAAATGCACCTATCACTGGATACACTAATTGGGGTCCCAATATGCCCGATGATCTAGGTGGCCACCAGAATTGTATGCTGATCCACTTCCACAAAGGGAGAACCTACTGGGATGACAGGGGATGTCAAACTCACCATAGCTTCGTGTGTGAAGGAAGGTAACCCTTTCATGCAGAGACGCCTCAATATAATTAACCAAAGACAACATGTATATGACCTGGACACAAAATTACACATGGGCCCTACCTCATGAATATTCATGCTCAATATTATGACTTGGTAAATATTAATTAACTGGACTTTAAATTGTATGTGAAACAAGGGATTTTATTTGCTTTACATATATTGTAAAATTGCGTGAGCAAACAGAGGAGTCCTTGATTTGAATTAGTATTTAGTAATTATTGACAATTTGGAGTTTTGTAAACCAAACGGTTTGACTGGGTTAGATAATCAAATGATTTTCTAATGATATTGATCAAATGTCAGTTTGACGTTATTTCTTAAGCGAATTGAATTCGATGTTCAAATGTTTTTGTTCAAGTGTGCCAGAGGTCATAGTTCAAATGTTTTCCTGATGTTATCGGTCAAGTGTGTCAGAGTTCATTGTTCAACTGTTTCCTGACGTTATCGGTCAAGCGTGTTAGATTTTATTGTTCATATATTTTCCTGACGTTATCGGTCAACTGTGTTAGAGAAGATTGTTCAAATGTTTTTTCTGACTTTATCGGTCAAGTGTGTTAGATTTCATTTTTCAAATGTTTTTCTGACCTTATCGGTCAGGTGTGTCAGAGGTCATGGTTCAAATTTTTTTCTGACCTTATCGGTCAAGTGTGCCAGAGTTCATTGTTCATCTGTTTTCATGACGTTATCAGTCAAGCGTGTCAGATATTGTTCAAATATTTTCCTGACGTTATCGGGCAACTGTGTCAGAGAAGATTGTCCAAATGCTTTCCTGACGTTATCTGTCAAAGGTGTCAGAGTTCATTCTTCAAATGTTTTCCTTACGTTATCGGGCAACTGTGCAAGAGGTCATAGTTCAAATGTTTACCTGGCGTTATCGGTTAAGTGTGCAAGAGGTCATTGCTCAAAAGTTTACTTGACGTTATTGTTCAAGTGTGTCAGATGTCATTACTGAAATGTTTACCTGTCATTTTCCGTCAAGTGTGTCAGAGTTCCATGTCCCTTTTCCACAGTGCCTTAAATGTCACTACCACAAAGTTTTCCATGGCACTATCACACTGTGTTCCATGTCACAACCATAACGTTTTCCATGTCACTACCAAAACTACCAAAAACGTGTTCCAAATTTCTAACACATAGTACTCCATGTCACTGTTTTAAATAATATTTTCATGTCAAAAAGAAAAATGTGTTCCATGTTACTCACAATGTGTTCGATGTCACTGCCACAGTGTTATTCGTGTCAATAGCACATTCTATCCCATGTCACTGCCGTAGCGTGTTTGATGTAAACCAACAATACCCATGTCACTATCTAATCGTGTTCCATGTTAATACCACACTACTCTCTATGTCACTACTACAACGTGTTTCGTGCACCTACTACAATGTGTTCAATGTCACTGTCACAACGTGCTTCATGCCACTACCGTATTGTGTGCCATGTCAGTCACAACGTTATCCATATTACATAATGAATAGTTCACATCTCTATCACATTGTATTTAAGGTCACACTCCCGCACTGTTTTGTGTCACAGCAGTTTTGAGTTCCTGACACTATCACATATTAAACCATACTTCTACACTGCGATCCATATCACTGCTACGTATGTTACAACAGTGTACGTTGTCACAACCAAGCAGTTTTTTATGTCACAACCACAATGTATTTTATGTCACAACCACAATGTATTCCATTTCACAACTACACCATGCAACATGTCTCTAACCAACTGTATTCCAAGTCACAACCACAATGTATTCCATGTCACAACCACACAATGTTTTCCATGTAACAACCACAATGTATTCCATGTCACAACTACACCTTGCAACATGTCTCTAACCAACTTTATTCCAAGTCACAACTACAAAGTATTCCATGTCAAAACCACACAATGTATTCCACGTCACAACTACACCTTGCAACATGTCTCTAACCAACTTTATTCCAAGTCACAACTACAAAGTATTCCATGTCACAACCACACAATGTTTTCCATGTAACAACCACACAATGTCATCCATGTCACACCCACACTATGTCTTCCATGTCACACCCACACTATGTCTTCCATGCAACAACAACACTTTGTCTTCCATGTCACACCCACACTATGTCTTCCATGTCACACCCACACTATGTCTTCCATGTCACACCCACACTATGTCTTCCATGTCACACCCACACTATGTCTTCCATGTCACACCCACACTATGTCTTCCATGTCACACCCACACTATGTCTTCCATGTCACACCCACACTATGTCTTCCATGTCACACCCACACTATGTCTTCCATGCAACAACCACACTATTACTTCCATGTCACACCCACACTATGTCTTCCATGTCACACCCACATTATGTCTTCCATGTCACACCCACACTATGTCTTCCATGTCACACCCACACTATGTCTTCCATGCAACAACCACACTATTACTTCCATGTCACACCCACACTATGTCTTCCATGTCACACCTAAACAATGTCCTCCATGTCACAACCACACTATGTCTTCCATGTCACACCCACACTATGTCTTCCATGTCACACCCACACTATGTCTTCCATGCAACAACCACACTGTTACTGCTATGTCACACCCACACTATGTCTTCCATGTCACACCTAAACAATGTCCTCCATGCAACAACCACACTGTTACTTCCATGTCACACCCACACTATGTCTTCCATGCAACAACCACACTGTTACTTCCATGTCACACCCACACTATGTCTTCCATGTCACACCCACACTATGTCTTCCATGCAACAACCACACTGTTACTTCTATGTCACACCCACACTATGTCTTCCATGTCACACCCACACTATGTCTTCCATGCAACAACCACACTATTACTTCCATGTCACACCCACACTATGTCTTCCATGTCACACCTAAACAATGTCCTCCATGTCACACCCACACTATGTCTTCCATGTCACACCCACACTATGTCTTCCATGCAACAACCACACTGTTACTTCTATGTCACACCCACACTATGTCTTCCATGTCACACCCACACAATGTCTTCCATGTCACACCCACACTATGTCTTCCATGTCACACCCACACAATGTCTTCCATGTCACACCCACACTATATCTTCCATGTCACACCCACACTATGTCTTCCATGTCACACCCACACTATGTCTTCCATGTCACACCCACACTATGTCTTCCATGTCACACCCACACTATGTCTTCCATGTCACACCTAAACAATGTCTTCCATGTCACACCCACACTATGTCTTCCATGTCACAACCACACTATGTCTTCCATGTCACACCTACACTATGTCTTCCATGTCACACCCACACAATGTCTTCCATGTCACACCCACACTATGTCTTCCATGTCACACCCACACTATGTCTTCCATGTCACACCCACACTATGTCTTCCATGTCACACCTACACTATGTCTTCCATGTCACACCTACACTATGTCTTCCATGTCACACCCACACTATGTCTTCCATGTCACAACCACACTATGTCTTCCATGTCACAACCACACTATGTCTTCCATGTCACACCCACACTATGTCTTCCATGTCACACCCACACTATGTCTTCCATGTCACACCTACACTATGTCTTCCATGTCACACCCACACAATGTCTTCCATGTCACACCCACACTATGTCTTCCATGTCACACCTACACTTTGTCTTCCATGTCACACCCACACTATGTCTTCCATGTCACACCCACACTATGTCTTCCATGTCACACCTACACTATGTCTTCCATGTCACACCCACACAATGTCTTCCATGTCACACCCACACTATGTCTTCCATGTCACACCCACACTATGTCTTCCATGTCACAACCACACTATGTCTTCCATGTCACACCTACACTATGTCTTCCATGTCACACCTACACTATGTCTTCCATGTCACACCCACACAATGTCTTCCATGTCACACCCACACTATGTCCTCCATGTCACACCCACACTATGTCTTCCATGTCCACCCACAATGTCTTCCATTCACACCCACACTATGTCTTCCATGTCACACCTAAACAATGTCTTCCATGTCACACCCACACAATGTCTTCCATGTCACAACCACACTATGTCTTCCATGTCACACCACCTATGTCTTCCATGTCACACCCACACTATGTCTTCCATGTCACACCCACACTATGTCTTCCATGTCACACCACACTATGTCTTCCATGTCACACCCACACAATGTCTTCCATGTCACACCCACACAATGTCTTCCATGTCACACCCACACTATGTCTTCCATGTCACACCTACACTATGTCTTCCATGCAACAACCACACTATTACTTCAATGTCACATCCACACAATGTCTTCCATGTCACAACCACACTATGTCTTCCATGTCACACCCACACTATGTCTTCCATGTCACACACACACAATGTCTTCCATGTCACACCACACACTAGGTCTTCCATGTCACACACACACAACGTCCATGTCACACACAACTAGTCTTCCATTCACACACACACAATGTCTTCCATGTCACAACCAACCCAGGTCTTCCATGTCACACACACACAATGTCTTCCATGTCACACACACACAATGTCTTCCATGTCACACACACACTAGGTCTTCCATGTCACACACACACAATGTCTTCCATGTCACACACACACAATGTCTTCCATGTCACACCAACACTATGTCTTCCATGTCACACCCACACTATTCTTCCATGTCACACCACACATGTCTTCATGTCACAACCACACTATGTCTTCCATGTCACACCACCTATGTCTTCATGTCACACCCACACTATGTCTTCCATGTCACACCAACATGTCTTCCATGTCACACCCACACATGTCTTCCATGTCACACCACACTATGTCTTCCATGCAACAACCACACTATTCTTCATGTCACACCACACATGTCTTCCATGTCACACCCAAACAATGTCTTCCATGTCACACCACACTATGTCTTCCATGTCACACCACATGTCTTCCATGTCACACCACATGTCTTCCATGTCAACCCACACTTGTTTCCATGTCACACCACACTATGTCTTCCATGCACACCACACTTTCTTCCATGTCACACCCACACTATGTCTTCCATGTCACACCACACTATGTCTTCCATGCACACCACACTTTCTTCAATGTCACACCACACATGTCTTCCTGTCACCACACATGTTCCTGTCCACCACACTATGTCTTCATGTCACACCACACATGTCTTCCATGTCACACCACATTGTTTCCATGTCACACCACACTTGTCTTCCATGTCACACCACACTATGTCTTCCATTCACACACACTATTCTTCATGTCACACCACACTTGTCTTCCATGTCACCCACATATGTCTTCCTGTCACTACACTATGTCTTCCATGTCACACCCACACTATTTCCATGTCACACCAACTAGTCTTCCATGTCACACACACTTGTCTCCATGTCACACCACATATGTTCCATGTCACACAACAATGTCTCCATGTCACACCACACTATGTTTCATGTCACCCCACACATTTCATGTCACACCACCAATGTCTTCCAGTCACACCACACTATGTCTTCATGTCACAACACACTATGTCTTCCATGTCACACTAACATGTCTTCCATGTCACACCAACAATGTCTTCATGTCACACCCACACATGTCTTCATGTCACCACACTATGTCTTCCATGTCACCCACATATGTTCCATGTCACACCACACTATGTTTCCATGTCACACCACATATGTCTTCCAGCACACCCACACTATGTCTTCCATGTCACACCACAATGTCTTCATGTCAACCACACTATGTTTCCAGTCACACACACTATGTCTCCATGTCACCCACACTATGTTT
>CM037777.1:69542910-69568662 GCA_021229015.1 Solen grandis
CCCCCGGGGGACTCAAACCAACGCGATCAGGGGTTTGGGTAAGTTTTTAAAGTCAGCGATTTACACTCTGTGCCATGGAACCCTTTAGATTATTTTTTTTTTTAAGCGACCGCGATAATGGTTGTTGTATACCATTTGTCTACGATGTGATTCGCGTTAGGCAAAACTTTTTTTTTTCATAAGAAAATGACTAGCAAATCATTTTCTATTTCTAAGGCCTTTTTTTTTAAATTGCGGTCAAGGAACCCCACGATCGGTCTTTTTTTTTGTTTTTTGAAAAGACTGTCTCAAATAGACAGTTTATTATTATATTTTTATAAAAAAACTTCCTAAGCACTTTTTTCATGCATTAACACTTTCAAAAGACGGGTACATAAAACCAAAAAAATATACAATATTTAAAAAAACAAATTAAAACCCCAATAGCTCAAGTCAAAAATTCAATTCAAAGTAGTTAAAAAGTTTAAAAAGACCCACAAAAAAAAAAAATACGGAAAAGACTTAAAATTTGTTAAAAAGCGACATGATACAAAAATAATCTCCAAATAAAACCTCAAAATAAGGGGTTTTTTAAATGCCCCTTTTTAAAATACTGAAGATTTCACCCCTTTAAGGTTCTGGTAGGTTTTCCAGGAAAAGGGGCGTCGCATAAACGCCGATCACCATAAGTCACAGTCCTACTACGCGGTACAACCAGGGTTAAACAATCTTTTCTGGGCCCTAAAGTTGTCTGGTGGTATAAAAATATCTAGCATTTTGTATGTAAGTGGGTGCCTGTCCTTTAAGCGCCTTAAACCCCATTTAAGGAGTTTTTTCTCGACCAATTGCACTGGAAGCCAAGTGTTGTTGGATAAAGTGAGTCCGAATGAAAAACCTGAGCTCATTTGCCGTAACCCCTTGGTCATTTCGGGGGCCGATGTAAGCCCGATAAAACGGGAGACAAGTTCCCGGGAAGACCCACCCGGGTACCAGATTTTTCCCATTGAAACATTTTTTCCTGAGTGCCAGACAAGGGTGCGGTCCCCGGGGAAGTCCCCCCGGCTGGGAGCAAATCGCCACACGGGGCTTTGAGCTTTTGCGCTGATCATTTTTATCACATACAGACATTTTCCAAAATGATGAAAACGTGGGTGTTTGCTTGGGCCCCACTCATTTTTTTTTTACTTTCGTCTTTGAGAAAAAAAGTTTCTACGATCCCTTTTACAGCGATATCACCCCCGTAGAAAAGGACTATGTCCCACCCCCTGTCGCTTTATTGATGTTCGCTGGGTTTTCCAGATTGGGTTTTACTCGATTTTAGGCGGACATTAACGCCCTTTCTTTTCTGTAACTCAACTTATAGCGGGGCAGTACCCTGCACATACTAATCAATTATCTGCATCATATAAAGTGCAACATATTTTTAAAAAAATTTATAAAAAAGTCCTTCTGAATCGTACATCTTATCAGAATCCTTTGGTTTTCATATTCTTTACTCTACAAAATAAGTTTACTTAAAAATGGGGAAAAAAAAATTTAAAATTTGGTAGATATTTTGAGTGGAAAACTGCGATAAAAATCCAAAAAGCGGGAACTTTTTTTATAATGTAATATAAAACTTGTTTATGTAGTTTCGTCGCCAGACAAGCACATAGTCAAGTTGGAACAAAAATTTTCAACGTTCCATACTTGTTTGGGTTTAAAAATGTGGGAATTAATTATAATTAATATATAAAGACATTTTTTTTGTTAAAACTTATAAACATTTGGAACCAGTCGGAAAAAATGCATTATTGGATAGAATTTTAAACCAATTAAACATACTTTTTGGGTCTTTACATAGACCCCTGACGTTGCTCAACATTATTAATTGGGAAACTTTCATCTGAAATGTAAAAATCCTAAATGAGCAAAAAAATTAAATTTTCTAAGTTTGCAGAACTCGCTCCATAAATTATTCAAAATGATACTCGTTTTCGAAAATTCCTCATTTAATTGATCTCACCCTTATGAAAAACAGACTTTTTCTTTGTGGATGGGGGTTGAATCATTCCTTACTCAAAATCTCTTTGTTTTGCATTTAAATTTTAGAAAGTTATATACAACCATTTAATCGTCATTTTGGTTTTTTGATCAAGAAATTTTGTTAAATTAAGAGGATTTGCTCGAAAACTGCTGGAATTATCAAAGGACCCGATAAAAATATACTTACTGAACATTTATTCAAAATATATGAAGGAATATAAACCATTCAGCAATTAGATATTTAAAATGAACACCCCGGGAAACAGAATGATAAAGTTGTGATAAGGAAACTTAAAAGGCATTTCGAAAAGTCAAGATAACTATTCTCAACATCAGGTTAAATAGTTAAACAACTTAAAAATGAAATAATTTTAAATATTAAAAAAGAAAAGTAGAGTATCTTCAAAATCACCCAAAAATTTTAAAAGCTTCTTTCATAGAGGGTCCGTGAAATTTTTCTCTTTTCCCTTTTTACAAAAACAAGTAAAAAAAACAAAAAAAAAACCGATTTTCGTGTACCCCTTTTAATTTGTCTGAAAATCAAAAAAACAAACCACAACTTTTTTTTTTTTTTTTTTTAAAAACACGAACAATCGAAACAAAACGTTCCCATATTGTTTTTCGTGCGTAAAAAAAAAAAAAAACCTAGAATCGTTTTTTTTAGATACAAACAAAGGGGTTTTCCCCGTTTGCTTATTTCAAAGTTTTTGAATAAAGTTAATATATATAAAGAAATGGAAAATGATGCAATTAATGAAAATTTAATACGAAAATCATCATTATCATAAATAAATTATGTTAAAAAATAAGCTTTAAATCTTTTTTTTTTTCTTTTTTTTTCATTTTTATTTTCTAAGAAGATTTAGGAAGCAAAAAATTGGATCTTTTTTGTTACGCCCCTTTTTCTACACAGTAAAAACAAGGGGAAAAATTTTTAAGATAATACTTTTTCCCGAATTTTTTTTCTTCGTTATTAAATCATTTTAAATGTTTTTTTTTTTTATTCTTTATCTAAAATTTATTTCTTCATACCAATGATTTAAAAACAAATAATTTATTGCAATTTGATCCACATAAATAAAATTGTAAATAAGAAAAAAAAAATCTTTGAAATCCTACTTTCAACCTTAAAAAATTGATTGATTTTTACAATTGAAAAAAATAAGGGAAACAAAGGCAGGTTGAACAAACTCATGAAAAAAATTTCTTATTTCTATGAATTAACTTAAAACGTTTTAAAATTTTAAAAAATTCATTTGCTTAATATATTGCTTATTTTACAGTTTTTAGAAAAAAAAAAAACCCGTTAAATCTTAAAAAAACGTAAAAAAAAAATTTTTAAATTAAATGTATTTGTCATTTTCTTTAGGTTTGGGAAAGCCGTGATAACAAATCAAAAACAATCCGTATAATTTTTTTGGCTCTAGTATAATCTACTAATTCATCGAAAGGGGTTATTTACTCAAAAACGTATCACAATTCACTACCCAACGCAGGCACCATTCCTGCAAAAGAACAATCGGATCTTGCTAAAACCAACCCAATGCCCATTTAATTTCTTTTTCAAATTAATAGATTTCCTAAATTACCCCTTTTACAAAAAAACATGAATAAGTCATGTTTTGAAACGTAATCACTTGAAATTTCCCGGACTTTCTGCGCATGTTAAGGTACGGCATTTTTACTACCAAATTTTTAATTTCCAATCTTTTGATTTTTTTTAATATATTTTTTTACAAATCAATGTTTTTAAAAACAAAGTGACACAACAAAAATTTCCCTTTAAAGGACTTAGGTTTGGTATCAAAACTTATGCGCTGGAGCGCGATACAAATTGAAATGAATGATTTTTAATTTCAACGACGTCAAATTCAAGGCTAAAAAAAAAATTTTTTTGCAAGGACTGTTCGCTAAGTTCTTTTAATACAAAAAATATCTTTGAAATGCAAAAGGGTTTTTGTTTTCACATTTTCAAGATGCTTCCTCAAACAGAATAATTCCCATGTTTGATGACGTAACACTTGAATTTTTTTAAAAACCCTTAAAGAACGTACTGTTTCGAATTTTTGAAAATTTTAAGTCCATTGGTCTAATTGGGCGTTTTTATATGATTTTTTTAAAAAATTCTTGCTTTAAAAGCAGACGTCATAACCCCGTGACAAAAAAAAACATTTCTTGCAGAATGCTCACTTAAATTTTTAACTCTACAATTTTAAAGTTTTAATTAAAACTCAAAATTCATGAACCAGAGCGAGAGAAACCCTTATAAAGAAATTTTTGTCTTTTTGATGACGCCATACCCACGGACTTAAGAGAAAACATTTAGAAATTGAAAGTAAAATTCTAGCCGATATTCTGTCCAGGGGGCTTGGTAACATTTAAAAATTTAATTTTTGGCCCCAATTCGAAAACCGGGTTTTTCCATGAAATCTTATCTTTCGAATTTGGGGAAATTGAATCCAAGTGCACATCTACTCCAAAATACATATTCTTAAAAATACAAGACAATCTACCAATTTGAAGGCTCAGATCAAAATTTGAAGCTGACGTCAATCTGACTTTTTTATATGCCCAAAGAAATTTGAAATGATTTAATGTAGAAAAGATACTTTTTTATCCTGCAATTTTAATTTCATTAAAATTGACTCAAAAAGTATGATGCCAAGCGAGAGAAATCTTTAAAAAAAAGGGTTTTGTCCTTTAAACGACGTCCAAACCCCCGGGCTTAAAAGGAAATATTTTTCAAAGAAAAAAAAGTAGGGGGGGCCTCGGGGGGCCGATTAAGCTGTCCAATTTTCCAAAGCTTCTAAATACAGTAAGCCTTTGTTACATTTAATATTAAATTTAAGGACCAAAATTCGAAAAACCGGGTTTTTCCATAAATTTAAAATTGTTTTGAATTTGAAAATTTGTAAAAAAGGTGCACATCTACACATAATATACACTTTTGGGAAATATCAGAGAAAAAACAAAAAAAAAAGGCCTAAGGCAAAACAAAATTTTGAAGCTGACGTCCCCAAATTTACGTTTTAAGTCATTTAAAATTAAAATGATGAATTAAAAACGAACTTTTTTGTCGAGGCCCTTTTTAAAATTTTATGTTGCTCAGACACGACAAAATTTTGAAATTAACTCTTAATTTGGTTTGGGGAAAAAAAGGGAATAAAATAAAACATGTAACTAGATGTCTCTAAAACGAATGTAGGATTTCTCAAACTGTGTTAATGCAAAAACAGGAGATAGAATTTTTATTAACTCACCCCTGGGAGTATTTATGTTCATGCTGAAAATGCTTATATTTCCCAAAAATTTGTGCAAAAGATAAGAAAATAAGTATAGCTGTGACGTAACATGAGTCATTGACGTCAGGACATGCTGCAATTTGATTTCTAGTTTAAAGGTCCAGTTCGAATCTTACTCAGCCCCAAACTTCGGTTTTTTGGGGTTAAGGTTTGCTGACAAAAAATTCACACCTTAGTTTAAGATGACCATCTGTAAACATTTGAAGAAAATCTGATCATAAAGGCGGCGATTTGGGGGGGGGAAACCCCCTTTTTTCATTTTTTACCTGACGTCACGTGACGTCATAGGTGCGGGGAAAAAGCTGTTGTCAAAAGCGCATCTTTTTGCAATAACCGAATGTTCTTATTTGAACAACGGCATCATGTCGAAATCATTGCCCCAAATTTTAAAATTTGTGGTGCTTTTGACGTCCTAGACGTCACGATTCAAAATTTTGTAAAATGCGCAGAACTGCAACTGGGTAAGTTTCCACCTTTCTATCCATCCTGAAGTCTTCAAAAACCCAAAATGAAAATTTTTTGTCCTATGTTTTGAATCTTTAATTTTAAACCACAGAACTCGGTTTTTTTGGAATTTCGTTAGTTGACAGGATATCACACCTTATTTCAAGTGTACCATCGTACAAATTTGAAGAAAAACCCACCCTAAATGGGGGCTGTAAAACGCGAACACCATTTTCAAATTTTTAGCTCTGACGTCACATGACGTCATGGGTCTGAAGATGCTTTGTTCAAAAACGCATACATCACCTCTAATTGAAATTTTTTATTTTTATGAACAACTCGTCTGTCGAAATCATTGCCTTAAATTAAAAGTAAATTATGTTTTTGACGTCAATGACTCTATGAGTCACGACTAAAAAAAAAATTTAAAAATTATGAGACTGCAAACGTGTAAGTTTCAACTTTCTATCCATCCGAAGCTCAAATCCAAAATAAATTTTCGATTCTATGATCGAAACTTATTTAAACCAAGAAAACCGGTATTCGGGAAATTTTGGTTAGCTGAAGGATATGCACACCTAGTTTCAAGATGAAACCCTTTTGAAAAATTTTAAGAAAATCCGCCCTAAATGGCGGCTGAGCGCGTAAACCCCCCTTTTTTTACCATTTTTTGCCCGCGTCACTGAGTCATAGGGACGAAGATGCTTTTTTTCAAAAGCGGATACTTTTCTGTCAAACTTGAAATTTTCTTTTCTGAACAAAGGCTATGTCGAAATCTGCCCAAAAAAAAAATAAAATATGCTTATGCGTCAAGACGTCAATACGTCAGCTAAAAAAATATTGAAATTATGCAGACTGCAAACTGTTAAGTTTCAAATTTTTATCCATTTTTGAAGCCTTCAATCCCAAAATGAAATTTTTGGGTCCTATTTCGAATCTTATTCACCACAGAACTTCGGTCTTTCGGAAATTCGGTTAGCTGAAAGGATTTTCTCACATAGTTTCAAAGTCCATCGTAAAAAATTTTAAGAAAATTCGACCTAAATGGCGGCTGTAAAGGGGGTAAACCCCATTTTTCACTATTTTTAGCCCTGATCACATGACGCATAGGGTGGAAGGGGCTTTTTTCAAAAACCCCATACTTACTTCTAACGTGTAATTTCATTATTCTGAACAACTGGCATCATGTCGAAATCATTGCCCAAAAAAGAAAATTCGAAGTATGCTTATGACGTCATTAAAAGTCACGACTCAAAATTATTAAAAAAATTCTTCAGAACGCAAATGTTAAGTTTTAACTTTCTATCTCATCCGAAGCTCTTAATCCTAAAATAAATTTTTTGGCCTATGTTCGAATCTTATTTCAGCCCCAGAAAATTTTGGTCTTTCGGAATTTCGGTTACTGACAGGATGCACACCTTGTTTCAAGATGACCATCTGTGAACATTTGAAGAAAATCCGACCATAAATGATGGCTGTAGAGCGTGAACACCATTTTTTACTATTTTTTGCTGTGACGTCATGTGACGCCCCTAGGGTGCTGAAAAAACAGGAAAAAAAAATTCCTCACTGACTAATAGCCCCAAAAATTTTATCGCCCGGTCCCTTGAAAAAATAAAAAAAACGTTTAGTTAGGAAGAAAAAAGGAATAATATAAAAATAAACAGTACAAACCCAAAAGGCTTTTTGCTTTAGGCAGAAAGTCCTAATAAGAAAAAAAAAAACCCCAAAAAAAATTTTTGCTTAGGGAGAAAGCCCAATAAACGTACAAACCCAATAGGGGCTTTTCTTTTGGGGGAAAGTCCAAAAGAAAAAAATAACAAACCCAAAGGACTTTCTGCTTTAGGCAAAAGCCTAATAAAAAGAATAAACAGTACAAACCCAATAGGACTTTTTGCTTTAGGCAAAAGCCAATAAAAGAATAAAAAGTACAAACCCAAGAGGACTTTCTGCTTTAGGCAGAAATCCTAATAAGAAAAAAAAAAAACAAAACCCCAAAGGACTTTCTGCTTTAGGCGAAAATCCTAATAAACAGACAAACCCAAAAGGACTTTCTGCTTTAAAGGAAAAGTCCTAATAATAATAAGAAAAAACATAACAAACCCAATAGGACTTTCTGCTTTAGGCAGAAAGCCCTAAAAACAGTACAAACCCAATAGGACTTTCTGCCAGTAGGCAGAAAGTCCTAATAAAAAACAGTACAAACCCAATATGACTTTCTGCTGTAGCAGAAAGTCCTAATAATAAAAAAACAGTACAAACCCAATAGGACTTTCTGCCGAAAGGGCAGAAAGTCCTAATAAAAAACAGTACAAACCCAATAGACAGTACTAATAAACAGTACAAAACCAATTGGACTTTCTGCTATAGCAGAAAGTCCTAATAAACATAACAAACCCAATAGGACTTTCTGCTTTAAGCAGAAAGTCCTAATAAGAAGAAGAAGAATAAACAGTACAAACGTCCTAATAAAAAAACAGTACAAACCCAATAGGACTTTCTGCCAGTAGGCAGAAAGTCCTAATAATAATAAGAAGAAGAAATATAGATACGTCCAGCTACTTACAGATGGAGGAAGACCCCGAGTATACAGAGGTACCTTGATAGAACCACCGACCTACCGCAAGCCAGCTGGAAGGCTTCCTCACATGAAAATTCCGAAGTCCCTACCGGAATTCGAACCCACATCGGTGAGGGGCTGAGAGATTCCAATTTTAGTATTCTAGGTACCAAAATATATGTCCTGAAAATCCCTACAATTCAATTGTAGCATATTTGGGTCTAGTTTATAGGGTTTTCAAAATATAAGCAATTAAACTTAAACCTATTGATTCTGCATATCAAAATTCTTTTTTTTTAATTTCGTGTACAGCCGCGGGAATAAAACCGTAAATGCTACCATGCAATAGATTCGTCGACGCGTGTAGCCTCGTGAGTTAAATTTTAATAATGCTTGTACATACGATGGAGACAACTGTAGTACGTTATAGTTAGTATTTATTAATAGAGAATTTAACAGTTAAGAAGCCAGAACGAGCGTAGCGAGTGAGGCTTCTTAACTGTTAAATTCTCTCTTAGTCTTTGAACTTATATTTTGTCCAATGAAATCATTCCATTTTTTCAAATTTTTGTCTCCATTTAATGGCATAAACTTGTCCAAAACACTTTTCCCCAAAAATCAGCTGACAATAAAAACCAAACTTCAAGCCCCTTTGACTGCGCAGTGCGTCATTTGTGTCGAAAAGCGGAGCTTTATGTGTTAAACCAATAGGACTAAGACCAATTACCTTCCCTTGGTTCCCCTGTATCCGGAGTGCCTCACAGAAAAAAGTGACCATTTTTAAAAAGTTTAAATTTAGGGATTTTTGCTGAAAGAATGCAATAAAAAATTTAAAAATTCTATAGAACACAGTTAAATACCCAAAAAAAATCCCCAATTTTGGGGGGCATTAATGCCAAAAAACTTAAAAATTTTAGCATTACGAGAGGGGAATTTTTGAAAAAATGGTGTGAAAATGGCCACCGGTGCACTAAATTCAACGCTGTTTTTTGGGCCTTAAATAGTGAAAAATAGTCTGTGCCCCCATTTTTAAATGTACAGAATTTTTTCTTTTTGAATAATCTGTCTAATGAGGGTAATTTTTGGGGATGCCAATTTCCCTTCAAAATTGTCATTTGTAATATGCTTATTAGAACATATAATAAATTTAAAAATTGTGGTCTTAGTCCAATCACCATGTGTAACGTGTTAAAGGGTTTTTTGATGTGAAGGGAACATCGACAAAAAATAATACCAGCAACCATAAGAAAAAACTTACCACTAGCTTTCGATTAACCCAAAAATAACAAAAAATCTACCCTTTCCCGCTTAGTTTAGTTTAAAAACATATTATTCCCTAAGAAGATGATGAAAACATTGGAAATTTAAAAATAATAAGGGGGTCTGACCACAATTTCAACAACTTTTTAGTTCGTCATCGCTTTAAGAAAATTGTGTAATTCAATTCTACACATGTTAACATAAATGGGCAAAAAACAAATTACTAAACAAACAATTAAAAAATTTCCCCTTTAAAGAATTAAAAATTGAAAAATGATATAAAAAATGAGAAGAGAAAAGAAAAAACACAACAAACGGGGTTACTTAATGAAAAAAAAAAAAATGTCCAAAACACAACATATATAGGGGCAGATATAGAACCTTTTTCTAAACATATCTTTTATTCAATTTCAATCCCCCACTTTTTTTCCCCGAAGAGATCAAAGTGGGCTTCCGGTTCAATGCTCATTTTGACGAGACTACACAGCTATCACAGTAGAGCAGCGCATTGACTTTTGACATAACATGTTACATTCACGGATGAAACCCCGCGGGGAAACAGGTTGATAGGGCGGAGTCTAAAAAATCATACATTTTTTGAAATGTGGACTGCGTTAAATTTCAAAACTAATTTCAAACACTAAGTGGGTTGGTTATTTAGTAAGCATTGGGCTCTGGAACTTAATGAACTTCGGCAAACCCCGACACTCGGAATGCCCGTGTTTGCCGAAGATCCGAAATCGTTAATTATCGTCGATTTCCGGTTTATTCTATTTTTAGAAATTTTCCTATCATTTGGTGGGGGTTTTCCGATACTTTTTGGGGTAATCAAAATGGCTAAACGGGGTTTTCAGCGAGGGACTTGCGAGGTCGTTTCAGCAAAGCTTGCGCTGTAAAGGCCAAGAAGTGTAAAAATTGAAGTCAACAAATTATTGTTTGGGACGTGTGTACGGGAAAAGACTGTAATGCTATTTTTGTTGCGCACGGGGTTTTTTTTACACGCCTATTGCCCGCCCTCGACTTACCCCAAATTTTAAAACCCAAATTTTTCCTTCAGAAAAACGAAAAAAATTTTAGAAGGGTTTAACAAACTATAAAAAACTAACGAAGGGAAACACTTTATAAAACAGTTGATGTAGGTATAATGGAAATGTAAAGTAACAAAAAAATGAGAGAAATGAAAAAAAAAACAAAAAAAACAAACCTGGAGCAGACACAAGTGTCCCTTTTAAAAAGGAGGTAATAATAAATAAAAATTTAAAAACGAGAGAAAAAATGGAGACTTAAGAAAGCCTTCACAACTCTCTGCCCCATTTGTAAAAATGTGATATTCATGTATTTATTAACAGACACATTTTGGGGACCATTGGACCTGCGGCAATATGATTTTAACAGTATAACTGAATTCGCTCCGTTGCTTCATATATTGTTTCAAAAGAACGGGAAAACCAGTTTCTGTGATATTTTTGGGTTTTTTGAATTTTTTAAAAATCTTTTTTGTATCATATATAGATGTTTTTTTTGTTTTAAAGATTTACATTTAATTAATACGACATTGACGTCATTTTGTTGGGATTTTCTTTAAGTCACCTTATATAACTTTTTTATTTACTTTTGGAACGGAAAAATTCTATTGAATCTCATATTATTAGAGTTATTTTGCAAAAAATTTTTTAAAAGTTGTTTCATGCTTAAACTTAATCCTATTTAGATTTTTTAATTTTAAAAGATAGTTGAATTTTTTAAACTGACAGAAAAACGGAAAATTTGCATGTGGTAATGTATATAAAATCTATATCTTAAAAAAATTTTTTGCCCAAAGCTCAATTCTTTTTTATTTAATTAAAATTAGTTGGTAAAACGGAAAAGGGTTAAATATGAACATAAAACATTTTAAAAAAAAAAGTGTACTTTTTTTTTTTTTTACCCTTGTATTTTTTCGCCCAAATTTTCTGAACATTAAGGGAAAATACAAAAAAATGCAATAACTTTAGTTAAAAACGGTAAATTTTAAATAAAAATTCACCATCCCCAAGTGTTTTATAGAAGATTCAGGAAAAAATATTTTTTTTAAAGGTTTTTTGGAAAGGTCACCATTACATTCCAAGCCTTAAGCCCTTTAAATGGGCGCGCGGCTTACCCGCGCCGACCGTTTAAAAATTTCATTAATGCTTACTAAAAAAACACTAATAACTTAATTAACACTGACTAATTAATTTTGCCCCCCCCTATTATGCGTTAGCTGTATATTAGGAAATGGCGCCTTTAAAATTGTTGTCAGCGTGTTGTTAAATTTTCACACACGGCACGGTTTTCCCAAAATAGGAAATAACACATAAATTCGCGCATTTTTTGCCGTCGGCTCTCTTTTTCAGTTTCAACAAAAGTGTGGCTGTTTTTTTATTTTTTATCTTTTTAATTAGTTAAAACATCAAAAAAATCACTGATGGACAAAAAGGGAAAAAAACCAAAAAGTAAATAAAATCGTTTAAAAAAGTAAAGGTCACGGAAGATATCAAGGCTAGGATCCCCGGGAAAATAAATAAAACGAGTTAATACTGATCTGTAAGTTGTTTAAAAAAACGTTATATCAATTATTTAAATTTGTATTTCCCAAAATTCGTAAACATAGGTACTGGTATAGCCTCTTGGGGTTTGGGGCTCAGTTTTTAAAAAGGGTTTCCAGGCTGATGGCCCGGGTCCGGAATGTACTGGGTGGGGTACGCCAAAGTCCACGCTGATACTGTGCAGTGTGACAACACACAATTTTGTCTCAAGTAGACATTGTCTCCAAAAGACTTAAATCTGTCGGGGGACTTAAACCCCAAAACACTGTATTTTAATTTTAGTATTTAATTTAACTTTTTCTTTCCTTAGGATCCCCTTTTCAAAAAATATTTCCGAAACTCTCTTCTTTTGTAAATGTTTATCTAAAATAGATTATTTTAAAACAACTTTAAAAGTTTACAAAAAGACGTCAACTGCGCCAGTGTGCACACCTCGTGTGTAGGGGTCGGTTTGTAACAATGCCCTATATGTATCAGTGAATGGGCGGAAATAATTTTAAAAAAATGACATGTCATTTCGCCTAAATCTTAACAGTTAAAACACAATTAAATGAAAGTCTCGAAAAAACTCAACCTAACAAATTAAAACGACCCGGAATTTTTAAATTTTTGGGGGGACTGATTAGATAGAAATAGCGGGCAAACTCTAAACAAAATTACCCATTTGGGCCCTTTTTCTAAAGGACAAAATTTCTTGCAGCGTCTGAACGGAAATGGTTGGTCTTTGTTTCAAACGTCACACTTATACCCCCATTGTATCTCAAGCTGGCAATAAATTTCATTTACATAAAATTTTTTTTCACATAGTTTTTTCATTATCATAAATTTTGGGTTTTTCAACAACAAAGTCGGGACATTGCAATTTTCAAAAAACGTCAAATGCATGTGTCAAAACCTCAAAGGATTAGGGTAACGCAATGCTGCACTGAAATTTTATAAGTAACGTAAAAAAAATGATTTGACAAAAAATTTAAAACATTTTCAACACTTTTTTGTTTGTTTGTTTGTTTGTTTTTTTGGGTTTAAAGCCCCCCCGACAGTTTTCAGTCATTTGGAGACGATGTCTACTTAATGCGTTAAGTGCTGCCCCACCAGTACACCCGTAGAAAGGGATGAACCACACCCCTCACATTAACCTGATACCAAACCAACCATCCGCAATACCCTTTAAAAGCGAGCGTCAAGCAAGGGAGCTAAACAGTACCATTTTTTTTGACTTTGGTATCGAACCCCGGCCCCCGCTCCCCGGGGGGACGCTCTAACCCTCGGACTTGTTATAGTAATACGATATCAATTTGGTAAAAAGTTTTTTTTTTTTCAATTTATATCTAAACATTCTGTAAAATTACTTTTCCGAAGGGAAAGCGAAAGAAAATATTTTATGAAAATTCTTTCAATTGGCTTTTTTAAAATTGTAATTTTTTTGTAAATTACTTTTTTTTTTTTTTTCCATTTTAAAACTCAGGGGCCAAAAAAACGTCTTTAAAAATTTTCTACACTCACTTTCTTAAACTAAACACTTATTTTTAATGATTCTTAAGATATAAGCCGTAAAAACCCGACATGACGGGAAAATCGCTGAAATTATCATGTTTAAAATTTTTATTTTTTATGTAACGTCCTTATCTTTTATCAATTTCAAAACTTTAGGTACCAAAAAATCGTCTTAAAAATTTTCTAATCTCACTGCTTTAAAGGTTACTTATTCCATATGATTATAAGATATAACCCTTAAATTCTTCTGACGGAAAATCGCTAAAATTACTTTTTAAATTCTTATTAAAGATGAAAATTCCTTTTAATTTTTTTCAATTTCAAAACTTTTGGTACCCAAAAAAACGTCTTAAAATTCTCTCATTTACGCTTATCTTAGGGAAAATTTTTAATATTTTTTTTAGATACAAACTCTTAACCTCCTGAAAAAGAAATAAAAACCAAAATATATGCACGAATTTTGTTTTTTTTCCCCATTACTCCATGAATCTTCGTCAATCATTAAACATCCAAAAACAAACGAAAGGCCAAACATTGCCTACAAAAAAAATTCACATCATATTTTCAAAAAAACAAAGGGTTTTCGAGATATAACTGTTAAACACACTGGGGTTACCAAATTTTTTTGTTTTTTTCCCCCTAACTCAAAACCATTCAACCCCCCACAAAAAATAAATAATATCGAAAAGGCTTTCCAAACCTAAATTATACGCATATGTCTCGTAGAATATTTAACCTTTTTGAGATATTTAAGGCCGAAGAAAAACCCCATAATGAATTGACCTTGACCTTGGGATTTTTCTAACGGAAGGCATGGTCCCATATAATCTAATACTGCATCTTCAGAAAAAAAAAATTTAAGCAAATCATACAAAAAAAAAAGCCACAGGGGTTAAAAACCCTTAAGTTTTAAACGAAAGTTTTATTAGCATAATGACGTCATTAATGTCAAGGGGTTCATCTTTTTAGAATGTAAAGAAAACCTAGAGACTAATATCATTCGAATAAAGCTTTCAAACTCTTCTGGAAGCGAAATTAAAAGCTTTTAAAAAATTGACGTCAATAGTTTGAATTTCACCATAAAACCTTTTCCTTTTCGAATTTGGAAAAAAAAGGACACCCGGGGTGAACAACTAGGGGCCTAACTACACATTCGGAAAGTTGGGTGAAAATGTTTTAAAAAAATTTTGGCTCTTCTGGCTATTAATTGTATGCTTTCATATTTTTCAAAAAAAATTTCAAGCAAAACATACAAAAAAAAAAAGCCCCAGGGCTTAAAAACCCTTTAAATTTAAAACGAAAGTTTTATTAGCAAAATGACGTCATGTGACGTCATATGGCGTTACTTTAAGAATTAAGGAAGACCAAGGGGCCAAATAAAGTCCAAATACAGCTTTTTGCTCATCGGGAAGCGATTTTACGCATTTGAAATTTGACTCAATATTTCAAACATTCGCCATAAAACCTTTGCCTTTTCAAATTTGGAAAAAAACGGACACCGGCATGAACAACGGGGGCCAACATCACATCTTGAAATTAATAAAAAGTGTTTTAAAATATTTTGGCCTTTTTGGGCTTAATGATTAATATTTTCAGTTTTAAATTTTCAAATATCTGTTTCCCTTTTTGTTTTTAAATACATACCTCTTCAAAAACGTCAGGAAAAAGGAAGAAAGAGAGAAAAGGTGTTACCCGTCCTTTAAAATTTTTTTTCAATCTTTTCTCTTTTTTGTTTCGGCCTTTCTCGTTTACATAGGACTTCATTTGAATGTTATGGAAGTTGTTCAGCCTTTTAAATATACTGGGTCACCGACAGTCTTTAATGGATATTCGCGATACGTTTTAATCTTAATAATGCAAAAGTGAAGATTTTTTAACCCAAAATTTTTTGAAAATTTTACCCCAAAAATCTTAATCACTGCATACACCCTATTTATGAGATTTTGCAAAGGCACTGAGAAAAAATGATTTTTGGTGATTTTTCGAAGTTTTATTCCTAAACGACGACAAATGCGGGTTTAATTTTTATTGTTGAAACTAAACTATTAATTTGGTTTAATATACTTAAATTTTTATTTGCATTTAAAATAAACGGGGAATGAAAGCTTTTAAAAGTTACATTTCAAATTAAACTTGATTTAAAGGCCCCATACCTCCATAAAAATCATTTGGATTGTAAAAAAAATTAAACTTACTTTCATGACAAAAAGGAAATCAATCATGAAGTACATTATTTTTAAAAACCCTGGGGGGGAAAAAGGGTTTTATTTTATAAAATTGCCCAAAAGGGGGCATAATACAAACAATTGTGGAAATTTTAAAAAAAAAACCGATCTAAACCTTTTTTTTAATTATATTTCTACTATCAAATATGAAAACCAAAGAGAAGCCCTTCAAAATCACTAGGCTAAACTTTTAAACAATACAATTCCCCATTTTCAAAGGGCGCGTAACCTCATAACAAATGAATGAATTTTTACCAAAAAACGAAATTTACGGTTTTTTTGATAGATATTCTGAATGCATTCAATACATGATTTTTTTTTTCTTCAAAATTTATTGCGCGGAAAGAAAAGTCTAGGGACAGACGGGGGGACAGCGCTAAACCAACCATTTCCCGTCATTCAAACGGCATATAAAAAAAACAAAAATTTAAATGTCTCTCAAACTAAAGTGTTTGTGCCTCAACCTTCGCTTATGTCATATATGTAGAGGAATGTCTAAGTGAAATAACTCTAAAACCCATAAGCAAGCTCCAAAATAGGTCAACACTATCAATATGCAGTTTTATAGATATATCTCCAAAACAAGTTCATGTACTTTAATTCACTAAAACACAACCAGAAGCAATAGTCCATAATACGTCATTTACAACTATCCGTCAAGTTTTATAACACACATGTCAAGTTTCCCTTGTTAAAGACTTTGAAAAAATTATAAGTAGTTCGCGATATATTGATTTCAATATACCCCCCGTAACTTCGTTTGTTGGTCTTTTTGTACTAGTATTGTCTACATGAGCGTGCTCCTTCAACTAATGACAACTATTTACTTTCAAAGAGTGTCTCCATTTAAGCCAACCACATTTTTCAAAATTTCCTTCACCCATTGTTTTATTTCCAGACGTATGGAGACAAACTTGAAATTAATCTGCCCCATGAGTTATTATTTTATTTCTTTTGTGTCATGTTTCATAGCATAAAGGGTACTCCTTGTCTCCATGAGCAGATTTATTGCCATTGCTACCTCAGCGGTATCATCTCCATCATCTACGTTGATACGTTGTGCTATCATAGTTGACATTTTACAACGATGCGCAAAGAAAAGGTAGAAGGAAAAAAGAAACTTTAATATAAAGACAAGGCGGAGCGTGGTATTTCATTGGAACTCGGTGAACTGCAAATCAAGGGGTGGGGGTTCAAATCATGAAATTTAACCCTTTGGGAAAATTTCACAGAGTAACAAATGTTTAGCGCTGGTTCGTTTAAGGGGTTCGCGTGTATCGTGCTATACATATGACACAATAAAAAAACCAGGGGGTGGGGGGGAGGGGGTGGTCTATTCGAAACGAGCTTAACTCGGATCCCTTGTCCCCGCATCTGTCTCTTTGTGTAGGTGCAACTGTCTAGAGGTGCTAAGGGGGGGGTAACCCTGACAGAAAAAGAACCGAAGTCAGAGGTGATGGCCTTAATGGCTTTCTCTGTTAGGAACCGCGCCACCATGTACAATACGCCTTTGCGAACGCAAACAACAACAAAATTATGACTGATATTAATAAACAGAAAAAAAGTACCGGTCCCGGTGGCCGAGTGATTAGGGCGTTCGTCCCGGAATCAGGAGGACGTGGGTTCTATCTCCGGGAGTAACATACCAAAGTCTTAAAAATGGTACGGGTATAGCTCACTTGCTTGACGCTCAGCATTTAAGGGTAGTTCCAGGCTGATTGGCCCAGGATCAGGATATCGCCTGGGTGCCTGAAAGCATAGTGGTAAAGCTCTTCGCTTCTCACAAATGCGACCCGGATTCGATTCCTGATCACGTACGTGAAAGGGTACCGTGGTCGCCCGTTCAAACACGTAGTTTTCTCCGGGTTCTCCGGGTTTCCTCCCAGAATAATGACCCCAAAACGCCGCCATTTGAGCCCCTCGAGAGTGATTAATATAGGTTGTCAGAACTGTTTCGTAATCGATGAAAATAAATAAAGTTTAAATATAAGACACTTAAATACTGTCGTTGGAGGACGTTAAACCCAATAAAAAATTAAGTAAAAAGTAAAATTTAAAGTAGACAAGGGAAAGTTGAGCTGTTTTAGTGGTTACCTTATTGAGCGGTCATCCAGCATTTAGCGGTCGTTTTATATCATTTTAGCATTTTGTTACATGTTTAACCTTCATTTAGCGGAAACCTCTGTAAGAAGGGCATATTTTCTTCTTCCCTTATCTGATCGCTGAGGACCAGGTTTGATTATATTATCCATATACCAGGCCAGCTAGTCCTGAGCTACGCAATTCACTGGGGGGCCGCCGTGGCCGAGCGTTACAGTCGTGGACTAAAAATCTCTCAGCCCCTCACCGCTGGGGGGTTGGAATCCCGGTAGGGACTTCCCGGATTTTCATGTGAGGAAGCCTTCCAGCTGGCTTGCGGTAGGTCGTTGGGTTCTACCCGGGTACCTCTGGTACTCGGTCTCCTCCACCTGTAATTAGCTGGACGTCGCTATATGATTGAAATACTATCGCAGCAAACGGTAAACCCCAATACAGCAACAGCAACAGCATATTCACTGGGGAGATATAAAGACTTTCGTAAAGAAGCTGATTCAAATATTTTGTATTTTTAAAAAGGATGGCACTGCGTAATTAAGTCTGCAGTTTGTTCATAGTGTGGATAATTCTTCTGACTCCCAAGACTTTAAAACCCGGGCGTGTCCTTTAGTTATCATGATCACCAAGACGTAGGACATGCATGAAACATGAAATCAACGGAGAAATTGCGTCCTGTTTCTACGTTACGTAAGATTATTAGTTTCCCAAATTTGAATGAGAGAAGAACTATCATTGAAATGATGAAAACCCCAGATACAGCTTTGTCACAGTTACTGTCACCATGTCAAAAAGTCTTGATAAAGTTGAAGGACCCAAAAAACAAAATTTCTCTCATAGCAAATTCCCCACTCCGCCTTCAACGCCTAGTGGACATTGTATACAGATATTGTCGCACATGGAAAAATTGACATGAAATAGACAAATCAAATACAATCGTTTTCACAAAGCGACGCATCGCCCCGCCCATAAATATATTAAATGGGAACAGGTATATCACTCAAGTCGATCACGTGGTCCATCTGGGTATACGACATGACTCTAATCTAAAACTAATTGGTCGCATAGAAGACCGATTGCAAAAAGCCAGAAATTCCTTTTATGCTATGGCCTCCCTAGGTGTTAATCCCAATGGCGTTAACCCATTAATATCAGTTGATCTGTACAGCAAAATAGTAAAGACCATTGCATTATATGGCTGTGAATTATGGTGCAATCTGCCGCCCTCTTACATAAACCGGTTCCAGCATTTTGTAGTGAAAAAGATTCAAGGGCTTACTGCAAGGACAAGATTTGACATGTGCGAGGCAATTGTAGGGTTGCATAAATTAATTTGTGATATTATTGTTAAGAAATTTATGTTTTTGCATAAAATATTATGCCTAAATACAAATAGTACCTGCAGGAACATTTTTCTACGAAGATACTCGTTATTCCTATCAGGGACAAACACCGTTGTATAATGGGTTTATAACACCGTTGTATATGGGTTTATAACACCGTTGTATATGGGTTTATAACACCGTTGTATATGGGTTTATACCGGATATCTGTAACCTGCTGCACAGATACAATCATTCATAATGCACTGATTAATCCTGCCAGTATGCCGACAAAGTATGCATAGAAAAGGTTCATTAAAAGACTCGTCTATACAGCAGATGAGCGGAGTGGAACTACAGGGTGTCATCCTGTGACGACTTTGCCTTTTTCAGAATCCTTTGTCCTACTATATGCCGCGCTGTGATATATGACGTTTGTAAGTACAGCTGCACGAGAACGGTGAGGTGTGAACCTGTTCTCAAAGAAGAATCATTGTGTTCCAAGTGCTTGAATATGCAACATAATAAACTAGTCCATTTATTAAGTGAATGTGTTGCAAACGGAACACGTTAGATCATTATTTATACAGGATATACTACTAGAATACGGAGTTTATATTGTTGGCCAGTTGCTATCATTAGACAATGTAAACTTTTCTCTGCGGGTCCTAGGTGCTCCGCTCGTTCCTACCTTTGGGGATACAGACAACAACGAGTTCTTAACCAAATCATTTCGCTTTGTTCACGCCTGTTTGCATGGTTAGAGTGACGTAATATACATATATCATACGCAGGTGTGTAACCTGACTCAAAGACAGTTTCTCTGTAAGGTTTGATATTATACAGAGCGTATAGACTGCTCTCATGCTCAAAATGTATACCAAGATCCATAATATGTATAACTTGACATTGTCCATATGCAATATTAATTATTTCATCATGCATTTTTCTGAATATTTGCGAATGTATTTGTGTTTGTAACTACTTATTTGTTTTGTATATATTTTCTTTGATTTCACATTGTATATATTCTTCATATCTCCAGAAATGTGGGGAATAAAGAATAAATGAAAGAATGAATGAAAAAAAAAAAAATCAAAATCCGACCAAAGTAACCGATAAATAGCGCGGACGAAATTTTAAGAAATATATCAAAGGACTATAACTCACTCAATATTAAGCGACTCATGAAGTGCCAACGATATGCGCAACTAGGCTTGGTTCTTATCAGTCTTCAAAAGTTTGATCCAAATCCGACAAAAGGTAGCCGAGGAATAGAGCAGACGAATTTCGAATACAGATGGATCGAACAACCGAAAGACCGGCGGCTGTAACTGTAATATAGCCCTCATATACTTAGTATCTGGGGATATAATAATATTATTCCGTTAATTTCCTTTTCTGACCATATTTGATAAATTTGGGGGAAAAGTATTTTATGTATCGCTTGCGCTCTGTTTTCATGATCCTTTCAGCTGAATGATGGTGCTAAAATTATGTAAAGCCGTCCTGTCGGGATAAACGGGCGATAATCAACTAGCAACTAAATCTAAATCTACATTGAAAATGCTTAGTCCCTTGTGTCTTCATGTGGGAGCTCAATAAAATCATTGTACCACAAATACATATCAAAATCATATAGGTTAGCTAGAAAGCTCCACAAAAATCAGAAATCAGTATCGTTATCGTACCATGGAAGGACCAATCTCTATAAGGCCCGTTTTTTGGCCACAACGGATTTTTTTCGACTTTGCCAACTTATGCCAATATGTATTGGCTATTATGCAATAAAGTATTTTCTAATCAGTTAAGTGCCGTAGGCTGTATTCATGAGTAAAGTGGGTGGGGTAATTACACATTGTTGAAGGTCTCTTCATATAAATGGCGCTATCTTTATTGCAACACAGAATTAGAAACAAAATAATTATATTGCACTTTAAATATGTGTAAAGATAAAAGACGATGCCAATATTTTGTTGATTTTTATTATATATGTTGGCAGTATTTTCACGTAGGATCCATACCATAATTTTCGCTTTTTTATTCTCTGACATGCGAAAAGCCACAACATATCTTCATGTAATAATATATTCAAAACATATTTGGCATAAATATAGTAGACATAATCATATTATTCTCAACAATCGAGGATTTTTTCTGCGAAAACTATCTTCAGAGTTATCTTCCCCTGAGATGTTTTTTTTCATCTTAATTTTCAATATCAACAACTATTCTCCATATAAATACATGTACATATGTAGCAGTATCCTTTTCAAATTATTTTCTTTAAGTTGGCAAAGTTTGAAAAAAAATCCGTACAAACGAAATGGAATGTACATAATTCTCTTTTAAATAAAGAAAATGACAAAAGTATTGCAAATATTGAGTACATGCTACGAAAAACATTATATATTGAAATATGTTTTCAGAAAGTAAACAAAAGACTGTGCCCCTGCTTTATGTACATATTACGTACTAATAAGTTGGAGACACAGACACTGTATCTCATTAACTCATTACCCCGTGAATAGTCATGTACAGATATAAATTTATGTCTTGATCAATAGTATTTTACTGAGCTTTGAATATGACACAATTATTTTTTTCTTTGCCGTGATGACTGTGTAAAATTTGAAGACCAAACAGAGGAGACCAAAGCAAAACCACTCCTGCCTTGGTTTCTATGTTTGTTAATGCTTCAAAATGAATATATAGGTGGTAGTTTTAGTGGAATTTATCTTATATGTAGATTTACCACATTTGCGTCATGAAAACAAGATTGTTTTTCAAGCAATATTTACAAAAATCTAAAATTCAAATAGTACGTCTTCTTTCATCCGAACATAAACAAATATGTCATATTTTCAGACGGTCTTTCAAATTCTCAAATTAAAGTAGGTGGAAGAGTTGTTAAGTACATATATATGTTCACATATGGAAAAGAAATACAATTACTGTTTAATCGTTAACATCCATCGATCCATCCATCTCCTGACTATGTACTTATTTTTAATTTCTTTACGTTTATGTTAATAAATTATTGATCTTGGTTATAAAAAAAAAGCTGCAATTTTATTCAATTTACACACGAACATTTTCGTATATATCCATGTCTTGCATGCGCTTTTCATAGTTCGTGCATGTATCGTACACTTCAAATTACTATCTTTACAACACACTGAACTTACCTTGTGCATATCGAATGGTTACACACATGAATGATCCGAAAATGAAGTTGTTGATCAAATTTGGTATGAGAGTGAAGGGCATACAGAACATGGCAAGAAGAAGGTCGCTGATGGCCAGGTTCAACAGGAAGACGTTGGTCACGGAGCGCATACGTTTGTTCTGTAGCAGGTGATAAATGACTAGCCCTTTGCCGACGACAGCGAGGATAAAAATAATGCTTGCGATAACGATAACTGACTTGATTGACAGGTCCAACTCCCCGTTTCGTGTTACATTCCTTTGGACTTGAACGCTTGCGTTTAACCCGACGTCAAGTGCCGACACCATACTTCACACTGACGAGTAATTTCAGTTTTTAACTGAGGTAACGGAAATAATCCAATTAAATACGGAGATCCTAGGTTTGCTGAATTTATTCTGTTTTATATCTAAATTAAATTAACTGATTCAAGAGATTCGACAACTTTAATGTACCATAGAGAGTTTGTAACTGGGCTGTTGACAGTATCAAGAATGCGACGCGATCTAACAGTTTCTGGTACAATTACTCGATAACGTAAGCATCTTATTGGAAAATACACCCCGCTTTGATTGGACCGGGGTTTACTTCAGCTTCTGTAGTTTTGATGCCGTTGCAGTAGAGGTTTGATATCGATACCGCTGCGACCATGGTTACCAGCAGGCTAGAAATCTTTAGATAAGCGTTCTGTGTCAACAGTGTGTGGTTTGATTTGAAAACAAAATATAGTTCATTATACATGCTTTGCAACCTCAAAAAAAATTTATACGTATACAACTTTCATAAAGGATTTTATGTGTAAATAATTGGCATATAGTTTCATATAAATGAGTGACAAGTTTCTGACACGCCTGTTAGTCAAGGACGTTCAGGCCTTGATTTTCTCCCGAATCCTTCAGAAATCTGGAAATTTCTTAGCTTTAGGTGTCTCTACTTTGACTGTTCAACTGTTTATTCACTTTATGATTGGGTTTTTTTGTTACGTGATGAAATGTGTATATCAAATTGTATTAAAAATGATGTAAAATGTACATATCTACAAAAAGGTTCTGTTCTTAGATTAATTATATCTTCATTAAGTAAGTATGGGTCCAGATTAGCAAATATACCTGAAAAAATGTGTAGTTTGTATCTTGCCCATATATCACGAACGGGGGCCTTAGAAGACGTAAATTTTTTTCATGACCATAACAATTCCCGGATGAAAGAGCCAATGTTGTCGTGTTGTTAGAGAAATGGTTAAACATAATTGTTTTAGAAAGGCTATTGACTTGTATGAAACATGTTTCCTCTGATATGGAGTTAGCTTCTAACATATAGGCTTAAAAGGCTAAATTCAAGTTCTTTTGTATGTGAGTGATTTTGATAATCATGAATATTTGTCTGTGACTGTTTTGTACTGAGAACTGAAATTTCCTGCAAAATCTGAATTATGATAAGATCTGTTGATTGAATACCTTGAGATCCTAATTAATTACCTATAACTATAACGAGAACATCTGCCAAGTGGTGCCAGTATCCTTGTGTCTTCAATCTCTCTTACAGTAACTGTAGATTCTGTAATGTAATACATGTACGTGACATTTCTGTATTAAATAATATAGATATACAAAGGTAATTTTTATACACAGTAAACTTCTAAATGGTTAATGAAATATATTTTTGACTCACAGTCTCCCATCTGGATTAGCGCTTGAATTTATATGGCCATGTTGTATTGCTTCACGAATTTTTTCAAAGAATGTTATTATATTTATTTGAAACAGTTTGTTGTGTGTATGTTGTTGTTATTGTTGTTGTCTTCAGTATAGTAACTGTTAGGCTGATTTGATAAACGGGAAAATGGAATTCATCTTCAATTTCGTTTCCAACCTACATAGATATACCCTGGATTATTCTACGCCTAGATAAAACCATATTTTAACGTTTAATAAAACATAAACATGTGTAAAATATGGTGGGATTTAATGCAAAATGTTAATGCAAAACTTAAATAACATTTTCTGCGTTGAAAACGGATATAATTTACATTAAATTCAAACAAGTATTTCTTACTTGACTTCTAGTTCCGCGTTAGACACTGAAGAAGTTTCAAAGTAATATCACCATGGGTGACGTCATATCCTTTAAAAGTATTTCACTCGATGAGATCGTGATCTTTATACTGAAAAAAGATGCCGTCCATGATTGTTTACTCCCTACACGGCGTACTGTCCTGTCCTCATTTAAAGTTTCATATGGTTTGGATCCTCGAGCTTAAAATATATTTGCACATGTATATCCAAAGCCTTAACCACAGACTAGTCTAAATACATAAACGCATATCCTTTATGGGGACACTGAAGGTATTTGGTCCAACACCCCTATCTGGACTCCTCCTATGGATCATTATCCTTTTGTATTCGTCAACCAGTTACGAACATAGATTCAGAAAACGAAGCTTCTTGATGAAAGGCATGAGAGTATAAACCTAGTTTATCACTTCTGATTATCCTAATCTTCGACGTATTTGTTTTAAACACCTGTTTACATTTGTTCACGCTTTTATGATGTCCCATCATCACGTGTAGTGACATTGTCATTCGTCATTAAGTTGCAAAGATATACCAAAATCACTGACAAAATAAGACTTGTCAAACTACTTGAAACACAATGTAGACTAAGTGTGTTTCTCCTGGTTATCTTGATTTTAACGATTGTTCAACATCCTTATAAGAGTTTCTTATATGTTGCGCTATCTTTAAGTAAAATTCCATTTGGATATTTTTTCAAGTTGCTAATATATGTTAAGAAAGCGACTATTGGTGGAATACTTTAACCCAAATCAACAACTCTTGAGACGAGTAGAATATCACACTTTAAATCGTCGATCACAACGTAAAGGTATAAATAAGTTATAGAACGGTCATGCGATGTAATGTGTAAAGTCTTTTCCATCATTTTATAATAAATGGTGCAGTTTTGCTATAGAGCAATTTTTTAAGACTAGATAATCCACATATGGAAATACATAAGTCATAAACAATGCTATTAATGGAGCTTGGAGTAATAAAATATGAAATCATACGAGAATGCTGTTAATAATTTATAGGCCACGATATTGCATTCGATTAATCTGATGCTATGGTTTCGTGATAAATCAAAATGATTTTATACAATGTAACATGACGATTTTGTATGGAATACCGATCATGTCGTTATGATAAACTTAGGAGATCGAAAATTTTTTCCAAGAAAAGAATATTGGGGTTTGGGGTTTTAAAAAGGAAAGG
>CM037777.1:69568762-69618762 GCA_021229015.1 Solen grandis
CCATTACACCTTATCATACGGCTTTTAAGAAACTAGTACATGAGAATTAATAAGCCAGAGAGATACTTCATTTGTTTGTCTTCAATAACCATCCATATCTGCTCAACCCCCATCTGTAACACATTGTCGGTCGCATGTAAAAACATCATGCCTCAGGGAATATAGAACGGGGAAAGGGTGTGTACTGTATATTCATGGTTTGTCATTAATTAATGGCAATCAAAGACAAAAACTGGATGATAATCAATGACACAAAGTAAAGGTTCTTGAAACTGAAGTCAAGTGTGCTTGTTTTTGACACATTTCAATAATGTTGGCAAATCAGACTGCTGAAGAAACCAAAAGCTATATAGTAAGGTATGATTTCATGATTAAATAGGAAAACAAATAAATAAATAAAAAGATAAATACCATAACTTACTATACTAAAGTATTTATATATCCCCAGATAGGAAGTATATGGGGGCTATATTGGAGTCGTGTCCATCGGTCTGTAAACAAGATTTGTCTGCCCTTGTTCTCAACTACCTTTGGTGGGATTTTGATGAAACTTTACAAGACAAATAAACACCAAGCCTTGTTGCACATATTGTTCGCACATTTTGATTCGCTTGATTTTGAACGAGTTATGGCCCTTTGTTATATTTGTAATAGTACTTAAATGTGACAAAGCAGTATGTAGGGGTATTCATCATCTTCAATGATTATTCTTGTTACATATAAATTGTGTTAGCATAGCAACTCTTGTTTAATGTCCTGGAAAATTTACCATTCCAACTGGAAGAAAGCGTTGGTATAAAAATTTAGATGTCAATATTATGATCAAACAAATATTACAAATACATCTTTTTTTATTAATAAAGGATCATATATATATCATTTAACATTAGGAAATAATGGTATGTTCCTATGTATTGGGACACTTTTTGAAAAAAATGTTTTCAACGACTCAAATATTATTTTTTTCTGTACCAGTACTAAGAGTGATTACGGTATATATATTGTTCAAATATGTATAGTGGGTATATAATGTTCAGTGGACATTAGGCATCATGTAATTCTTGACAAGTATAATCTTGACTAACAAAATTGACTTTCATCTTGTGTTGATTTTGAACACACAACTTATCCAACATGTGACATTTGATGTCATGAATATTCAAAATTGTTTCTGGATAACATGACAAAACCTCTGGCTTCAGGGGCATAATTTAGCCACCAAATTTTTGTCAGTTTGTGCAAGTCATTTTGGGGTAGTTGGTAGGGTTCAAAATGTTAATTAAATGGTAATGGCTGCCCATTTGTTGTAAGTTATAGTCAGCACTTTAATGAGAACCTGTCTCTGAATGTTAACCATTATCTAAGTGACATTGTGTTTGCAGGCTGGTTATGCACTTGTGTGTTATGTTATGGAGAGATCCTGACCTACAGGATATGTACATGTCAGACACAGCAAGCTAATCCACCATGAAAGATATCGTCTGCTAGATTTTGTTTAATGATTGTTATTTGAGATAAATCAATATCTTAACAGAGGTTTATTGCAGAGTGAAATTTACTATTCTGCTAATTAAATTCAGTATTCAAGCATCCTCCTATTAAATGTGCAAAGAATGATATGTGTGCAAGGACATACCTTTAATGATTAAAGACTTGTTTTATAGTCACAATTATATTTTTGAGAAAAGTATGATGCTGCAATACTAAGAATATTCTCCCTGCTGCATGAATTTCAAATGGTCATATTTCAAGAGAAATACCTACACACAGTGTGTATACATTAAAGTTCTTTCCAGCGTAACACTTTATTATACATGAAAGTGAAGCTAATCACATTTGTGTTTCAGACAAGTATTAATGACCATAAACGAAGGAACCAGACTGCAGACATTGAAATGATGGAGAAGTAAAGCAGACGGCCAGTCTAGAGCGGAGATAATCATCTGTGATAACACGTCAGTAGCGAGGCTCTACAGGGCCATGGAATCAAGAGAGGCTGAAGGACTGGTCATCAGTGTTTATACTGAACGCTGGTCTTCGGTGTAATTAATCTGGTTACAGTCTTTGTGCTTAAGTTATGACACTTTGAGAAATGGCTGTCACAACTTAGAAATGACAACTTTATTTCTATGAGGTTTTACTATCACCTTGTGATAAAAAAGAATATTTGGAAGAAAGTTAAACCTGTGAAGAACTTAGTGAAAGTTTGTCTACCACACCATATACATGTCTCTTGCTAGATTACATGTGCACTACAGTTCTCTGGTGTTTGTACATATCACTGATTATGATTGCATGAACTGTTTCTTATATATGGGGCAGTGAGAGAGATTGTTCATTTACAACAGAACATTTAGGTGAATTTGCATGACATGTGATTAGTTTTCACTTGTTTATCCATGTAAAAAGAAAATGAAAATATATAGTTGCAAATTAATTCTTTTTTTCTTTTTAAACCTAATAATATATATTTATTTCCATGCCCTCAGTGACCAGATTGAGAAATATCCATTAGTGATAAACATTATGTCTCCCGCCATATTTATATTGGGGGACATTCTGTTTTTGTCACAGTTGTCTGTCTGTCTGTCACACATTTTGTCCGGAAGATAACTCCTTCTTACTTATGCTATTGAAGTGCAATTTCATTAATGGAAAGAACTTGATAACAAGAAGTATATGGACAAGGTCCATAACTCTGACATTGGTATTTTTGGAGTTACTCCCTTTCTTCACAACATCATGTCCTTAAGATAACTCCTTTTCTACTTATGCTATTGAAATTAAATCATGTATTGAAAAAATTGGTGAGAGAACACACAAGTTCTGTAACTCTAGGCAGAGTTTGGTCAATATTGTCAGCCTTTTAACTATTTACTCAGCATCAGTTGATTTTTTAATTCAATGACTTAATGAGAATTAAACTACATGAATTTAAGCAATGGGATATTTGCCATGATTCAATTACTGCAAACATTTGCAAATGTTTCGTACACTAGCCACTCAGGGCAAACCTGTTGCCTGTCATCCTAATTATTCTTTTACATGTTAAAAGTACCAATGTCATAACAAATCACTGTTTTCAAATGTGAGCTATGGTTTTGGTAACTGAAATCATGGTAGATCTACTACTTTTTCAAAGCAAATAAAAAAAGACGCTATTGAGAGGACTCTTGTACATATGTTACAGTGTGTGTGTGGGGGGGGGGGGGGGGGGGGGGGGAAGAGAGACATAAGTTTTCTGTAAAAACAATTAAACCTCTGGTTTCTGCTATATTCTGATCTTACATAACCTACAGCTCAGCATTTAATAAAAAGTCCTATATTATGTAGTATATATTGCTTCAGACAAAATTCTGTTTCTTTGTGATTTTTAGCTCACCTGAACATGTTCTCAGGATGACCTATTAGGATCAATGAATGTCTGTCGTCCACAATAAGTTTAACACTCTAGCAACTTCATTTCTTAAGCAATTATCTTAAACTTCATTACAATTTTATTGCCATAAAGTCTCAGTCAAGTTTGATTATGTCTGATATAAGCCAATTAGGTAGGGAGTTATGGCCTTTTAGATATAAAAAAACGCCAGATTTCACTTTGTTTACAATCTAGCTTTTTTAATTTCATTAGCAATCTTCTTCAAACTTCAATGTTTGAACCAAGTTCTGTTATGGGTATTATAGGCCAATTAGGTTAGGAGTTGTTGGGGGTTTTTTTTAATAAAAAAAAATAGATTTCACTTTGTTTACATTGTTTACACTTTACACAAGGGACCAACCTTACATGGATCATCAAAATGTGCTTCAGTCAAAAAAAAAATGTGGATTTCCAGTCGTACATATAGGGTTTAACATCCATAATTATGTGGAAAGGTAAATTAATAAACTGAATGGTGAGTTTTCAGATTTTAAATTATTTGTGTCAAACATCATTTACTTTTGAAAAAAAATCAAAATACTATTCAAACCCTACTTTAAATCCTTATGGAGACTGCATGGATATTGTATTTACAATATCAGTGCAATTACCACAGGTCTCCACAAGCTTCCAACAGTAATCCTACGGAGCCCGTGTGGCTTCCATTCAGAGGCTGTACAGAGATGGCAGTTTAAGCCCCAGCGTCCGAGTCTTGCAGTTTATAAGGAGGAATTCAGTGTACTCATAATTATTTTGTTCAGGTTTTCTGAACTGTACACAAGAGCAAGAAACATGTATTCCAAGTTGTAAAGTAATATTTCAAAGGGTTCAGTGAAAAAGTTAGTACAAAAAGATGAATCAAATCAGAAAAGGGGCATAATTATGTCAAAATCCACAAATTATTTACTCTTGCCATGTACAAGTAGAGGTGATGGTCATAAACAGGTAAAGCAATACCTCAAAGGGTTAAGTGAAAAAAATGAGGTGGTATGAAAAGATTCTAAATTGAAAAAAAGCATAAATATGTTGAAATTCATGACAGAGTATGTACTCTTGCCTAACCACCAACACAGGTGCAATTTCATGGGCATCCATTGAAGAAGTTGGATATAAAAATAAACGAAACGTTTAACAATTTTCTTAGTCCAAATAGGCCGTAAACATGCAAAAATAAATTGGAAGAGTAACTGTTCTTGTTTTTTACTAGGACATCCAATGAGTAAATTTGAAGATAATGGCAATGTTAAACAAGACCCTAACCTTTTTCTAAGTCCAAATAGGCTCATAACCATACTAAAATATTTGGGGAAAAAATACTTTTCCTGTTTTTACTGGTTGGTCTAATGGTGAAAGTTTTAGGAACATCCATTGAGTAATAGTGGAGATCATGGCACTAGAACCTTTTCGAAAACTGTTCAAGGGCCATACGAATTTCTCACGATTCCACATTTGTTGGTAACATGTCCACCAACAATCGTGCGTTTGCTGCACGATCATAATGTGGCCCCGAACAATGCCCGTGCGGGGATATGTCTACGGGCGTAAGAGTTTTTTTATCATGTACATGTATAATCGTGAAAATAGAGAAAAGTATAAGATCCGGTAGTCCGAAATACTGTCTTCCGTAGTTACTTGGACGTATAAAATAAACAAGTCTTCATGTTGTATAATTAATATAAATCAACACATATATCTGATGATATAAATATACAGTATTGTTGTTGTTGTTGTTGTTGTTGTATTGGGGTTTACCGTCACTGCGATAGTATTTCAATCATATAGCGACGTCCAGCTAATTACAGGTGAAGGAAGACCCCGAGTACACAGAGGTACCCGGGTAGAACCACCGACCTACCGCAAATATACAGTATTGTGTATGAATTCAAAATTAAGTTTTGTGAAAATTAGAAATGCTTTAATAATGTCCTGTTAAGATACTTATATGAAGAAAAAAATGTTATCCACATCTGGCTTCATAAAGCACGATAGCACGATATTCAGTTTGTGGTTGTCCCTCCAACTGCCCTGGTCATACATTTTTCTAGGCTATAAAATCCCTTGATTACATCATAGTAGTGTAGTCTAGAGGAAATCCCCACCGTGGGCCCCCGTACTGAACCACCCGCATAACCACCTGACCAGCCAGACTCCTATTGTTTTATGGCCTCCTGCTGTTAATGTGTAGGTAATCCGAATCGGCAGTCGTCCATGACTGTGATAAGCATGTGGGTTAGGGTACTGCGGACACGTTCACTGACTGAGAGAAATTTACATGTCGTCTACCGAGCGATCTAACAATTGGGAAAAATAGGCAATTGCCAAAAGTTCGAATCAGTTACAACTATAAACTGTTTAAAAGGATTTTTATTTTATATATTTTTTTTTTTTTTTTTTTTGCGGTAGCAAACTGCAAAGTAGATGCATACCTATCGCTAGCCATGCAAATTAGACTTAATCAGAAATGTATTGTGTTTCTAAATGTCATCAGCTTTACAATTTTTACATAACTTTTGAAGTATTATTTTTATGAAACTAACTCCTCGAAATATTTTTCCTGAAAGGAATAAATACAAACAGTAGGCCGATATATCATCATGTTCACTTTTTAATATTTACGTATATGATAATCTACATGTATGTGTATTCATGGTCTCTAAATATAGAGACCGTGGTTTATTTTAAATTTATAAAAAAAAAAAACATGAATATGAAATGAAAGAATTTGAAAATCTCAATCTGCCATATTTTGGACTATCCATATTTTGGGACAAATATATGTAGATAATGATTATGCATGATCACTAATTCAAATCAAATCCAGGTAATCAGTCATTTAGCAATGTTACTGATAAGTCGATGGATACGAAATACTAATGCACAGAAAACACAATTCATGTGCGAAATAAAACGGATATTAAAGATTTTATATTAAATATCAATATCTTTTATTGCTGAATATTGTTTGTTTTGTCAATTTTTTTTTTTTTTTTTTTTTTTTTTATCTGGGAAGTCTGTGTGTGAAGCTAGGCTGCTTCCAGATCGACAATTAGACAGTCAAGATTACCAAGTTCGAACCGAATACAGTATATACCCGGTATTCTCTTCAACATATTTGACATAATATGCTTAAAGTGATTTTTTTCCTCAGATTTAAACAAAACTGACTTTTACAATGTTGAGTCTAAACTGTAGTCAAATACTATTGCACAGTAGTAATTCAAAAACATGGCTTTGCGATGGTAAAATATAAGATTATATCGCTCAAGGCTCAGTCCCACTTGACATTTTTTGCCTAGGGGATGTACTCCCGATGGAAATTGATGAGCCTCGGGAGGCGTCGGGAACAGGTTCCCTTGTGTTCGAAAGCGTTGCGAGCCATGTGGAGTCATCGGGATACCTCGGGAGAACTTCATTGCCTGCAATGAATTTTTTCCCTATATATGTTCTCGAAGTTTTATCGGGGAAAACAGGCCGGTGGAAAAAAACGCATAGCTTCCCCGAAGCTCCTGGGTAGCATCCACGGAAATATTTTTCCTCCGAGGAACCCCCTAGGCTTCGGTGATGGCTCAAAGGTTCGGCGACCTTTCTGTAACACATTCCAGATCTTGTGATAGAATCTCAGAATATTCGCAAAAAAAAATCGGCAAGCGCACTCTGGAATTTGTTGTTGTTGTTTTTTTGTCAACTTTAGACTGAGACGGTCAAGAAGGCCATGGGACATGCTGGGGGCATCCTCATAAACCCCCGAAAGTCTATCCTTGATTTTGTCCATCACCAAATTCTTCCCCAAGGCACAATTTCGTTATGCTTTGATTGTAACGAAATACGATTATATATATGGTATATTAACTTCGATATAATTCTTGAAATAGGCTAAAAACTCTATATACAGAGTTGAATTCATCATCCTCTATTTTCGATAACAGTTTCTTGGACAATCTGGATTTGCACCTAGATATCCGCATACTAAACATGTTATCGGAATAAGACGTAAAGAAATTCCTATTATATGTTGCTGAAATGTTTTGATGCAAATATTATGAAGATTATTGATAAATCGAAATAATTTTATTTATAGCTTTATTTCATAGATTTGTAATAGGCCTTGCGGCAACATATGTAAGTACATGTACTCAAGATCTCGTGATCAAGTCACATGATCAACATATGACGTCACGTCACGGATAGTGGATGGAAAATAGCATTATCTTACTGGAAAACATCAGAATAATGATTTGTTAACAACTTTGAGATAAATCTATAGGTTTGTATATTTGGTTAAAACAGAAATATTTTATACTTGCAAACATAATTGAAAATCATTCTCATTCTTAGTCATAAGTACAATTTCATTGTTGATTTGTTTATTTGCTTGAAATAAGTGGGTGGGGAAACTGTCAGCTGGTCTTAAAAATATTGCTCAACTTTAGACATTTTTGTAGAATTAGTTCTACTTAAATGTAATTTATTTTTGTTACAAGTATTATTTTGAATCAAGAAACTTTTTAAGATTTCTATTACTGGGTTAATGTTTCTAAATACTTGATAAACCTACCTGTATTAAGGAAAAGATACAAAATTCACTGTATTGATAAATAAGATAGATATTTGGCCATCACTGACAATAATGATTTGATATTTGTCACATCCAGGAAAAAATGTATATATTAATAAATGAAATGAGCATGTAAGGATATAAGACAAACATTTCTTGTGTGGTTTATTCACTTACAAACAATAATTTCAACTTAAATTTCCTACATTTATGCAGACCCCATTCAGGAGTCTCTTTGTTTTGAGGAACAGTACTCCTACCTTCAGGCAGGGGAAGTTATGTGTAGTTTTCCCCAGTAGGGGTAATCGAAGACATTTTTTGCAGCACATACATACAACCATCGAAAAAGAATATCTTAAATACCCATAATGTGGAGAAGGAAATAAGTATTAATAAAACAATGAAATTATTGGAAGAAATAGATCCCTCCAAATCAACCAGGCCAGATGGTCTTCATCCCCTAGCTCTAAAAGAATTATGTAAAGTAATTGCAGCTTCTTTGACTAAAATATTCAATGATTCATTAAAAGAGGGAAAGGTCTCAAATGACAGGAAAATAGAGAATATACTTTTGCTACTTAAGAAAGGGGAAAATTGGTTCCAAGTCATTACTGTTCAGTCAGTTTAACTGGCGTGGTGAGCAAAATAATGGAAAAGTCAGTGAGGGATAGGTTGATCAACCACATGGCTAAAAATGGATTGTGCAGCAAAAAAACAGTATGGATTTCTTATTGGCAGTTCAACAACCAGGGCCTTTTTTCCAGTTTTGGGGAAGGCACCTTAGCCCTTTTTGTGGGGAAAAAAACGCAATTTTCACAATTTTTGGGATTTTTTTTTCATGTAGATATATATATTGTTAGCAGTTAGAAATGAAATTATAATGCAGATGTTACAGAACATTGCTCTAGATAGTCTTCATGTGTAACTTAATTTTCCATGCTCCCTTAATATGAAGTTAACAGCACCGACTTTGATTGAGGGGTTGACATATTGACTGAATCATTTTTAATTTCTCTTAAAACACTTAAATGAGACTGGGAAAGATGGCTTGATAAAAAAATATCATAACGTTATTGATAATTTAGTTTGTACCACTCGCTTTCGTTTGCCAAAAAAGTTTGACTAGATCATAAATCAGAGCTGTAACAACTTAACTAACGATTGTCTTTTGATTCTACCAGCAATTAAATAATAATGATATCTGAGGGTATCCTTTATTCACCCATACAATCAGTGTAATTTTCTGAAAACCTGCTCAACCCTTCAACATAGAAGTGTCAACTATCAAAAATGCCCTTACTGTGAAATACACAGGTGAAGGTTGTGTCGTAGACTGCTTATCGATCTTTCTCGGTCCAGCATATATCCACGAAAGCAATATGGATAAGGTTGTTCAAATTATGACCCTGGGGTCAAAATTGGCCCCACCTAAGGGGTCACTTGATTTTACATAGACTTATCAAGGAAAAACTAGAAAAATCTTCTTGTCAGATACCACAAGGCCTGGAGTTTAGATATTTGGTGTGTAACATAGCCAAGTGTATCCCTACGAATTTTGTTCAAACCATGACCCTGGGGTCAAAATTGGCCAGGGGTCATTTGATTTTACATTGGCTTATAGATGAAAATCTAGAAAAATCTTCTTGTCAGAAACCACAGGCCTGAAGTTTAGATATTTGGTATGTAACATGGCCTAATAGACATCTACCAAGTTTGTTCAAATCATGGGGGCCTCTGTGGCTGAGAGGGTAAGGCCACTGACTGAAACACTCACTCAGCCCCTCACTGCGTGGATTTGAATCCCAGCAGGGTCATTTGAATTTTCATATGAGGAAGCCTTCCAGCTGGCTTGTGGTAGGTCGGTGGTTCTACCTGGATGCCTCGTGCATTCGGGGTCTTCCTCAACCTGTAATTAGCTGGACGTCACTGTATGACTGAAATACTGTCGAAGCGACGGTAAACTCAAATAGTCAAGTCTGTTCAAATGACCCTGGTGTCAAAATTCCCCTGCACCAGGGATCACTTAATTATGCATGGACTTATATGAGAAAAACTAGAAAAATCTTTTTGTCAGAAACCACAAGGCCTGGAGTTTAGATATTTGGTGTGTAACATGGCCTTATAGACATCTACCAGATTTGTTCAAATTTGGCCCCAGGGATCACTTGATTTTACATAGACTTAAATAGGAAATTTGAAAAATCCTCTTGTCAGAAACCACAAGGCCTGGATATTTTCTGTGTAACATGGCCATAACGACAACTATCAAGCAGGGTTCCCATGGTCAGGGAAATTTTTTTTTTAAAGGTCAGGGAAAAGTTGGGGAAATTTGAAATTGGTCAGGGAAATTTGGAAATTCAGAAAAAGTCAGGGAAATTTACAATCAAGGAATGTCGACCAAGCAGCAGGAGGATTATAATAAGGAAAGGCTAAGGCAGTTTTCTTCATTTTTTTTTTTCAGTCAGTTTAAATTGTCAGATTGGCATAATATTAAATAAGTTCCCAATAGCATCCAACTGGCACACCATCATTTCATGTTTGAAAATGAAAAATATCTAGAAGTAACTTAGTTTTGGAAGAGGAAGAAGCTGAAAGGGGGTTTAAATGTCCTATGTTCATAGATGATCCGTATTTGCCCCTGGATTTGCGCTTAATTTGGTCAGTGAATATTTAGTTTGGTCAGGGAAAAGTCAGGGAATTTTGATTTTTAGCTCACCTGAGCATAGCTCAGGGTGAGCTTTTGGGATACTTGATTGTCCGTCGGCCGTCGTCCGTCAACAATTTGATGTTTACACACTAGAGGCCACAATTTTGATCCAATCTTCCTCAAACTTGGTCAGAATGTTTGTCTTGATGATATCTTGAACCCTTTCGAAAATGGGTCAGGTTGGATCAAAAAGTAGGTCAGTAGGTCAAATCTTAGAAAAATCTTGTCGTCCGTCAACAATTTTGATGTTTACACACTAGAAGCCACAATTTTGATCCAATCTTCCTCAAACTTGGTCAGAATGTTTGTCTTGATGATATCTTGAACCCTTTTGAAAATGGGTCAGGTTGGATCAAAAAGTAGGTCAGTAGGTCAAATCTTAGAAAAATCTTGTTTACACACTAGAGGCCACAATTTTGATCCAATCTTCTTCAAACTTGGTCAGAATGTTTGTCTTGATGATATCTTGAACCCTTTTGAAAATGGGTCAGGTTGGATCAAAAAGTAGGTCAGTAGGTCAAATCTTAGAAAAATCTTGTTTAAACACTAGAGGCCACAATTTTGATCCAATCTTCCTCAACTTGGTCAGAATGTTTGTCTTGATGATATCTTGAACCCTTTTGAAAATGGGTCAGGTTGGATCAAAAAGTAGGTCAGTAGGTCAAATCTTAGAAAAATCTTGTTTATACTCTGAGGGCAACATTTTTGGTCCAATCATCCTCAAACTTTGGCAGAATGTTTGTCATGATGATATCTTTTGTGGATGGGGTCAGAAAATTCCTGAACATTGTTTCACCTCATCATCTTTATTCTAAAGCAATCTGTTTTGTACAGGCAATGAATGATACTTTTCTCAGGTGAGCGATCTAGGGCCATCTTGGCCCTCTTGTTCAATTTTGTGGGAACCCTGTCAAGGTTGTTCAAATCGTGGCCCTGGGATCAAAATTGGCCTCGCTCTAGGGATCACTTGATTTAATGTAATCTTGTATAGAAAAAGAACTAGAAAAAAATTCTTGTCAGAAACTAAAAGGCCTGGAGTTTTGATATTTGGTATGTAACATGGCCTAATGAACATCTACCGGTATTTCTCAGGTGAGCGACTCAGGGACATCTTGGCCCTTTTGTATTTTTCATGTCAACATTTAATGAATATGATAAAAAAAAATATTCGGCCCTTGATAGAATCCACAAACAACGTTGCCCACATAACAAAACCTTCAGGCGACTATATTGCCTCGCTTTTATGGAATGACTACATTTGCACGGAAACCTCAGTAGTAAGTAAGACAGATAGTCATATCCTGGTGAAAATAATGGACTCGTTTCAACCCTAATGATAACAATAGACCTTATTCACAGACATTGCCATGTGAACTATTGTTATACTTTTGCTTGTTGTAAAACTGTGACCCTTTGTTAATCATGCAAATTAAAAAAGTCATGGATTTATACATTACAAAATGTAGAATTATAAGATTTGTAAAATTTTATTTTCAGTAATTCACAGATCTTTTTATGCTATAATGGAGCATGTAGTAATGGGCTTGCATTATGATTAACCCTTTACAGTATCTCATGAATATTCAAGTACAAATTTATCACTTGATGTATAATTATATCAATTATCTTAACATAAAATGATATATGTAGGAACTATATGATATATATTGTATAAGCAAACAGAGGAGAACCTGATCAGACAGCTTCTGACAAATGAGTCAATGTGGAGTAAAGGATTAGATAGATAGTAACAAATATCATACTCATCAATTTTTAGCTCGACTATTCGTAGAATATGAGAGCTGTTGTAGTCACCCTGGCGTCGGCGTTAGCGTTGGCGTTGCAGCTTTTGGTTAAAGTTTTGCATGCAAGTTACTATCAACCTTATATCTCAATAACCATTTATGGTATTGACTTGAAAGTTTATAAATATGTTCAGGGGCATCAGACAACCAAGGTAGATAACTCTTGACTGAATTTAATATGAATTATGGCCCCTTTTTAACTTAGAAATTTTGGTTAAAGTTTTGCATGCAATAGAAAATTTGGTTAAAGTTTTGCGTGCAAGCTACTATCTAGTTTGTATCTCAATAACCATTCATGGTATTGACTTGAAAGTTTATGAATATGTTTAGGGGCATCATACAACCAAGGTAGATAACTCTTGATGGAATATATTACAAATTATGGCCCCTTTTTAACTTAGAAATTTTGGTTAAAGTTTTGCATGCAAGATACTCTCATGCTTATATCTCAGTATCCAGGTATGGGATTGATTTGAGACATCTTTAATACATTTAGGGGTATCTTACTTTCATGGTAGATAACTCTTGATGGAATATGTTACAAATTATTGCCCTTTTTAACTTAGAAATTTTGGTTAAAGTTTTGCATGCAAGTTACTTTCATGCTTATATCTCAGTATCCAGGCTTGGGATTGATTTGAAATATCTTTAATATGTTTAGGAGTATCATACTATAAAGGAAGATAACACTTGTTGGAATAAATTAAAAATTATGACCCCCTTTTAACTTAGAATTATGGTTAAATTTTTGCATTCAAGCTACTATCCAGCTTATATCTCAGAAATTGCTTGTGGAATTGACTAGAAAGTTAAGGTGTGTCTTCAAGGGCATCAGAAAACAGGAGGATAACTTTTGGCCCTTTTCTAACTTGGATTTTTGGTTTAAGTTTTGCATGCACAGTGTAATTGTGCTTATGTCTCAGTAACTAGGCATGGGATTGATTTTAGACATCATAAATATATTAAGGGGTATCAGACTATCAGGGTGTATCATTTTTAGCTCACCTGAGCACAAAGTGCTCAAAGGTGAGCTTTTGTGATCGCCCTTCGTCTGGCGTCCGTCGTTAGTCGTGCGTCGTCCGTCGTCAACAATTTGCTTTAAACGACATCTCCTCTGAAACCGCTGGACAGAATTTAATGAAACTTGGCAGGAATGTTCCTTGGGTGAGGCTCTACAAAAGTTGCTAAAATAAAGTTGATCCATGAAGAACTCTGGTTGCCAAAGCTACAAAAAGAAAAATAATTTGAAAACTTTAAAAATCATCTCCTTCAAAACTACTGGCCAGATTTCAAAATTATTTGGTACAGATGTTCCTTGGGTCAACCTCTACCAAAATTGCTAAAATTATTCCGATCCGTAAAAAAAACATGGCCGCCAGGGGCGGGGCTTATTTGCCTTATATGTATATAGAGAAACCGTTAAACAACATCTCTTCTGAAACCACTGGACAGAATTTGATTAAACTTGGCAGGGATGATCCTTGGGTCAACCTTCACAAAAGTTGCTAAAATAAACTTGATCCATGTAGAACTCTGGTTGCCATGGCAACAAAAAGAAAAAAAAATATGAAAACTTTAAAAATCATCTTCTTCAAAATTACTGACCAGATTTTAAAATAAATTGGTACAGATGTTCCTTGGGTCAACCTCTACCAAAGTTGCTAAAATTTTTCCGATCCGTAAAAAACATGGCCGCCAGGGGCGGGGCTTATTTGCCTTATATGTATATAGGGAAAACTTTAAACAACATTTCCTCTGAAACCACTGGACAGAATTTGATTAAACTTGGCAGGAATGATCCTTGGGTCAACCTTCACAAAAGTTCCTAAAATAAACTTGATCTATATAGAACTCTGGTTGCTATGGCAACAAAAAGAAGAAAAAAAATGAAAACTTTAAAAATCATCTTCTTCAAAACTACTGGCCAGATTTTAAAATAAATTGGTACAGATGTTCCTTGGGTCAAACTATTTATCTCAGGTGAGCGATTTAGGGCCATCATGGGCCTCTTGTTTACTATTACTATGAAGGGGAAGAATTTAAATAGATTTCATTTGATTTACCAACAAGCATTTTGAATAGTCGAGCGTGCTGTCCTCTGACAGCTCTTGTTTCTGTTATTATCACTGAACTTTAATCTTCCACTGCTACAAGTTTTTAATGGTTATGATTGTCTTAATACTTTCAAGATCTACACATACAGCCAGACAAAGGACTAGGAAGTAATGTGTAAGTGGCCATTAGTTGATTTTGTAAAATGTGCTATTGTAGGTGCTGACTGGTCATGATCATCACCAGCAAGAGATGCCCGTGTCATACAGCTGCTCCTTGTGTATACACAGTGGTCACCTGACCAGTGTCATGTGACCTGTGATTGATACCCAGCAGTCTTTGACAGATTGTCTCTTGATAGTGATCAGCTATCAGATACATTAAGTGGTGTTAATTTGTCGGTCAAAAATGTCAGTATTTCACTGCAGGCTATAGACATGATAAAGGATGTCTGTGTTGTAAAGCACATTACTGAAGCTTGATGCTTTATTAGCAAGGTTAAAACAGATTTGCATTGTTTCAAGACAACATTATTAGAAATGCCCGGGCTGTAATGCTGTGTAATATTGAGACAGATATTGTATTTTAAAGTTGTAATCTTTCTGAGGTTTTGAAAACTGGATTATCCAATTGAAGAACAGGAAACATGAGTAAAGCATTTCACAGGGTTACGGTAAATATTTATTTGAGAAATACTCCACTTTTTAGATTAAAAACATGTTTCCTGAACTTGTGTTTAAACTTATGTTAATAAGTTAATGAACTTAAGATATAGATGCTCATAAATCATTGTTATTTATTGAAACATAAGGATATATACAGTGTAGATCCATTATGACCTGAATAGCATGACTTTGTCTTGAGGTCATGTTTTTTCCCCCAAATAACAACTTTAGTATTTTCCCAATGAAAGAGTGCTTATTTTTTCCTCAGTAGAAGTAAATCATAGAATTTTAATGAAATTTGTGTTATTCTTATGATTTTAATGTTGGTCAGATTTTTCTTTGACATATGCAAACTATAATGAGATTATTCTTTTGTTAATTTGAAACATTTTCATTATCTAACAATTTCACAATTATTGAATTATTTATAACACTTATTTTCCAAATATGAAAGTCACAGGTTGTAAAGGAAAAGAAATGCCAGATTTCCTGAGATGGCTGGCATACAAATATATTCAGCATAAACATTGATTATGTTACATAACCTTCTATAGAGACCATGAAAGACTTGCGAACGCATAACCAGATCAGCTCGAGTACTCGCAGCTGATAGTTTATCTGTCGCTGCTCTCAGTGTCTGGAATGAGATTTATCATTTGTAAGTTAACTGTGTTCTAGATCAGGCTTAGTGATACTAGAGTGTCAAATGTTATATGAGAAAGGTTATGGTTACCGACTCATAAGTAATACATGTTAAATCTATGCCTTACATGTACAGTTTATAATGTGGTCCATTTTATTGAGTATGTGAAGCTGAATAGGTGCCACCACTAATGATAATGATTACAGAATGTAATGCATCAGACTCAGACATTTTGGCTCTTGTGCGAGATGTGGTCATTGTTAATATGTTAAAGTGGTGAGGTGGCAAATCAATACCAATAGGTGTGAGTACATCAAAGTCGACAGGAAAGTGACCCATTAAACCTTTACAAAACTAGATCAGCTTAGTTGAATAGATGCATGTAGATTGTGATGTTAAAGGACAGGATTTGATTTAAAGGCTAAGGATGGGTCAGGGTTCATCAAGATAAATATACATGTGTATATCAACAGTCTTAAAATATACATATCCTTGACAGTTAATGTCTCAGTTGAAAGTTAGTTGGTCTGCTTACGATTTGAATATGAATTTTACATATATGATCTTTAATAAAATAATGTGAATGAGAAATGCCCATACTTGTTCACCCGGTGTCAGGATAATGTGACTGGGTATGGTATCATGCCACATGCCTATGGCATGATGTTGTAGTGTGGCACTATATCTGTCTTGAGTAGACAGTCTCCAAATGACTAAAATACTGTTCGTGAGATGTTAAACCCAATAAAGAAACACACAAGAATAGTGTAAAACCTGATCTGGTTGTAAAGAACAATTCATTAATTATTCTTGTTCAGTAAATGGTTCAAGAGTACACTATAGTGTATACATTGTACTAGCATGATAATCCATCCACATGTATAATCTCTCTTGTATAACTGGAGGTGTGTCACAAGTTGTTAATTAGTTGATATACATATGGATAATCATATCATTAGACCCACAGTATACCAGAGTAGGACTATGTATAGTTGTTTAGTACATGGAGGGCATAGTACGTTGTGGAGGCAGGAGATGTTTTGATAACAGAGATAGCACCCTGTATCATTGGACAACAGTCACAGCACACCTAAATTTTTATCCATTGGCCTATATTGGTCTGTTGGTAGGAGGTGTTACTGTACACATTGATTTCAGTTTAACTTTGTATGCATCTATTTTAAACTTTGTTAACTCATCTGTTTTAAAGAAAAAGTCAAGCTATTATGATTGCTGGGTTGTCGTGGTGTTGGTTGTCATCATCGTCATGCAAAAACTTAAATGTAGTCCATTACTCAAATACCTTTAAAGATACCAACACCAAACAATCATGACAAGGTGCAGGACTTTGTAAGACAAGGGCCATTATTCTGAAAAATATTTTTGGAGTTACGCTCCTTTTAAACTTACAATTTTGGTCAAAATTGCTTATTAAGTAGAATGTCATAAAGGCATACGCCCCCCTATACAGTTTTTAGCTCACCTGAGCACAAAGTGCTCATGGTGAGCTATTAGGATCACCCTCTGTCTGGCTTTGTCAACAATTTGCTTTAAACGACATCTCTGAAAATGCTGGACAGAATTTGATTAAACTTAGCAGGGATGGTCCTTGGGTGAACCTTCGCAAAAGTTGTTAAAATAAGCTTGATCCATGTAAACTCTGGTTGCCATTGCAACGAAAAGAATTTTTTTTTATAAAAACTTCAAAAATCATCTTCTTCAAAATTACTAGCCAGATTTCAAAATGTTTTAGTATAGATGTTCCTTGTGTAAACCTCTACCAAGATTGCTCTTATTATTCTGATCTGGGAAAAATCATGGCCGCCAGGGGTGGGGCTATTTTGCTTAATATGTATATAGAGAAACCTTTAAACAACATCTCTTCTGAAACCACTGGACAGAATTTGATTAAACTTGGCAGGGATGATCCTTGGGTCAACCTTCACAAAAATTGCTAGAATAAACTTGACCCATGTAGATCTCTGGTTGCCATGGGAATGGAAAGAAAAAAATTATGAAAGCATTAAAAATCATCTTCTTTAAAACTACTGGCCAGATTTCAAAATGTTTTAGTACAGATGTTCCTTGGGTAACCCTCAACCAAGATTTCAAAAACTGTTCCTGTCCGTAAAAAAAACATAGTAGCCAGGGGCGATGGCTTATTTGTCTTAAATGAATTTGGTGAAAACTTAAAAGGACTCCTGCTCCAAAACAACTGGCCATATTTTGAAATATTTTGGCACAGATGTTCTATGGGTAACCTTCTACTAAGATTGCTCCTTTAGAGCAGTGGTACTCAGGTGAGCGATATAGGGCCATCATGGCCCTCTTGTTTACTATTATAGACAAAGAAGGAAAATTAGCCATGACTTTAACCTACACTTTCCAAGTTTATTTGTCAGGAAACAGAGACTTCACCAACATACACGAGGAAGAGAAGAAAATTATCTTTTTAATTCTCTAATGATAATCTGTGAACAAGCTGCTTTAAGTTCTAAGGACTTATTTTAGGATGTTGGTAAAATAAAAATAAAAAATGATTCAAATATTTAATTATGTAAATTTTTCTAACTTCAGTTTGTGAAGGACATGGCAGGGAAGTCGAAGCTGTTGAAGGTGGTCCTGCTAGGGGATGGAGGGGTCGGGAAGAGCTCCCTCATGAACAGGTTCGTCAGTAACAAATTTGATGCCCAGTCTTTCCACACCATAGGTGTGGAGTTTCTGAACAAGGATGTCACAGTTGACCAGGAGATGTACACAATGCAGATATGGGACACAGCCGGGCAGGAGAGGTTCAAATCCCTCCGGACGCCGTTCTACCGTGGCGCCGACTGCTGCCTCTTGACTTTCGCAGTTGACGATCTCCAGAGTTTTAAAAATCTGTCGATGTGGAAGAAAGAGTTTTTGTATTACGCAGACATTCAGGATGGCAACAATTTCCCGTTTGTGATTCTTGGTAACAAGGTGGATGTGGAAAATCGTGCTGTCAGTGAGGAGACAGTTCGGGACTGGTGCAGACAGAATGGGCAGTGCCCGTATTACGAAACCAGTGCAAAGGATTCCACAAATGTTGACACTGCTTTCAAAGCAGCAGTTGAGAGACTCAAGGAGCTAGAGGCACGGCTAGATGATAAACCTCAGCATGGAAACACTGTAGACTTAAATAGGAAAAACAAACAAAATGGAGGCTGCTGCAACTGACATCTGCAGTGCTTAAGTTATAAAATAATGAATAACACACTTGTTGATTTATCAGTCTTTCTTATTCTTATTATGTTAAGAAAGATGTGGTTTAGGAGAGCTTATTTTTTGCACATACAAACTGTTCTTTCATTTTTATAGGCCTGTCGAATGTCGGGACTTATAATGGATTCATCTCAGTCCTATTGCGACTGGGCAGGCAGCGTCCATTGAGGTGATCCACTTTCCATCTTGAACAAATGTGAACCAATCTAATTACCAAACTTGGTCACAATGGGTATGCTCACAAGATTGATAACCAGCCAGACTGTCTCAGACACTCCAGAGTTATGGCCCTTGAATTGATAAAATTGCAGGACAGTTGTATTTTGCCGTAACCAGTGCTCTTGTTCTCTGTAAATTTTATATATTTTATCTATGCTTTTCAATGTGAAAGTAGCAGCTCTGTGATGTTCCCTATGAAACTTCTCCTAATTTTGTATGTGTGCCTCTTGTAATGTTTCTCAGCATGTTTCATATGTTTGCATCTGTAATATTATTCAGTGTTTTCAAAGGAAAATCAACACACCTAGTACAAATACAGTAACTTGAAATTTAGTATGTAATCAAAAACTTCAGTAGAGTGATGATAGAAAAATATTTTCACTTATGGAAAAGCCCATCTTCAATTTTTTCTTTTCAGTGCTTAATGTGTGTAATGAAGATGAATCCTACAATTAAATCAATAAATATCTTGTTTATTGCATTATTTTAATTCATCATTTTCTTCAATATTATTCTTTTCTTTCTCTTATCCTTGGGGAGTGAGCCATCCACGTTACAGCTATTTCATATTTGTAGCTGTTTGAGGTCATTGATTTTATGGTGTTTGATAGATATATCTCAGTAGCACCGGGAATTATATGAAATCTAAAAAAGTGTGAAAATGAGCAGCACTGAAAATTATAAAGGACAACTTTCTTTATATAGTTTGTTATAAAAATTGTAATGGACATTTAGACTCTGCAGATTTGGTGATACTAATTAGCAGGAGAAAATCGTCCTATTTCTTTTCATCCTTAATTTTCATGATTACATTGAATTTGGATACACAGTTACCTCCTTTTTCCTATATTTAGATGTAGATGTATTTGAAAGTGGATATTAGTACTAAATCAAAATACAGTCATGAATATTGCGTTTTAAGACTTATTTTGAAGGAAAAAAAGATGCAGTTATAGGAAGTTGCAGAGAATGAATGGTGTTCGGCAGTGACTTCAGGTTGTGTATCTGCCAGTTTTATGTGTGAGAGGTTTGTAAATAGTTTCGAATCATGCTTATGTTGTAATTTGATGGGTCCAATCATTTGCCTCCTCTTATGTAAAAATAGAATTATATGTATGTGTGAAAGCATTGTTTTATTATAAGCTATAAATGGTGTGAGTGTTTATGGCTGTAATTTCCTGACCATTCTTAATGTGGTTTTCATATATTATCTTTGTTTCCTTGGTATAAGTAGGGAATAAAAACAGTTATTTAGGCAATTATTTGTCTGGTACAAAAACAAATCTTCAGTTTGATAATGTCTATATTTCTTCAACAAAATTTATCAGTTCAGTATGTATAATTGATCAGTATATTTGTAACTTAAACAAGGATTCAAAGTTTATTGAAAGCTGAAACTAATTGTTTGATTTTTTTACCATTGAAACTGAACATTGCCAGCAGTTTTCATCTATATCGTCCGATAAATGTACATGTAACACATTTTTACAGAGGATTTTCTTCTCAAAATTTGCAGAAAATTAAGAAGAAATAAGATCGAATGAGTGCAGAAATATTCTTCCTTTCATTCCTATAATTTTAAGAACATGTAATTAGTTTTTGACTACAACATTTATTATTCAGCTAGAAGTTAAGCAGAATTGAATATATGTTGTCTTTCTTTTTTCCTATCAAAACTGATAATTAATTCTAATTAACTTACAATGAAACAGCTTAAATGCATGTACTATGCCAGTTCTAGTCTGCATGGTAATAAATGTATTAATTAATTGTCTAAGTTGAAATATGTCATTCGGGTTTTGGGTTTAAACAATGAAATCATATTTCCATTTATGAAGTTTGAGATTTTAGACTCTCATTACTTAACTTGTATTGACATTTGAATATAGTTTGTTTAAGCAGAAAATGTTGATCTTTGAACATATTTTAGATGAATTTTGTTTACAGTTGTTCTTCTTTTGTTGAGCCGGCTTGCAGAGCTGGACATAATTGCCACAATGTCCTCACAATGTATGTGCATTAGTGTGTCAGGTTGTCTGGATTTGCATATCCGAGCTGTAAATTAGCAATGGATCACAGGATTTTCAAATATTTTGCTGTTAAATAAATTTGCTTGTCAGAGCTCTAACTCCGATGTGGATTGCAGGATTTTCCAAAAAAACTTGGCAGAAGTGTTCCTTGCAATGAGATAAAGGTCAAGGTCACACTTAGAGGTCAAAGGTCATGGTGCTGGGTTTGCTTGTCAAGGCTATAACTTAGACATTGATTGCAGGATTTTCGAATAAGCTGGCAGTATTTACCGGTACCTCAATGAGATGGAGTGTCATGCACAAGAGCTGTAAATTTTCTTTTGCTCAAAGGATTTGTCAGTGAGATTTGTCTCAATAAGATGTGTCTAAAAAGTTGGGTCCTAGCTCTATGGTCAAGGTCACATTTAAAGCTGATGGTGCACCTAAAGGTTGCGATCTTGACATGTTGCCCTTGGGCATCTAGTGTTTGCTGTATTTATATTCCCTGAAGATGATGATACATGCTTCTTTGTTAATATTGTTTTGTTAATTATGGCTAATGCATTTTTTTCCATTTAACTGATATTGGATATGTGCATTTTAATTAATAATTATAAGGCAGTAAGTTAGAGTAAGCCTGACCAAATGTTTGTCATAAGTTTTGTTATTTTTAGCTCACCTGAGCACAAAGTGCTCAAGGTGAGCTTTTGTGATCGCCCTTCGTCCGGCGTCCGTCGTCGTGCGTCGTGCGTCGTCCGTCGTCAACAATTTGCTTTAAACGACATCTCCTCTGAAACCGCTGGACAGAATTTAATGAAACTTGGCAGGAATGTTCCTTGGGTGAGGCTCTACAAAAGTTGCTAAAATAAAGTTGATCCATGAAGAACTCTGGTTGCCATGGCAACAAAAAGAAAAATAATTTGAAAACTTTAAAAATCATCTCCTTCAAAACTACTGGCCAGATTTCAAAATAATTTGGTACAGATGTTCCTTGGGTCAACCTCTACCAAAGTTGCTAAAATTATTCCGATCCGTAAAAAAACATGGCCGCCAGGGCGGGGCTTATTTGCCTTATATGTATATAGAGAAACCTTTAAACAACATCTCCTCTGAAACCACTGGACAGAATTTGATTAAACTTGGCAGGGATGATCCTTGGGTCATTCTTCACAAAAGTTGCTAAAATAAACTTGATCCATGTAGAACTCTGGTTGCCATGGCAACAAAAAGGAAAAAAAAAATGAAAACTTTAAAAATCATCTTCTTCAAAACTACTGGCCAGATTTTAAAATAAATTAGTACAGATGTTCCTTGGGTCAACCTCTACCAAAGTTGCTAAAATTATTCCGATCCGTAAAAAAACATGGCCGCCAGGGGCGGGGCTTATTTGCCTTATATGTATATAGAGAAACCTTTAAACAACATCTCCTCTGAAACCACTGGACAGAATTTGATTAAACTTGGCAGGGATGATCCTTGGGTCAACCTTCACAAAAGTTCCTAAAATAAACTTGATCCATGTAGAACTCTGGTTGCCATGGCAACAAAAAAAAAAAAAAAAAAAATTTAAAAAAGATTTTAAAATGAATTGATACAGATGTTCCTTGGGCCAACCTCTACCAAAGATGCTAAAATTATTCCGATCTGTAAAAAAACATGGCTGCCAGGGGCGGGGCTTATTTGCCTTATATGTATATAGGGAAAACTTTAAACAACATCTCCTCTGAAACCACTGGACAGATTTAGATTAAACTTGGCAGGGATGATCCTTGGGTCAACCTTCACAAAAGTTGCTAAAATAAACTTGATCTATGTAGAACTCTGGTTGCCATGGCAACAATAAGAAAAAAAATATGAAAACTTTAAAAATCATCTTCAAAACTACTGGCCAGATTTTAAAATAAGCTGGTACAGATGTTCCTTGGGTCAACCTATTTATCTCAGGTGAGCGATTTAGGGCCATCATGGGCCTCTTGTTAATCTAATTCTCATCAGCTATTGAGAATTGACATCAGTTTTAATTTAATAATCGAAATGCCTGCTTCAGGAAACTTTTGGGTTGTGGCCCAATCTCCACTGCAGGAGATCTCGCTCAGATCTCTGCCACAGTGAGTTGAAAAATAGCTGAGTTTCAGCTAAATCACAGGTAACTGATAGCATGACTTAAGGTACACCATGGTCACGTGCTAACAAAGTGTGACAGTGATTGATGGAAAGTCAATCCACAGGTCTGGATTTGTGTAGGCCTTGTGTGTAGCTGCAGCAGTGTTGCAGGAGTTATCTCCCTTATAATGCTACCATTGGCGTTATTATTATGGTCTTCTGTAAATGGGATTGATTCTATTTCGGGTGAATGCCCGCATTATCAGTTTGATAAATTGAAATACAGTAAAGAGTTCTGTCATGTTAATTGACACTTATTTTCCACAAAAATTGACAATTTTAGAGAGAACAAACAAAAATGTAAACCAAACCTAAGTGGGTGGAGGGGCTTGCCATCATGACTGTCAAGATGCATGTAAAATAATACTAGTGGGTGACTCATCATTCTGTTACTAATTTACTGTCTAAGTTTATTGACAAAATTGCTAAGAAAACGATCCTTTTCATATAACAACCATATGATACTGTTCACACATACATGTCCTTTGTTTGAGTTGTAATCCTTGTAAGGTATGCTCGTTTTTCATTCTTGCTATTGTTACTGTATTTCCATTACTTTTGTTATGTTGTGTGTATTCTTTACCATTATTGAGATTTGTGAGAGATGCATATTTCATTTCGAAATATATATATTTATAAAGTTATGTGTGGAACTGATTTAACATTTTCCCATCAATCAAATAAAACAACATGCTATATATATGAGTTGAGTATGCTTTATCAAATGGCTCCTGGAATCAGACATGATGCGCAAGTCAGTCAGTTGGACATTTTACCACTATTCAGCAGGGATGTTAAGTGTAGGGTCATATTAGAAATTATTACCTAATGTCTGCAAGCTACATGGAAAGTTCTTGGGCTTGAATAATGTCCTCTTGTTCATGATTGCTGGTATGAATGTGTATATAATTTATGTGTCAAGAGAGTTTATTTATGTGTTGTGTTTAACATACCACCGACAGTATTTCAGTTATTTCAAGTCTATTTCTAGTAGGGCCCTATGCCATTTTACACAGAAAATGTCGGACAGAAATCTTCAAAGAAGTCACTTTAAAATAGTAAATGTGAAATAAATCTTTGTGAACAACCATGCCACTTCCCAGGCTATGTGTGTCTATTTGAGGCGAAATGAATGCTACCACACTGCAGTATCACACCGTAGACTTGTAGCATTCATCTTTTCGCACCTTTGTTGCGGTCGGGAATCGAACCAATGACCTCCGGCTGTCGAGGCAGCCGCTCAAACCACTTAGCCACCGGGTTCGGTGTGTATGAAGAGACAGAGGTAAAGGAGTTTGCTTGTTTTTGAACATCTTTGTAATACAGAAATCATGTTTTGAATGTTTATTCATTGGACTGAAGATCTGTTAAATTCAATACAAACCAATTATGCAGCTTATGTTCGATAATATACATGATTTTTTTAGCTCACCTGAGCACAACGTGCTCAAGGTGAGCTTTTTGACAAATGAATGTCCGTCATCCGTGTCCGTCGTCAATATTAACGACTTGAAATGACATCTCCTAAACCACTGGACCAATTTTAAAGAAACTTCACAGGAATATTCCTTGGGTGAAGCCCTTTCATAAAGAATTTGATTCCATGCAGAACCCTGGTTGCCATTGCAACGGAAAGAAAAAACATATGAACATTTTGAAATCTTCTCCTCCAAAACTACTGGCAAAATTCCGAAGTTATTTGGCACAGATGTTCCTTGGGTCACTCTCTACCAAGATTGTTCAAATTATTTTGATCCGTTGAAAAACATGGCCGCCAGGGAGCGGAGCCTGTTTTCCTAATATGTATATAGTAAAAACTTCAAAAATCTTCTCCTCCAAAAGTACTGGCTGGATTTCATAGTTATCTGACATAGATGTTCCTTGGGTCATTCTCTACCAATATTGTTCAAATTATTTTGATCTTAAAATATGTGTCAGGGGCAGATCTTTCTTATTTATAGTAAAATTTGAAAATTCTTTTTGTCCTAAAGTACTCATTCGATTTATGGCTGGCAGAGGCAGAGCCCCTTTTCCACAATATGATATGATGTTTGCTGTTTCTTTTCCTCCCGAGCGACCCAGGGCCATAATGACCCTATTGTTTCAATTATTTTTGAACTTGGTCTAACAGATAACTATCCCGACGCGTACAAGTCCTTAATGATGGACTCTATATGACATAAGAAACAGAGAGGGTGTGTGTGGTGGGCGGGAATTTGTGAGTTCACGGGGTTTAGCTTCACTAGCATTATTTTAACCTCATATTAATTCAATTTAGGAAAATCAAAGATATCAATAAATAATATATTTGTTCAGTAAGTGTTTTAAGTTCTAACGTAAAATATAAACATTTTCCTGACGTCAGAATGGGGTGGGTCATTTGAAAACGTTTTTAAGTCCCTGGGGAGAAAAGTTAAATCATGGGAGAGCATTTGAAAACGTTTTTTATGCTCCCGGAAACTTTTTTTTTTTTAACGCTACCCCGGCATGCTACAGGACATGTCATTATATGCCAGTACAGAAACCATGCCTGTACACTGAGTGTGTGTAGTTCAAAGAGAAACAATTCAATTCGGATAATTTTAGGGGTCGATTTAAATATGCAAGATTATTTTAGATCAAACTAGGTATGCTTTTGTTGATGTAAACAATATATAGACCCCTATTCTTATCACTGGCCTCTGTATAACCATTTATTTGTACCCATCGCGTGCATTTACAACAGTCTTATCGGGAAGTAAAATCAGTGCCAACATACGAGGGCTATTGTGAATGTTCACAGCCAGTATCTGTTGACAGATAATATTGTGTTCTGAGACAAAACATATAATAATTAAGCCTGTCTACAATACCCCCTGATCATGAGTTAAGGATGAGCTGTAAATATTAAAACAATATCTTATTTCAATGCAGTGTACAGCAGGTCAGATAGACGGTATATACTTCGACGCTTAGACTTGTAGAGCAAGATCATTCTTAAAAGCTGAATGGAACTTACTTTTTAAAATAAATCAACATAGAAGGAAAAGTAAGTGCTATTTTTCATTTGTATATTGTATGGAATATATGGATTATATAACCACCGGAAACTGAGTCTGCATAAAGCATTGGTTTCACATGCAGGAATGGCACAACAGTGTACTATTATCATTATTTATATACATTTTCATTTTCTACCTATATCCATGGTAACAGCTATGTTGTTTAATGCATATACCATATAAATATCAAAATTATGTTGTACTTCCATGTTTTAACATATACATATATAAAGCAGCACTCTTTCTCTAAAAAAAGGGGGGCCTCCGTGGCCGAGAGGGTAAAGTCGCTGACTGTAACACTCACTCAGCCCCTCACCGCATGGGTTCGAATCCCGGCAGGGTCATTCGGATTTTCATGTGAGAAAGCCTTCCAGCTGGCTTGCGGTAGGTCGGTGGTTCTACTCGGACGCCTCCGTGCATTTGGGGTCTTCCTCTACCTGTAATTTGGCCGAGAGGGTAAAGTCGCTGATTGTTTATAAACACTCACTCAGCCCCTCACCGCGTGGGTTCGAATCCCAGCAAGGTCATTCGGATTTTCATGTGAGGAAGTCTTCCAGCTGGCTTGCGGTAGGTCGGTGGTTCTATCCGGATGCCTCCGTGCATTTGGGGTTTTCCTCCACCTGTAATTAGCTTGACGTCGCTATATGACTGAAATACTGTCAAAGCGACTGTAAACTCAAATAGTCATGTCCATCTGTAATTAGCTGGACGTCGCTATATGACTGAAAAAAAAAAAAAAATCAAGTCTAAAAAAAAAAAAAAAAAAAAAAAATAGTATATGACGATGTAAAAAAAACGTGACGCATTTAATTTAGAACGGCAAAAACTGAATGATCAAGAGCAGATTCCAGAAAGATAAAAATATTACAGAAACGGTCATAACAAGCTGCAGGGACATCGCCTTGGTATGGTACATATATGTCGATACACTGGTGGCTCGTCGCTGACATCATTCATACAAAGGCAGTGTCTCTTAATGTGGCTCAAATTAACATTGATAAAACACATGCAACCCTGGAAAGTGAATTACTATAATTCTATAACACGTGTTTCATGAAAAAATAGACATATGCCACTTTCTAGTGAGCTAAAACTATTGTGTCCGCCCAATGCCCGTCGTCCGTTTTTCGCCAACAATTCATTCAGATGATATCTTCTTAATTTCATAGTGGTCTCCTGCCAGAGCAGATAAAAATATGGATATCTGACTGCCATGGCTACGGAAAAAAGAGAACAGACAAAAAGGTGTAAACTTTGAAAAATCTTTTTTTCCAAAAACTAGGGACCAAATTCAAATTATTTCGACACAGATGTTCCATGATCTCTACCAAGATTATTTAAGTTGTTAGGGTCCTTAAATATTATGACCTGCATTCGGGGTCATTAGCTGGACGTCGCTATATGACTGAAATACTGTCGAAACGACGGTAAACTCAAATAGTCAAGTCAAATATTATGACCTCAGTGTAGGCAGAGCCAGCTTTCCTTACATGTATATGGTGAAATCTTTAAAAGTCTTCATGCTCAAAAGTAATTATCATATTTGAAATCATAAAATTCGTCATCATCTAGAATTATTTGATAAATTTATTTAGCATGTTCTTCCCAGGTATGGGTTTTTTCTAAGAAAATGCAAACACATTTTATGTGTAAAAGGGAACAAAACTCGAAACAATTATTTACGTATATGGAGAGCAAATAAAACTTCCTATTTCAAACATTTATTCCATAGGCTACATTTGTATGCCAGAAAACTACCGACGTTGGACGACGCGTTCGTAACATACTCCTCGACTCATAAAATGCTAAAAGTCAATTGACCCGAGTCTTTTGCACTCCCTGCAAAGGTACGACCGAGAATAAACATTGCTTCCACCTAAAATCAAAATTTTAAAGCTAAATGATTTACAAAACAAGCTTAATCTTTTTTAAATATTATGTCAGTTGTTCGGTACTTTTTTGGATACATTTTAATGTACGGTTCAGAGATCTTTGGTTTTACAGAGTCGACAGAAGAAGAAAAGGTCCATTAACAATTTTGTGAAAAGGGAGTATAAAATGAACACTTTTAATTTGATAATATGTATCTTCTGATAGTACGTATCTTTTAATAATATATGTATCTTCTGATAATACATGTATCTTCTGATATATGTATCTTCACATAATACATGTATCTTCTGATAATATATGTATCTTCTGATAATATATTTATCTTCTGATAATATATGTATCTTCTGATAATATATGTATCTTCTGATGATACATGTATCTTCTGATAATATATGTATCTTCTGATAATACATGTATCTTCTGATAATATATGTATCTTCTGATAATACATTATCTTCTGATAATACATGTATCTTCTGATAAAACATGTACCTTCTGATAATACATGTATCTTCTGATAATATATGTATCTTTTGATAATATATGTATCTTCTGATAATACATGTATCTTCTGATAATACATATATCTTCTGATAATATATGTATCTTCTGCTAATACATGTATCTTCTAATAATACATGTATCTTCTGATAATACATTATCTTCTGATAATACATGTATCTTCTGATGATACATGTACCTTCTGATAATATATGTATCTTCTGATAATCTATGTATCTTCTGATAATATATGTATCTTCTGATAACATGTATCTTCTGATAATATATGTACTTTCTGATAGTAAATGTATCTTCTGATTGTATGTATCTTCTGATAATATATGTATCTTTTGATAATATATGTATCTTCTGATAGTTCGTATCTTCTGATAATATATGTATCTTCTGATTGTATGTATCTTCTGATAATATATGTATCTTCTCATAATACATGTATTTTCTGATAAAACCTGTATCTTCTGCTAATATATGTACTTTCTGATAGTATTTGAATCTTCTGATAAACTTGTATCTTCTGATAATATATGCATCTCTCTTCTGATTATATATGTATCTTCTCATAAAATATTTAACATCTGATATTTTGTTTATATATGTATCCTCTGATAATATTTGAATCTTCTGATTAAATCTTTTGCTAACATATATGTTTTCTGATAATATTGGAATCTTCTGATAAACACGTATCTTCTGATAATACATGTATCGTTTGATAATACATGTATCTCCTGAAAATACACGGATCTTCTGATTTTCTAATATATGTATCCTAATAACGGCGTTCCGCTCTTGACAATGTCCGGTCACCATGGGGAACAACGTCCATCGCATAGACACCAAAACTGCATGCATTGATATTATAGTAATATTCTGTGACAACGGTCTGGTTACAAATTTTCATTACTTAGATAAAAGCCCCCCCCCCCCCCACACACACACACTAATTATAAATGATCTTTGGTGCTAACAATTTTAAATGAACAGAAAAGCAAATAACAAGTGACTTTGGGGCCGCCGTGGCCGAGCGGTTACAGTCGTGGACTACAAATCTCTCAGCCCCTCACCGCTGTGGGTTCGAATCCCGGTAGGGACTTCGGATTTTTCATGTGAGGAAGCCTTCCAGCTGGCTTGCGGTAGGTCGGTGGTTCTACCCGGGTACCTCTGTGTACTCGGGGTCTTCCTCCACCTGTAATTAGCTGGACGTCGCTATATGATTGAAATACTATCGCAGCGACGGTACAACAACAACAACAAGTGACTTATTCAAGATAAATACTTAAAAATAACTCACGTTTGTAACGAAACGATATCGGATTGTTAAGGTTACGTAAAAATCAAAATCTTGTGCCGTTGTTGTAGTGGTAAATTATTTAGCCGAACAATTAATTCTTAATAATTTCCTACCCCTCTCTCTGAATCTGATGAAAATTTATTTTTAGATCAGTTGGACATTTTTCTGAGGTTTATTCATATAGTAACTCATATTTAACTGATTACATATCATATTTTGATCATAAATGATTAATAATTTGAAATACTAAAATGTTTAGTAAGTTTATTTTTCTATAATATTGTTTTCCTTAAATGATTATAGAATCTCGAAATGTAAATTATTTTCATAGCTTGTTTGTGTTTGTTGATTGGGTTTAAGGTCCCACCGACAGTATTTCAGTCATTTGGAGACGATGTCTACTTGAGATAGATATAGTGCTGCTACTTTGCGTATCACGCCGTAGACATGTGGTATGTTACCACACCCAATCACATTATCCTAACACAGGGTCAACCAGTCCTGAAACTATCCTTTTATGCTGAGTGCCAATCAAAGGAGCTATACCAGTACCATTTTTACAACTTTGGTATATCGCGGCCGGGGATCGAACCCACGACCATCAGATTCGGTGGACGCTCTAACCACTTGACCACCGGGACCGGTCATAGCTTGAATATCTGGCACGTGTAATTACTGTTAAGTTTAGCGACTTTTCAATAACATGGTTTTTTTTTTAGGATGTTGTAGTTCCCTATTTAGTAAATAGGCACAATGTATTTCATAGGTTATTTTAAAACTAGCTGATTGTATAACTGTCACATCAAGAAATATTCGCACATCAACAATATATGATATATATTATCATAATAAATCTTTACTTGACCTTGAAAGGTATATTTCGATAGATTTATCATACAAACTTATTCGAGCGCTGTACGGTTAAGGTGCTCGAGTAATAAGATTAACATATAAACTTGGCGAACAGACAAGCCATTATTTGTATATGGTAATAGTCGCTTATTCGTTTATGAATACCATGCACTCTTTATATATCGTAGTCGGAATAATATTTACATACACATAAACGAATTTCTAATGGACCACCTAGTATTTATCATATTTTTTGAAAAGTATTCGGAGAAAAATATAAATAACCAAATAAAAGTTTAAGTCATTTACTTCCTAAGATGTAAAACAAAATTTCATTGAAATTTGATCACGAGAACAAACTTAACAGAGAGGGTTAACATTGTCATCCTTAAAACAAAAACTGCAAGATCAAACCAAATCTTATAGCCTTCGTTTCAGTACTTTGTATGTCCACCTGCTGCAACAATTACAGCAATGCGCTTTTTTTCTCCTTGATATAATGTATCTGTGAATGTACTTTTGTGAAATGGCTGCTCATATGCGTGTTCGATCTGATTTAAATCGACTTTTACAAGCCATTGGAGTGTTCGCGCACGTCATCTTAAGGAAAGTTCGTTCTGTCTATCAAAATATTCTTAAATTATTTATAGATTATTTATTGTAGGTTAGTTCACATAGATAGGCGCATTCGTATTTTGCTCGGACAACTATTATATGATGGGACTTTTATAACAAGTAATAAAACGCATAGCAACTTTTATAACGATAAGTAACATGTCTGATGGGGGTACAATTGACGGATTGAGCGAGTTCTTCAATGATCATTCTCGTAATACTAAATGTTTTTCATAAAATACAATCCACGATGAATACATTTCTACCAAATACGACAACTACCATGCCTTGCACGAGGAACGCGAGCACAAGGGCAATTTGGCACCAATCGTACCCGCATGAATGATTTTGTACATGAATACCTGTTTCCTTTCTGTAAATCGTTAGATGAGAGTGCACAATACAAAAATAACCAAACTTTAGATCAGTTCATTAAATACATGTATGTCGCATAATAACATATTTTATATGGTGGCCAATTAAAAATTCGTCGAAGTGTTCATGGTAAACTCTTACGATTTGGACAGAAGATACTTAATTACTAGAAAAATATATTGATATGAGCTAAATCTTTTTAAAATTGTTGGTGATAGTTAAGGTTTTTATTGTAGTATATTATATTGTTAAGTTTTTTGGGCCTCCGTGGCTGAGAGTCTCTGACTATAACAATCAACTCACCCCCGCCCCTCCCCAACCCACCGCGTCGGTTCAAGGCCTGGCAGGGTCATTCGGATTTTTCATGTGAGAAAGCCTTCCAGCTGGCTTGCGGTAGGTCAGTGGTTCTACCCAGATGCCTAAATTCATTCGGGGTCTTCATCCACCTGTAATTAGCTGACTGAAATAACTGTCGCAGCGATGGTAAACTCATAAAACCAATCGATCAATTAAATTGTTTGGTTATAGGAAATATCGCATAACATTTTAGGAAAAAAAGTAAAAAAATCACATTATACAACGTATTTCTAAAATCTGATATAATATGTGGCTATGACTGTTAATATGTTATTGAAAATAGTATATTTCTGTATACACATCATGACGTTACTAAAATACTCATATCAAAGTCGTAAATAATGGTATAGCTCCCTTGCTTGGCTCTCAGCATATAATGGTAGTTGCAGGACTGGTTGGCCCGGTGTCAGGATAATGTGACTGGGCGTGGTATCATGCCACATATCTACAGCGTGATACTGCAGTGTGGCAGCACTGTATTTGTCTCAAGTAGATGTTGTTGTTGTTGTATTGGGGTTTACCGTCACTGCGATAGTATTTCAATCATATAGCGACGTCCAGCTAATTACAGGTGGAGAAAGACCCCGAGTACACAGAGGTACCCGGGTAGAACCACCGACCTACCGCAAGCCAGCTGGAATCTCAAGTAGACATAATCTCCAAATGACTGAAATACTGTACCAAACTGAATGAATTGAGAGAGCATACATCTTCAACTTGATGTTTCTACATTCATTATTAATTTTGTACCATATCAACAAAGCACCATAATAGGCGCGAGCTTGCTTGTCTGGAAAACTAAATAATTATATTATTGTTTTATATCATCATATGATACTTAAATAAATAACACTTCACATTTGCACGAAAATATGCTATCAGTGCCTCCATAGCACGGACCTTATAAGAAAGGTTTACGCTTTTTTTTTTAATTTATAGATAAATTGTCCAATCAGATCGTTCACGGTACATACATTTTAAATGTATACAAAAAGTTTCGCGTTTAATTTGCTCAAGAGATACCATATAGAAAGGATTAGTTAAAAGCATGTTTTAACTGAATATCAGACCATGCGAATCGTGCATAGAACAAAATCAAGAGATCAGAGTATGTTCCTCACTAAATATTATCGGGCAAGGACTTCAGTAATAAAGGATGCGCCAGACCATGATTCAGACGACTCTTCTTTACATATAGTAGAACAGGAGGAGTGGGTGGGGAACTATGTGACTTGGGCATATTCTAATGAAATTTGGCCGTGCACGACGAAATTACGTGGTTCTAGTGCCAGTGCTTTGCAGATATATCTATATCTACATTTTTGTACCGTCCCCGGTGGCCGAGTGGTTAGAGCGTCCGCCTCGGGTGCGGGAGGTCGTGAGTTCGATCCCCGGCCGCGACATACCAAAGTCGTGAAAAATGGTACTGTTATAGCTCCCTTGCTTGGCGCTCAGCATATAAGGGTAGTTGCAGGACTGGTTGGCCTGGTGTCAGGATAATGTGACCGGGTGTGGTATCATGCCACATGTCTACGGCGTGATACTGCAGTGTGGCAGCACTATATTGTCTCAAGTAGCCATCGTCTCCAAATGACTGAAATACTGTCGGTGGGACGTTAAACCCAACAAACAAATAAACATTTTTGTAATATACTGATCTACATACTTTAATTTGCGTGTGCCCTCAAGAATTTAGGTACAATTTGTGCGACTTGGCAGAAATGAAGCATACGTTTAGAGACACTGGCATCAGAATACTGAACCTGGACCCTAGTCGTGGGTTATCCTTAACTGTACCAGGTCTAAAATAGGGCCGTTATAATCAGAAAATGATTGCAAGCCATTACAATAACAGAAGATTAATAGATGAAAGATTTGTTAAAATTCCCTTCTTTTTACCGATGACCTAATTTACATAATCAGTACGATCTTCTGAAGTGTAGTTTGAAATATATTGAAATAGGATCGGGTCAAAAGTTCTAGCAACGTTAGCCACGACCGCTTCTCTACAAAATGTACTACATAAATTGTGGTTATTAATCATCTGATAAAATCCACTGAAGAAAGAAAAAAAAAATGAATTTGAGATAACATCTATAAACATTTAATAATGTACAGGATTACGGCACCTAAAAATAGACAACAACAGAGAAAACGTAAAAAGAAAACAACACACTAATATATTCTCAAAAATAAAATAAAAGATAATTTGTCCCTGTCGTGTACAAGACGCACTGACCATAATTTAACAGGGATGGGGGCCATCGCAACCTTCCGTACGTCTGGGACAGACACACATGCCTTGAGCGATATTGGCAATCATTCTGTTAATAAAAAGATCTCAGTGTGTTGAACGAAAGCTACAAGTTAGTTTTCACAATTGTTTGTGTTGGATTATAAACAGTTTAAAATTTTAAAATTTTGTAAGAACTTGTTTCCCAATCAAAGTAAAATTAATAAGTTAATAACTATATTAGTTCTATAGTGTTATTATTATCATGCCAAATATCAAAAGCCTTGCAAATGGTACCCTGTCTTAAATGCGTTTCTCATACAAAATCCCTATGTGAGTGAAATACTTAGGCGGGTCGGTAAACTCAAACCTATATATCAATGTACATTGTACTTTCAGACTGTTTGGGATTGATATATCGCAATGGACGGCCGAATCAGTTCAGTTAACCGTGTGATGTCGGCGATGGAAGAATTGGACCACAGCGAATTGACCCGTGGCAATGTAAAGGCCGCGTCCCGGGACATACAGAGCATACAGAATGAACTCAAGAAATCCGGGACAGATATGTACCGTACGCATATGACTTATTCCTTAAGCTCACCTAAGCACAACGTGGTCATGGTCTGTTATATGGTCAGTGTTCGGCGTCCGTCGCTAACCATTTCCTTTAAACAAACGCTGAATAGATTTTGACCAAATTTCATAGGATTGATCCTTATAAGGCCCTCTATCAAAAATGTTCAAATTCTTTTGACTGGTTGAAAAAGTAGGACACTGATGCTAAACATACGTTTTAAAAATGCAATCTTTGATTTTTTTCTTATGGGCTCAAATAGGTCCTAAGGTCATTAGATTTTATAGCTACATGTATGGTCATTAAAATAAAACAGGTACAATTTTTGTGTGGAATTACGATTATTTTGCTGTACGTCTGCATGGATTTTGTATATGACTTTGTTAAAAAGGCAATGAAGGCAATATTTCTCAGGTGAGCGATTCAGGGCCATCTTATCTTGGCTCTCTTGTTGTAAATACCTGTCTTCATGATGTGAGGGATAGAAACGGTCCTTTAGAAATGAGATGTATGTGAAACTGTCTTAGTCTTTGACTACCTGATCTTTCAGACTTGGAGCACCTTACAGGGTCCTTCCTCAAGCTGTTATCGCTGGCTGAACGAGGCAGCTGGACTGAGCTGCGCAATGCCAGAAACAACGGCCTGGTGCCAGCCGCCCGGGAGGAAGTCAACAGTCTGTTCGGTTTGATCGATAGGAAGGTACAGGTGAGGTAACTTCAAAACAGCATCATTTGAGTTACAAACAAACAACTTCACAATCGTTTCGTAGTAGGTTTCAAATTATTTGCAACGATTAGACAAGGAAGAGCTTAAAACCTTCCATGGAACCAGTAAACCAATGAAGTAAAGTCAGGTATCAGTGTCCTCTTAAAGTTCAACCTCAAATCATCTACGAATTCATTCAGTTTATTTTAACATAGCCATGCAATGCAGGTAATAGACCATTTCACTCCAGAATGAGACGTTTACCTGCGTAAATCAACGAGCACTCCCCTAATATTTAATCTACCTGTTGGTGTATAATTCCACACATTGTTCAAAGAAAATAAACATACATATGAGATGTTTTCACTGATTGGTCAGTTTAAATCAGCGAATTATACCTGGAACAGCCGAATCCCTGAAATGGTCTATATACGTATATTACATGAAATTTTCTATAGAAAATCTATTACACTAGCCTACGACGGTAGTTACTGACCAAAGTAGATTTTGGTAACAAAATGTGTTATATTATTTGTACTTGGAATTGATTAATACATAAGCTATTTATAGGCCTTATATTGCTGGTAAAATGGTTTAAAAATCTTTCACAGGAGAAATGTTATGTTTGTAATCATCTCTTCCTAATCTGGTACCCTAGGCAATAATAGTGTTTTTGATGATCTCTTGTTTGATAGATATAAAACCAATTTTTCTTTTGACAGAATTTAGGGTTGGAAGGAGAAAATGCAAATTATTTCCTTTGTTTTATCTTTCCATTTACTTCAGGGCATTTTGTTAGTGTAATAACACTAATAATATCTTTTTTTTTTAGGATAACGTAGTTGGCATAGCCACTCTTCCATATAGTCCTCTTAACAACAATATCTATGTAACACAACTTGCAGGTATTAAAATGAAAAATAAAAATGCTTAATATCACAAACATGTGATAAATTAAAATGATAATAAAAAATATTCAAAATGTCTTCAACATATGACTGTATGTTGTCAAAATAGTATTACATGTACTATTTTATTTTAATTTCAGAATTACTTTTAAACAATTTATAAAAGGAATAAATGGTTTTGATGATGAAATCTGAATAAATGATTCAAAAATAATATCTCATTGGAAAACTGTTGAAAATGGAAACATAAATGGTATTAAAATAAACAACAATGTATGTGTAACAGGCGTTGCCTTTTTAAGACATACATAATTGGCAATGCACTAACTACATTCTAATTAGTACATTTTCAAACATCTTTTGAAAGACACAATCGTCTCGCATTTCTTTATGTTAAATGGAAGCGACTTCCTAAGCATTGGGGCAAAATCTGCAAAATATTTACCATATGATAAGCTTGGAGTGTGATGAAATTGTAAAACTATTCCAATACGACAATGCTCGAATTGAAGTTAATGGCCGTGTTTCAATTCTTCTTATTGTAGTCACAAACACCGGAGGTTGATGATCACAGAAATAAAAAGTCTGATCGTGGTTACCCCCCGCAACACACGGCCGAGAGTGACCGAGAGTACATCCGACGAAAGAAAGAAACACAGATGGAACATCGAGACCGTCGGGAAAATATGCCACAATCCGTCACACCGGCATCAGATTACGACAAATACGAGGTCCGGCGTAGAGATGATCCCAAACAAGTTAGCAACCAGTGAGTCAACCATGCTTCTTTTGTTCAAAACATATAATAATAAGTTATGTTATCATTCAGAAACAGGACACTGTATACTACAGATGTGATGTACAAATACGTTAAATCCTACTTCCAGATGGAGAATATCATTTACAATAGTAAGAAAATATATATACTTAAACTTAAAAATGTATGCGCCATTTGGTAATAAAAATGATGCCGTGTAGCTTCTTGAAATGCACTCAAAATATAACAAAAAAAAAGCTTATGACATTTTAGTTACTGGTGATGAGACATTTACTATTTTGAACAAAAGCGGAAATGCTCCACTTTTTCGGGCTGCCAAAAAAATAAATAAAAAAATGCAAGATGCCAAAGTATTGCCAATAGAATAGGCACGGTATAAAAGGTTATGATAATGTAATTTTCATTGATTATCAGGGTCCAGTCATGCACATTCCGGTACCAAAAAGCAAAACGGTCCAAGGAATGCTCCATAAAAACGTTGTTCTCAGAAAATTGCAGGACTACTACAGATGTCACCGCCCCCAAATAAGACTTTAGTTCCTAAGACTCGTGCATGATATTGTACTTGCTCACTTGGCACGCATTGTAACCGAGTTTTTTTTTGAGTTTGAAAAAGTTACCGTCCAACCACATCTTCCGTATTCATCAAACTTGGCCCCCATGCGATTGTTTACTGTTTCCCAAACTCAACTATCATCTTTCTGGAAAGTGATACAATTCGAGCACTACCCTTGTTTATCAGCATCTTGTAGGCGTCACTATTGAAGAGTATGGACATTACTTCCAAAAGTGCATTGACTGGCCCAAAAAGAGCAGAGAAATTTAAAATGGCCAAACCATTATGCGACTGTTTGAAAAACAAAGCTGCTGAAGCAATTTGTCATCAGAGGAGCGATACATGGCCATGGCATTCTATATCACTATTACAGTAAAACTATCATACAGTAAGAATATAACTGACCCGAAACGTTTTTGCTTTTCATACTGCATATACATGTTGTATTTTGCTTTTCATATTGTATATGCATGTTGTATTTTGCTTTTCATATTGTACAAAGTCCAAGGTTTTCATTGGAATATGTGTGTGATGTAAACTGGTCTGAATATCGTAGTGGTAACGCTCATCGCTTCTCACAAATACATCCCGGGTTCGATTTCTGGTCACATACGTGAGATGTACAGTGGTTGCTCATCCACATACGTGGGTTTTCTCTGGAGTCTCCGGTTCCTCCCACAATAATGACCATATACACCGCCATCGAAAGTGACATATAAGTAGTGAGAACTTGTTTCGTAATCAATGTAAAATAAAGTGTTTACTTTTTTAATTGTCAGGTTACTAGTATATAATAAAATCCAATGTACAGGATCAGTCGGCTTGCCTCTGAACGGTTACGGAGCGGCCGGATAGATGGGCTGGAAGAGCTGTCCAAGAGCCCCAGGCGTGTCACCGACATGTTTGAGGACCTATACACGCGGGAATGGTCTGCAGCTTACGAAGAGATAAATGCCATCAACCGAGATGGAGGAGAAACACTTAAGCAGCTGACACAAATTATTCAGGTCTGATACCACAGGTTCTTGTTCCTTATTTTGTTAAGCTTGCGATCTTTGAAGACACTAGCTTTTGTTGTAAACAGTGTTTACTCCTGGATGTCGACATATGTAGTTGAATTGATTTAGTTTGAATTTTTTTTTTTTATAAATCCTCGATAGTTTTTTTTGTAACTTACTTGAACATGTTTTAGGTTCATTTTATGTTCGTCGTGTATATTTAATAATAATTATAATTGTGTTATACAAGCAACTATTTTTATAAGCATTTGTCCCAAACTTTATGGCACTGTTTATGGCCAAATTCTCTCGGTCAAGTTCGATTATGTCAGATAAGTCAGGAGTTATTTTATACCTTGGATTAATGTAAAATATACACCTTAGAATATGTATTCATGAAGTTACACTCGTACACTCAGTTAAACCACAATGGCTGATGCTGCACCGACACATTTAGAGTGGTGGCCATTTTAATGCCAGTAGAAACACAAAGTCCGCAATCCTTATACACCAGTTATTCATTTCTCAAGCAATTTTCTTGGCAAACTAGGTGACACTACTGCCTATGGCAGCTGATATCGAAATATAGCATATATAAATATATCTAATCAAACTTAAAAATAAACCCTGTTAAAAATATTACATCTCAGTCAAGTTCGAATATGGCTACCGATAGAATTAAACATTGTGTCATGTTTACTGCCTATCTCCATTTCTCAATCAATATTCTTCAATTCTGGAGCGTTTGGTCATAATCTCTTGGCTATCAAGACATCAGCCCAGTAGGTCAGGAGTTATGTCCCTTGTATTATTGAAAAATGAAGCCAGTTAGCATTTTCCTTACTCTCTAGTACATGTATCTGCTTTTTAGCTCACCTGAGCACAACGTGCTCATGGTGAGCTATTAAGATAACCCTGCCTGCGTCGTCAATAATTGGCTTTAAATGACAATTCCTCTAAAACCGCTGGACAGAATTTGATTAAACTTGGCAGGGATGATCCTTGGGTGAACCTTCGCAAAAGTTGCTAAAATAAACTTGATATATGTAGAACTCTGGCAATAGAAAGAAATGAATTATGAAAACTTTAAAAATCATCTCCTTCAAAACTACTGGCAAGATTTTAAAATGTTTTAGTACAGATGTTTCTTGGGTAACCCTATACTCAGGTGAGCGATTTAGGGCCTCTCTGGCCCTCTTGTATGAAGCAGTTTTGCTTTATCAAGCGTAGTCAAAACATCAAGAATACTTACCCCACGGACTCTTTATAAAATTAAGGGATATTATACGGCTCTCTTTTTAATTTTATCATTGGTCAGTATAGAAATTTCCATAAGGCTTGTTGATTTTTAGAGAGCATACGAGTACTGCCGGAACACTGCAGAGAGGCAAATCGTCAACCTACTAATGGGAGTTGAGAACGAGATGCTCTACCCAAATATTTCACAGACGTCGAGGGTAAGCGCGGAAATGATAAAAATTTTGCGCGTGACTGTAGTTTATTCACAAATTTTAGTAATTCAAACAGGATACAGCTATAACAATGATTTGTCGTAAAAGTCAAGGTCGCTTTAATTTGGACATAGTTCTGTAATTTTTGTATGCAAGCAGATTGCACTTTTTGTTAATGTCATTTATCTGAATTGCGACAAATATAGAACTACTGCAGTTAAATGGCATGATTTCATACCCAGTCATACCAGTGTTACGGAGCAAGCCAGGATCTAAACTTATATGTTGATTGCAATCCAAGCGATATAAATGTATACCATATCCTTTTTATCTACTTTGATATTCTTGTCATGTACGTACATTAGTTTTAGACATGCGAACTATTGCAAATAGCTATATCAGTTTGACAGAATGAAGTGTTTGCGACAAATTTAGGGTAACGTCTAAGACGGATATAATTTATTAAGACATTTCTAAGGATAATACAACTCTGTTGAAGTGAACTGAATGTCTTTTTCAGCAATCAATCGAGGCCCAACAGAGGCCGGACCGGCAGTTGATTGCTATTGTTCGTGACGGTGATGAAATGATCAAAGAGTTTAGAAAATATGCCGCCACTGCCTCTCTCCCAGTCGTAAAATGGGTGAGTATTTTGGTATGACTCCAAAACTTATCAAGCAACTCAATATTTATGTTAAATTTATTTTTTTACGCCGATTGGGAACAAATCCTGCACGACATTTACCTTCCCAGGCGCAAAGCACTGGTCCAACCCACAAATTGTTGAACGGGATTACTAACATAAGTATAAATTGTTGTTTTAGCCCTAAAGTAAGGAATGGAATATGACATTGCTCTATTTGGGAGGTTATATTGAAACGGCTACCATTAAAATATATTTGTTCTCGCTTTGTAAATTTTGCACATTTTTTTTTCAATAACAATAAATCATCCCATAGGATCACTCGCTTTACAAACAGGAAACTGAATGAGTTGCAGACTTTGTAGATGCGCAAACTGATAATTAATATGTCGTTTTATTTCTGATTTGTTAAGGATTCATTATGGCATGTGTTAACTGAATATTGCAGCATGCGAATCGCGCAAAAGTACAACAGCATATGTCAGTACAGTACGTCTTGTGGTCTGTGAACGGGGTAGTTTGGGAATAAAACAACACAGTATATGTCAGTACAATATGTCTTGTGGTCTGTGAACGGGGTAGATGGGGCATAAAACACCAGTAGTCAGTACATAGTCTTGTGGTCTGTGAACGGGGTAGTGGGGCAAAAACAACACAGTTATGTCAGTACATAGTCTTGTGGTGTCATAGTCTTGTGGTCTGTGAACGGGGTAGATGGGGCATAAAACGACACAGTATATGTCAGTACAGTATGTCTTGTGGTCTGTGAACGGGGTAGATGGGGCATAAAACAACACAGTATATGTCAGTACAGTATGTCTTGTGGTCTGTGAACGGGGTAGATTGGGCATAAAACAACACAGTATATGTCAGTACAGTATGTCTTGTGGTCTGTGAACGGGGTAAATGGGGCATAAAACAACACAGTATATGTCAGTACAATACGTCTTGTGGTCTGTGAACGGGGTAGATGGGGCATAAAAGAACACAGTATATGTCAGTACAATACGTCTTGTGGTCTGTGAACGGGGTAGATGGGGCATAAAAGAACACAGTATATGTCAGTACAATACGTCTTGTGGTCTGTGAACGGGGTAGATTGGGCATAAAACAACACAGTATTTTCAAGTCTCAGTGAGTACATGTTTTAAATAAACGACTAACAAATATTAATTCCACTAACTTGTAATCATTACCGAAGATACTGCAACGACTCGTTTATTTTGTTTGAACAGCTTTTCTACGAAGAAGTCATGAAGAGCATCCAGCCTGCACAACACCCTAGCAAGGCCCAGATCCAGTTTATCGACCGGCTTCTGGAAGTAGTATGGCTCATGTGTACCCAAAACCCACCCATGTACCTGGAGTTCTGCCAGAGAGGGGATCCGCAGTCAAACTTATTCAAGCCCTTTACTCGTATGGGAAAGAATGTTCAACACTGTGTCTGGCCTGCTCTGTATCTCCAAAAAGATGGCCAGTTACTTTCCAAGGGCATGGCTCATTACGGCTAAGCATGTGATGTGTCGTACAAACCGGTATCAACCCACTAAATTTCATGTCATATCGAATCAAAATTTTGGTCCAAATTATTAAGACATTCAAATTCAGTTAAAATTCCTTTATTTCTCTCATTTCTTTTTGCATCAATGGATAAAAAGTCCACTTTGGAGAGCGTGCCATACATGTAAGACAATATTTACAATTCATATAAAATACTTTTCTCAGTTCAATTACCCACACTTAATCAAAAGTTTGAAATCAGGAATCGAACATTAGACGGAAAGTCACGGTGAAATGTACAGGAATTTAAATAAAACACTATGGCTAAGGATTTTAAGTCGTTCGAAAGAATTGTTCAGGTTGATTGTAGGTGGGTAAACATTTGAAAATCAACACCGCAATACAAAACTCTTACCTAACAAATACTTATTTCAAAATGAAAATTCTGACCTGTTATTCAATCTAGTTACAGAAGAAATTTCAAAAGTCTTACTAAATATTCGCATTCGATTTCTTTTGTTGCTGCTAATTTAAGTTTGAATTTGACATTTCGTTTTGCATTTTTTTCTGTTTTGTTTGTTTGATCTCCCCCCCGACATTATTTCAGTTATTTGGGGACTTTTGCTGACGTGGGGCAGATATAGTGCTACCTCACTGCGATATCATAATATAGACAAGTGATATACCACATTCTGTCACGTTATCCTGACACTGGGCTAACCGTCGTAGACTGAGCACAAAACAAGGCTGCTTTACCAGTATCGTTTTAACGACATTGGTATGTCGCGGGCGTGCATAAAACTTATGACCTACCGGTTGCAAGTCTGAAGCTTTAACCGTTTGGCTATCGGAACCAAATCCTGAAGATAAACACCCGGCACAACCTTTCGTTCTTTTTATTCTTTATTATTACCTTTATATTAGATATGTGTTACACCCCATACAAACACAATTACGTTGCGACAACGTTAAATCAACGTCAGTTTTAACGTTGTTAACGGCGCGCACAAAATTATGACAACATTAAAATGTCACGCGCTCGTGAAAATATTGAAATTGTATCACTTCTCGATGAGATATAATCCATATCTACTCGAAACAATCATATATATATGATAAAATTGCTCTGAATGCACTTTGAAACAGAAGGTCTTGACATTTCATTGCATTGATATTCTCGCGTTACAATTATTTCAAGTTCAACAGCATAATGGATTCGTATAATTCATATCACTTAATAATTCTCATTTTCTGTGAATAAACAGGTAATTCGATAGAAAATATAAAAGAAAAACTGTCCGTAAAATTATATAGAATGAAAAGAGACCGGACGCAGTTGTATAATTCAAAATTATTTTTTTCAGATACCTGTTTTGAAATATTTACACGTTGCTCATAAATTTGAATGATAGTTTTATTTTTCTAGCTGAAATTAGACACTGTTTCAACTTGTTCAAATTTGCTCACTTACAGCATCTAACACAGCCTTCACACAGCATTGCGGTATGATATGTCCATTGTAACACAATGAAATGGATCATCTAACAAGAAACATCCATTTTAAATTTTATGAAATAAAAATGTTTAAATATTTGCCTGGCCGTTTTTTTAAACTGGTATTATTTGCAATGAAGTATTATTGTTAAAATATATTTATTAATTTATCATGAATTATTAATAACATACACCACATTGAACACCCAAACACAACATTAACTCATTTTATTGCCCTAACTCCCAAACAGTCGCTTGCTTATGTATCTGAAATAAAAGAACTTCTCCGTGATTGTGTTTAGAAGACGCTGAATTATTTAACAATATAAAATATACAGGGTTCTTTTGTTTTCCTTATATTTTCTACACCCAATGCAAATGAATTATACTGGTTGCAGTGAGAGGAGAGAGTTTGGGAGAGTATAATCAAATTGTTTATTAAAGTGGCACGTGTAAGAACATTCAATGCAATAAATCAGTAATAAATAATATGACAGACATTCCGTAAACAAATGACCTTAATACAGACGTATTAAGAAAACGCAACCAAATAAATATATTACTGCGGAGTAAAGTAATATTAACATCAATAGGAATATAACAAATGTCAAATAGATTAAACAATATATTCAGTGTTTCATTTTATGCGTAGGATAATAGTCCGTCAAAATTAAATTATGACCAATAAGATACATATTTGATAGTGAAAGAATCAAGCATGAACATTTGTCTAGAGCAATAAAGCAATACCTGACACTTCTATAAATAGATGACGTCACACGAAATTCTTTACTGTATATGATAGTAGATCATACCATAACGTGCTAGGTTCGTAAAAGTGTTGTATTTTTTATTTGGTATGTCTGTGAAGCAGTCTGAATATTTTACTGAGTATCCCGCCTGCTCAATCACATTCATCCAGTGTCCTTGCTGCAATAATTACACCTTTGCTCAGAATGGTACCGTTTTCTTTTGTGAAGACAGCCGGCCACACGGTTTGTTTGACATAGGCGCCTTTGTCATCAAAGAAACTGAAGTAGTAAGGCACGTTGGTCTGACGGGGTTCGAGCCAGTACAGGTGCATCGGGGGGTCTTGTACTGCCATCAGCCATACTAGCTCAACAGTACGGTTAACGAAGTTTAGTACGGCATTATTCACAACACCAGTGGAAAAAATCTCCGGAAGCTTTATTTTTCTGAATAGCTGAAACGAGTTAACATATTTCTTTCAAATCACTGACTCATTCTGAGAACGAGTAGTACACTGCACAAGTTTCGTACAATTAGAGATATTCCAGTCTTTGTCGAATAGTACACAATTTTACAATTTAGCTTGTATACCATATATTCATAGCATGAATAGATCCTCTTAGCAGCGCTCTAGTTACATGAATTTGGGTGTATTATATAACACACACAAACATGAATTTGGGTGTGTTATATAACACACTCAAAATCATGTAACTGGAGCGCCGCTAAGAGAATCTATATATACGCCAAAACATACCATATGTAAACACTATAAACGCCATAGAGGGCCATTCTGATAAATGTTTTAAACATGTGTCACGTGTAATGAAAGACATAGACCAAGTTAAATTATAATTCTAAAATCTCGGAATTACATTACATACAAAGACGTTGAAATGACACGGATCTAAGGCTCGATTTTTTTTACATGCAACCCCAGTATTATTTACTTGAGCTGACCCACAGAAACATGGAAAATATTGAGCTACATTTCAGGCAAGTTAAGCAGAGAACTCAAAATGTAAGCAAACGCATAGACTAGGGTGTCCCATGTCATACAATTTTCCATCAAACTAGCAGGCATCGAATCGCAGCGTCTAGAAGTCAAACAGCTCTACTACAACTAATCACGAAAAAGATTTCGCAAGCTGATGCACTCGAACATATACTCATTTTCGTTATTCAAATTCTCGAAAAGGAATCTATTTGCATACAAATTACGGTAAATACATTTCGAAGTTACAGTCCAGCAATATGGGAAAATTACTGACAGTGAATTGCGAAGAATAAGATTTCATGTCACATCACCGATCTCAAATGTCACAGTGTGACATGTGAATTATGTGGTGATTGTTGTTTTAAAAAAAGTAAGATCCCATTCTTCAAAACTGTGAAGAATATGATGTGATAAATGTGATCCTGGCAAAATACGTCCCTACATATTCAGTTTACTTGGATGAACTGTAAACCATCCAGCATCACGCCAGTGAAATGACATAATTTTCGTATATAGCCACTATTAGTTTCTCTTCATATTGTACAAAAAATCAAAATAAAAAATAAAAAGAATCGAAATCAGTATTATACTTCAGGACTTTGAAAATGAACGCATTGGATAAATGTGTTTTTACAACGAAACCATTTGCTATATGACTATATTCATATACATTGCAACATTTTTGTGTATTTTCAGTTTGGTAGATGTATTTTAATGTAAATATATGATATACAATTCATCGTTCATTTTTGTGTTTAAACAACAACAACAAACAACAACAACAGCAACAACACATTTGATACAGACGTGCGTTTTCAAAGTCCTTAAGTGTAAAATTTGACCTACTGGGGTCATTTTTCAATGTTGAGATTTTTCCGTCAGATTTAAAGCATTACCCGATTGTTGTTGGATCACATTTTAACAAGAGACATTTTAATCTTAATAAATTTACGGTCGTGGTCAGTTTCAACGTTAAAAACCAAACAATTGAAAGTTAAAGCTGACTACCTCTTGTACCCCAGGGATGGATTGGGTGACCAAAACACTGCGGTAGTCCGATATCAACTTCGAGCCAACATCCGTGTATTGCTGGGTCTCTTTGGTCGTCACAAGTGAGGGCCTGTACTTCTGTTAAATGAAGCATTAGCTAGTACCGTGTCACTAAAGAATAACTTAGGCTTTTCCTTTAGCTCACGTCCCAGGGACTGGATGACTGGATCCATTTTTTGGTATACACACCATGGCTAAGGACGGTCCGTGGGGAGAAAATACCCCTTGAACACCGTAGCGGCATTTTGGAGGATACTTAGCATACACACAAAACTGTCTAAAAGCATAATGAAATATGATAAAAACGTGCATTGAACTCTTCTTGGATACATTACGAACATAGTTGACTTATTCTATCAAAAAAGGCATGATAAAAATAACCAAAACTGTACACACAGTTGTTTATTTGTTACTACACCAGTTTTTTGCACATCACTGTCAACAGAAATATCATTGTATATTTTTGCAACATTACAGACGTAAGGTTTCGTTAGACATTTTGCGTGAATTAAATTTTGTGTTACTATCAACCATACTTGTTGTAACATTTATCCAATAAATATCGATATAAATTATAAAATTAAAATGAAAATTTATTTTCTTTCTGATATGAGTACTATCACCGGTAATGCAAATATAGCAGCTTTTGTTAAAAAAAACACAAAAAAAAAACACAAAAAAAACACACACACACACACACAATCTAGATGACGGAAAAGTCAAAATCGAAAAAGGGTTGCGTCTTATATATCTGACAACTGTAAAATTTTCAGTTCTGTTACCAACCGCAAATTTGAACCGGTGTTAGGATAGATATTGTCTACTGTAAATATTATGCCGACTGTCGTGAAGTACTTAAAAGAAAAATGTTTAAAATGATTGAAAAGAACAGAAACTGCAGCGCGTACACGTTATTCCAGTGTGAAATGTATACGTGATTTCGGTAGAAGGTCTACAGGCCTAAAATATTTATATAAATAAATATTTATCAGCTCCGATGTTTTCCAAAGATTTCCACTACGTAAATTCCCCATCCATAAATTTGAAATGCCTTTTCTTAAAAAATAAACATAGTGACCTATTGTTTTTAAGATTTTTTTTTCAAAATAAAGGTGTATTATTTCATAATAGATGTAAGTTGATTTTATTTTATTACATTTGATGTTATACAAATAAGATTACACAGCATTAATAATAATTGTAATTAATTTGAAGAGAAAATGACTTAGTTTTCATAGTTGACTGCTGCTTCCTAGGGTATACTGATAAAACACGGATATGTTTTTTTTCTAAGGCTGGTGACCCCCTGTTTTTATTTCATATTTTATTGATTCAATAATATGCTATCAATAAACAAAGAATTATGAAATTCTGAATGTTTGAAAAAAGTGATGAAACTGCAGTGATCGTCTTTAAGCGTTGTTACACACACACACACACACACACACACACACACTAAATATGCTTACATGTCCGAAACATTGCGATAATAAACTATAGCATACGCCCCGGAAATTGAAATTGAACCTTTCGATATTCATTTTAAACAAACATAGACATTTTAGCGTTGCTTAATCATTTAGTTAAGAAACAACTTTAAATGAGATATGCATTTTGTATATGCACGTTACAAGTTAAAAGTACAAATAATTATGCAGCTGAATGGATGAAATATATCATAAAATAACAAAGTTTTATAAGCAATAAAATACATTTTATCTTTTATCATATTTTGTTATAATTTCTGAGATTCGAACCCGCGGAGTGATACTGAGAGGAGTCGTTACCACTGCATCACTTTGGAGCCTTATTGTGTTTTGATTTAGAACACATATAAACTGCCCCTGGTCTATTTAATAAACGGTTCCCTTTCGGTGGAAAAAAATAAATACCAAATAGACTCTATATTGAAAACACTGAGTTAGCTATTTGTAATTTGTTGAGCTTGTGGAAGGTAAAATTACTCTGTTTAGAACATATTTCCATGAAATAATAAATGCTCAAAGAAATACAATTATTTTCATTAAATAACTAATAAATCTAAATATAGAACCAATGTATTACCCACCCTTTAGAAAGATATTACAAGTAGGGTATATAAAGTGTAGATTAAGAGAGACAGCAAGTTTCTGCACAATGCAGACTTTTCCTAACGTTCGCTGAGAGCGAACACAACCGGCCTTTACCGTTGTACGGTTTAGGTCTCAAATAAAGCATGATCCTGGTCGTGGGCTCTCATGCACAGGTTTCATTCTTCTATCTTAAATTCGCTTGTTACATTCCTCCCCTCCCCTTTTTAAATTTATTTTTTCAACAACATTCAAAATCAAACTTTCACTAATTCTGTCATATGTGTCAAAAAGCGTGACTGATGAGAGATATAGGAGTAAATGCGCCAGTGAGGTGGAAGATTTGAAGGAGGAGGGAATAGCGCATGAGGTGTGGTGACTGTCGGACATCGAAATTAAATTGTGCATGAGAGCCCACGACCAAGGATCATGCGTTAACTGAGAACTAAACCGTACAACGGTAAAGACCGTTTGAGTTGCATTCACCAAACGTTAAGGAATGTCTGCATTGTGTAGAAACTTACTTGAAGCTGGTTGTAACAAAGTCCAACTCTTATCTCTCATAATCCACACTTTTTATGCCTTAGTTGTAATAACTTTCGACCGGGAATCATTTTCGCTCTATATTTAAGATTGTTATTATTTAAATTATATCTTCGAGCATTTGATATTTCGTTGAATTATGTTATACCTCCCAGAAGCTCAACAAAATAAGAGCTCATTTTGGTATTTATTTGTTTCCAACGAAATCGAATCGTTTTAACAAAGAGGCCAATGTTTTATAAACCCATTTACAATAAGGCTCCAGAGTGGCGTAGCGGTAACTACTCCGTTAACCACACCTTCAGTATTCCTCCGCGTGG
>CM037777.1:69618862-69668862 GCA_021229015.1 Solen grandis
ATGTCTTAGCGAACTTAATCTACAATAATCTGTAATAAACAACATGCCAACCATAAATCACACGTCAGGGAGAAGAGACCCGTAAACGCCCATTATTTGAGATCGGATGCTGCCAGCTGACCCAAGTTACACGGCCAGTGAAGCCATTAAGTGTGTCGGATATTTTATCGCAAGCTTGACACGTTACTGACCAAAATAATTTAACCACCCAGAAGATAGTATTGTATAAACATAAATTGATCTTCTTGAAGAAAGTTATATAAAATAAAACCATATTAAGTATAAAGAAATGTGAAAATATGAAATCAAAGTGCAAAGTAGCGTGTAAGTTTATATTATTTAAAATACAGGGCCTAAATTAAGTATATAAAGCAAATCAAAACAAAGATGCATCAAGAAAAATATTTATCTTGCATTTGAAATTGTTATCATCATATCGATAAGAAAGGTCGTTTGAGAAATATAGAAAGAGCTAACAGAAAATGTGTATTTTGTAATATGAGTATTGTAGAGGACGAATACTACTTTGTATTGGTTTATCCATTTTATAGAGATGAAAGAAAAGTATGTCTTCCTAAATATTACTGTCACTGGCCGTCTTTGCAAAAGGTTCAAAGACTGTTAACTTTAGACTAAGCTGAAATCTTAGGTAAACTTGCAAACCATGTTTACACAAAAAATGAGAAACGCACAGGATAAACATTAACACTGGTTTGTATATAATATTGTTATATACTCGTAGGTAATTGCATATTATAAATAAACATTTAACCTAGTGGATTGTATACATTTGTCTAACTAAAAAATAGCATTCAGACATCTTACCAATAAAGATCTTGCAATGAAATCCCATGCAAATGTGACTACACTTTATCCAATAAACAGTATACGATTCAAGTAGCTAGGTGAGTGTATCTAATCAATTAAGTTAAATTCATTCACTGTAATAATAAAAATAATAATAATAAATAACTGTATATTATTAACACAAGACCTTTTGGTTGACCATTGTGTGCATGGGTCTTGCGCGGTAAATGATGTGCAGTACAGCCGGATTCTGTATTGGAGCGTTTGTCTAAAACGAATTTTTAAGTGCACTTTTCGGAGACCGGTAGAGCTATATAGACGTAACCGACTATGCTTTTTTCTGCTTGTGGTTTAAGTAAAGGTCAGTCAACGATGTCCATGTATGCCTGCTGTTGTTATAGATTTGCTCTATTGTTAATAGCACAAGCATATTTCTAATAATTTTATGATGTACATGATATTGTGATGGTGATGCTCTTCTCATGTAGTATGTTACCGTCGTCATGGTTTGGTAGGCGACGTACATATATTCACAGAGATTCGGCACGTAGTATTTGAAAACAAAATCTAGTTATTGTCTATATATATTAACAAGGGATGCAACTCACCGAGGGCGAATTTCGTTACCGACTATCTTCCGACGGTCTGATCACAAGCAAGAAAAACACAAGAAAGTCCCACTCTGATACCTCCTTTTCAAACCATCGTGTCATGTTGTCTCAAAACACTGCCAGTTTTCGTTGGTCGGACACGACCTCGTTACACGAATTGTCACGAGTAAACAGCAATGTACACACATATTTCGCAGAGTTTAACGTACAAGATCGATTAAATGTCCAAAACTGGTGGTAAGTAAATGTGAATACAGTATATTTTATGATGATATATTTGTAATCTCATTATACTTTTTTACTTATTATAAATAAACTTATTATAAATAATACATGTATGATATACAATATTGCAATAAATATGAAGTACATGTTATTATAGACAACTATTTTCCTTGCAAAAGCAATGCAAATTCAACAGGAATATTTCGGCTCAATTTTGAACAATGATAACCTGATTCTATCTGCCAAGTCAAAGTGAAAAGGGGTGTTTAATGGTAGAGAAAAAATATTTCCTATTCAAATAGACCTGAAAATCAAATCACCCGTTTCTTGTCAAACACTCTAATCCTCTTATTATTTTGTGACAATCAAAACTTTTTTGTGTAATCAAACACAACTAAATCTCAATGAAAAATATCTGACATCTTCATATGGGAAAAAGACCGTAAAATGATTCAATCATCTCCTGGACTTGTACTTACTACAGTTTTAAATAGTTATGAAAATTAATTAATTTGACTAATAATGTCCAACAACTTGTAATGACTGGCATCATTAGTAATCATGTGACCTTGACATTTGACATACTTTGCCTGGAATTCACAAGCATACTTATCAGTTCATTTGCAACAATCAAACACTATCTAACAATCTCAGTTTCAACCAGGTCCTTGACATTCATGATATTGACCCTTTATCTGTCGGGGTCATTCAGTTGTGAGTTCTCAGTAACATCTGAACATGCAAATTGTTTTTTTTACATATTGAAAAATCAGGCACTAAATGATATAGATGTCTATATTAAACATACTCTTTATTTTAGCATAAAATATTGACAGATTATGAATCATAAAAGTAACCACAATGGTTATGTATGGTTGCCTATCACATTTTTCTACAGTAAAAAAAATCTAATAATCATGACTATTTCATACATATTGAAGGATTTCTTTCATTATAAAACAACTGTGAAATAAAAAAAATAAAAAATAAATAAATGGAATGTTAACCCAAACGGGAATGTTAAGGTATATTGGGGTATTACTGGTGAAAGGGTATTACAGGAACATCTCTAATCATCGACTGTAAAAAAAATATGACATGAATTCAAGTCCAAATTTGTATATATGCAATCATAAAGACATAAACATCCAACTGATATTTCAAGACAGACATCAAATACTAGTATTAACTTCTTATGGTTTAATTCTGTATTTTGTTGTTCAAATATAACCAAATTCATGCAGTTCATAAAGTTACATAAAGTTCCAGGGAACATTTCTATTTCTATAAAACTTACTGTTTTGCAGACAATCACTACTAATCTAATTTTGCTTGCTGGTGTCAGAATACTTCATTCTTCACTTAATTAATCCTAACAGCCATATAATTCAATTACATAAGGCATATTCAGCATATACACTGGAAAAAGCAGGGTGGGCTCTCAATATCAAATATACAACCCGTAGTGTGAACATTTCAAAGAACATAAAATAAACTCAGAATTGTGCCATAAATGAGCGTCAGAGCATTGCTCAAAGGCGCGCTTATGTATGGGGCGCAAATGTAGTACATGAATGATAAGAAAACTACTGAATTTTGCCCCCCCCCCCTCCCCCCACCAACCAAGACCAGTAACAGGCACTGACCAATGACATCACTTTCTGATGATGCAAGTTTATGCTAAATGGTGTTTTGGTTCCTGTTTTCATTTCGGGTGTAAATAATATAGTGAATCACTGAAAAGAGCCAAGTGTAGACCCACAAAAAACAACAACAGTCATATCACTTTATTATTCTGGTATTTGTCTAAGTGAAATATCACGAAGACTGGGGATTCTTAGGAATACAGTAGCAGGTATTTCAAATAGATCTAGACCGCGTGGTAGCAAAGAAAACAGGGCAAGATCTGGTGCACCCTCAAAGCTGAGTGACACGGATACTCATATACTTCTTAAGAGTTGTAAAGCAAAACAGAAAGAGATCTTTGTCAGACATTACCAGTATGTCTTTAATCAGTTAAAGGATTCGGTAGTTTTCAAGTGTACGATTCAAAGGAAATTGTTCAGTGAAGGATATCACAGACAGGTTGTTAGGAAGCATATCCGAATAAGAGAGGTGAACAGAAAGAAGAAACTAAAGTGATCTAGAGCAAACAGAACCAAAACTGTCGATCAGCACTGGTGATATTCAGTGATGAATGTAAGGTTGAAATTGGAACTGATAACAAGGTTATCATGAATGGTTGCCATGTTGTCTTGTGCCTACCCCAACCCCCAAATTTAGTCTTATGACATGGGGATGTATTACGTATGACGGTGTTCAAACAATAACTGTAGTTGATAGAAACATTAGTGCCTAACAATATATTAACATACTCGATGATAACCTCTGGCCTGTTGTTGTTTGAATTTTTTCAAGATGATCACTCCTGTCCAGAGCTGATTACGAGATTAGAAATAACATTCATTCTATGCTATGGCCAGCCCTAAGCCCGGATTTTAATATTATTGAAAATGTGAGGTATAAACTCAAACATGAACTGAATAATTATGAAGACCGGGTAAACTCAAAGAAACATTTTAAGCAGGCATGCAGGACTTGTGTGGAGTAACATCCCTGTAAATTATATAAGAAATCTATATTCATTGATCCCAAGTAGGATACATAATGTCCTTATGTCAATAGATCACATCACTAAATATTAAGGTAAATTATTTTGTTATACAGTTCATGAAATGGTTTATTTTTGCATAGTGTAAAATGTATGGTGTCAGCCATTTTGAATTTCGATGTTCAGTTATGACACAAAGTATATATTTATTTCAAAAGGTTTCAAGTAATGGTGCATCAAATGGTGTACCAAAAAAGACCAATGAACTGACAAACCAACAAGCTACCTCCTATATACAGCCCTCTCCCCTTGAGGGGTGTAAAGTTAACTATCAAAAAAAAATTATGTAATCAAATCAATTAACTACACTGGTAATACCCTTGGCCAGGGTATATGTCTTTTACAGAGGTAAAAATAAGAGCTACATTAATTCTTAGGATTAAGCAACAGTGTTGTTGATTTGTTAAAAGGAATGATACATTATAACAATTTTATAACTGTTTTCATTTAAAAACTTTGTTTGATATCTCCTCAAAATTGTATATGTCGAAAATATCAGGGAAGGTGTAGTAAATAACGACATAGTTTTCTACATTTCATCACATAATTCCAGAACCTTTTAAGAGTATGGTAAAGAAGTTTAAAATATTGTTCTACTGGATTTACTATTATTTCAACAAAATAATATATTTTATCATATAAAAAAATTCAGTTATTGCCACTCATAACCGCTCTGAAGAAATCTTGATTTTAAGTGCATTTGAAAATATCAATATAATAGAATATTTTTAGAATATTTGAATCTAAAGGTTACAGAAATATAAATAAGTGGTATCTTGTAACTCAGCAGTCGTTAAAGAAAATTTCTGTTTTCACTTAACATGAATGGGTATGAACTTGATTGTCCAGGCAGAAAAAAATCGATGTTATTGGTACATTTTAAATGCATTGTGTATACAAGTAGTTGAATGAAAAATAGTTTCTCATGATTAAGTGACTCAATTTTGTTTTCAAAGGGTGGTTAATTGAGCACTTTCAATACATATAATTTGACACTGTAATAAACATGGTAAATATAAATGTATAAAAAAAACAGCTGTAAATATGGAAAAAATTTCCATGTGGAATATTTTACATCTTTTTTCACCAATGTTTTAACCAAAATGAATATGGCCTTGCTAAAATCCAGATTTAAAGATTTGACTCTCTACATGTACAAAGCAAAAAAGACGTTCTTCAAATGCTTAGAAAGTATTTTCAGGTAAATGTGGAAATTCCAGAAAATAATACAAGAGTTCAACAACAATGTATCAAAATGCAATCATGAAGGTTATCATATGTTAACCATTAACTGATCTATTTAGCTGGTTTGATTAACAGATCCCTGTGGCATGATAAGATAAAGGAAACATTCCTGAGTACATGTATGTTCATTCTCGAATACCCATGGCTGATCGATAGATCATCTATAGGCCGTGGGATATTATGGTTGAATTGGTCATTTAGGGTGTGTCAAATTACGCTATTTCATTGGTCGTATCACATTTTTAAAACCAATCATAAATGCAGTTTTAAACATCTGCCGGACGCAGTCATTTTCTTTATTGTTTACATAATTTTCAAGCCTCCACGCAGAGGAGTGTTGCATTTAAAAGTCGAGTTTTTATTGGTCGATAAATTAATCAAAAACAACTGTATTACGACGGTTTGCTAGCCTATTTTCCCACGGCATGATGTCATGTAGTGAAACGGAATAAGACAGCCGGTGGTATTCGACAATGATGAATGTTAAGATGGCCATAAAGGGTAATTAGTGATATCTAGTCAAGTTGAGTAAAAATCAATAATACTATATCATTATATATTATTATATATGCAGTGCCAAATGTTGTCGTTATTTAGGTGTTTTGAAATGGAGGTGTCATAAATTGATGGAAACGAGCATGACATCCAAAATGAACCATTCTGCCATTTTTAAAGAATCTATAACACTGTAAAATGATATGTTTAAGTAACATGAATTTTGTATCCCTGAATATAAACATGTAATGAACAGAACACCTTAGTTATCAATAGTGACCAACCTGTTAACTCTTGTTTTCATACCTTCACCCGGTTTTTTGTGCACTGGACCTCATAAGTTGATATACCGGTAATTACCATTTCAAAAAAAAAAAAAACAGGGAATATGTATTGTGTATACTACTGCTCTGATCATTCATAGTGAATTGGTCTGTGCAACACCCTTTTTTACATAATTTGATTTTCTAAGAACTTAAATAGGAATGTAGGAATGCTCTTGTGTTCTTTTTATTTGTATTATGCTTTCTGTATTAAAGCAGGAATTAAGCATTTATTTAAAGTCAATGAAAACAGGTGATAATAAGAGAAATGCTGATTGTATGCTTAAATAGAACTCTTTTAGGGAAAAAAGTCATTCTGACAAAGTTATAATAATGTTTGTTTGTGTATTGGGTTTAACGTCTCAACGACAGTATTTCAGTCATTTGGAGATGTGTCTATGTACATGTATAATGAAATTAATTTGTAAAGTGAAACTAGTAAAAAGCCAAAAGGGTGCATCGGATTTGCGTAATTCTAAAATGATTGAATATTTTTGCAACTGCAAAAAAAAGAGGGGATTCAGCCCAAATGTTGAACATCAAATACATCGTCAAATGCTTTAGGCTTAAATATTTAGAAAACCAAAAAACAGAAAATGATTGAAAATGTACCAGTATATTATGTTCCCGAGTTTCTCTATATCATTCAAGCAGTTAACAATTTTTATCAAAAAGAGGTCAATCTTACCAACATTCAGTAAGAGATTCTAACATAGTACGCAATATACATAAACATGTGATTAGGTACTATAATAAAACAAATCAAATAACACTTAATAATATTGTTTCCTTAACAAGATTAAAGTGTATAAAAGAAAAACAAGAGGGCCATGATAGCCCTGGGATCGCTCACCTGAGAACCAGGTATTAATGGGAGGAAACGAAACAGCAAATATCTTATGATATTGTGGAAAATGGGCTCTCCCCTCTGCCAGCCTTATATAAAATGCATACTTTTGGACAAGAAGAATTTTAAAATTTGTACTAAAAATCTAGCCAAATCCTCTTTTATTCTCTAATATGACTGGATTAAACATGGCAATATTATTTTCAAATATATCCTTTGCACACCTGTAGTGTAACGAAATGAGTAAAAATCATTGCCTCATAAAAGGGCCAATCTTTACAGTGAATGCCTGTAGCGTATTGAAACGGGTAAAACAATTGTTGCCTCAGAAATGGGCCAATCTTTACAGTGAATGCCTGTAACATATTTAAGCAGGTAAAATTTTTCTTTCCTCAAAACCCGACCCCATTTTAGCATAGTTACCCTGAAAATAACTAATTTTGAAAAATAATAACCAAATTGATATATTTAATTTAAAAAGTTTTATTAAAATGACTTAAAATGTAATTTGATATTCGGGTTATATAAGCACTTCCATTTGTTTATATAAAGTTTCAATTTTCATAAAATATAGGATATATTGATTTAATCAGAAAAAAAATCACTAACAAGAGGGCCAAGATGGCCCTGAATCGCTCACCTGAGAAATTTTGCTTTCATTGCCTTTTACAACATAGTCATACTGAATACAAAATCCATACAGAAGAACAGCAATATAATTTTAATTCCACGCAAAAAGTTTACATGTGGTCCAAAAAACCAAGTTAACCCTATCATGGGAGCAATTTTGACCCCAGCACCATGATTTGAAAACTTGGTTCAGTTCCACAAGGCCAGGTTACATACCAAATATCTAAACCCATGATCTTGTGGTTTCTGACAAGGATATCTTTTAAAAATCTTTCATAATTCATGTAAGTCTATGTTTAATCAAGTGACCCCTGGGGTGAGGCCAATATTGACCCCAGGGCCATGATTTGAACAAACTTGGTAGAGATCTACTAGACAATGCTACACAACAAATAACTTAACTCGAGGCCTTGTGGTTTCTGAGAAGAAGATCAAAAGGTCAAAATCCATTCAGCAGTTTAGGAGATGTTGTTTAAAGGAAATTGTTGATGTCGGACGTACGGACGGACGCACGCTGGACAAAAGGTCACAAATGCTCACCATGAGCACATTGTGCTCAGGTGAGCTAAAAACGTAAATTTGCAAATTTCAATCAAAATTCAAATTACCTAAAATTTTCAAATTGAATAAAATCAATTTTAGCGAGTTTGTTTATTTTTATGACTGTTGTAGATTACGAATTGACAAATCATTAGAATAAACTATTTAAACTTATTGATTATATTGATTATCTTTGAATTATCATTTTACGCATTTTACGCTAGAGGTGTTTTGAAATTGAACAAAAACTGATTACATGCTTTACTGAACTACACACCTTTAACGTTGAAAAGCATATTTTTAACCATTTTTAACGTTAATTTTATTTTATGTTATACCAAAATATTAAACATTTGTAAGCGTCCTGTATGGTGCATTATAGCCCTTACATACGTTTTCATATGCCTCAGTAGTTCAATCTTGTCCACAAACAAGTTTAATATGTTAAGTGCTGAAAAGCAGCGACAACCAAAAAAAAAAAGAACGTATGTGGCTAATTTTAACGTTGGCAAACGTATTTTTTACTAAATATATGTCGAATCTCGTGTCCGGATTTAAACCTGCAAAAAAGACATGTGTCTCATAACATTGCAGGGAATCGCTGTAAAGATTGGTCTGTTTCTGAGGCAACGATTTTTTTAGCTCACCTGAGCATAGCTCAGGGTGAGCTTTTGGGATACTTGATTGTCCGTCGGCCGTCGTCCGTCGTCAGTCGTCCGTCAACAATTTGATGTTTACACACTAGAGGCCACAATTTTGATCCAATCTTCCTCAAACTTGGTCAGAATGTTTGTCTTGATGATATCTTGAACCCTTTCGAAAATGGGTCAGGTTGGATCAAAAAGTAGGTCAGTAGGTCAAATCTTAGAAAAATCTTGTCGTCCGTCAACAATTTTGATGTTTACACACTAGAGGCCACAATTTTGATCCAATCTTCCTCAAACATGGTCAGAATGTTTGTCTTGATGATATCTTGAACCCTTTCGAAAATGGGTCAGGTCGGATCAAAAAGTAGGTCAGTAGGTCAAATCTTAGAAAAATCTTGTTTACACACTAGAGGCTACAATTTTAATCCAATCTTCCTCAAACTTGGTCAGAATGTTTGTCTTAATGATATCTTGAACCCTTTCGAAAATGGGCAGGGCCGGACCGAAAAGTAGGTCAATAGGTCAAATCTTAGAAAAATCTTGTTTACACACTAAAGGCCACAGTTAATCCAATCTTCCTCAAACTTGGTCAGAATGTTTGTCTTAATGATATCTTGAACCCTTTCGAAAATGGGCAGGGCCGGACCGAAAAGTAGGTCAATAGGTCAAATCTTAGAAAAATCTTGTTTACACACTAAAGGCCACAGTTTTGATGCAATCTTCCTCAAACTTGGTCAGATTGTTTGTCATGATGATATCTCAAACCAGTTTGAAAATGGGTGGGGCTGGATAGAAATGTAGGTCAGTAGGTCAAATCTTAGAAAATCTTGTTAAACGGCAACATTTGTCCAATCATCCAACTTTCAGATTTGTCTGATGATATCTTCTTGAGGTCAGAAATCAAACATTTTTGGCTCCCAATCTATCTCAAACTTTGGCAGAATGTTGTCATGATGATATCTTTTGTGGATGGGGTCAGAAAATTCCTGAACATTAAGAATTATATTCTTTTTCTCAGGTGAGCGATCTAGGGCCATCTTGGCCCTGTTGTTTACCTTTTTCAATACGCTACAAGCATTCACTGTAAATATTAGCTCGTTTTTGAAGCAAGGACATTTTTTACCCGCTTCAATATGCTACAGGCATTTGCTGTAAAGATTGACCCAGTGTGCAAAGGATATATGATCCAGGACATGTGCCAACATATATAAGACTAAGTAAAATCAAATGACCCCTGGGGCAGAGTCAATTATGACCCCATGTCATGACTTGAACTAATTTGGTAGAGGCCCACAAGACAATGCTAAACACCAAATATCTAAGCTTTAGCCCCTGCAGTTTTGCAGAAAGGATTTTCAAAACTTGCTTTTTATTATCTTTTTTTTTTTTTGCTCATGTGACCTACTTTTTCAACCAAAGTAATTTAAAAAAATTAAAAGAGGGCCTCATAAGGATCAATCCTGTGAAGTTAAGTAAAAAAATCAAATTAGCAGTAAAGAAGGAGATGTTGTTTAAAGGAAACTATTGAAATCTGACAGACAGTCACACAACTGATGCTGGACACCTTATAGCCATAGCCATCCTTATAACTAACCATAAGCACCTTGTGCTTAGGTGAGCTAAAATATACAAAGAATGCAAAATATGTTTTGACTTTTGTCTCCTGAATAAGTCTGTCCATTGTAGAATATAACTGTAATAAATATATATACCATAGAACCTTCATGGAACCTATTGTAAATTAAATGAAAATGATCATCATTGTTCTTTCCATCTTTCTTCACTGTAATTCACTGATAAACTACTCAACATTCCCTCACAGAAGGGTTTATTTGCCATAAATATGAAGATAAGGGAACATGACTGGTTATCAATTTTTCTCAGCCTTTGACTGGTTATCAATTTTTCTCAGAACTTGACTGGATATCAGTTTTTCTCAGCCTTTGACAGGTAATCATTTTTTCTCAGCATAAGGCATTTCTGCATGAATCCAACATACAGCCAGACTGATAGCTCAGGAAATTTACAAAAGAAAGAAAGAAAGAACAGCAACATGTATTAACAAAATTAAAAATCATGCTCCATGGAAAGAATTCAAATTTGAAAAAAAAAAAGCCACACTTTCAGTCAAGTTACAGCCACTGGTGCATTTGGCACTTGACAGCGTGAGCCCTGTATAAATCAATGTACTCACCATTAGGTTCACAGTATCTCTCATGTCTGAAGTACAGATAGACAGATGTCAGGAATACTGCCACATTAAAGAGAAACAGCATCACTTTGTACCGCAGATATTTCCGATCCTGTAAATAGCAAGTTGTATAAGAAACGTTACTTGACAATACTTCAACTGATATTTCATTGGATGTTGTGACAAAAAGATATGTGTATACATATAGTCCTGGTTTTTCACCAAGCACCATTCTCTACTCAAATCAAACATTCCAATATTTACAGATATATTCAAATTATATTGTCAGATTACTCAGTAACTGTAATGGAATACCATGTGAATTGGAGAATTGTCTTTTTCCGACAGATATAATGCTATCATACTGCAGTATCATGTTGTAGACACGTGGCATGATACCACACCCAGTCACCTTATCTTGACACCAGACCAACCAGTCCTGGGACTACCTTTGTATGCTGAGTGCCAAGCAGGGAGATAAACCAGTACCATTGTTATCAACTTTGGTATGTTGTGGCAGGGATTGAACTCATGACCTCATTACTCGGACATTTTGACCACTTAGCCACCCACACAGGCCACACTTTTAATCAAAGCCATTTGTTATCTGATAAATGCTGACTGAGTTTTCTGCAAATTAATGAATTGAGGGAGATGTCTGATAAAACAGTGAATAACATGACAGACCAGCAGTAATTACTTACCTGCTGCGTGAATTTAAATGCTGCTGCTCTCTGTGTCCAGTGTACCAGACAACAGGACAGTAACATATACACTTGTGAACAAATCATGAAAATGATAAATGAATATTCATGGGTATCTGAAAAAAAGTTAGATATAATATAGCTATACTTGTACAACCATTAATTAATTGTTAACCATTCTGATAAACAGAATACTAAACAACAGCTGTCAGAGGAAAGCACGCTCGACTATTCAAAATGCTTGTTGGTAAATCAAATGAAATCTATTTCAATTCTTGCCCTTCATATACCATGTACATAATAATAGTCAAAGATGATATACCTTGATAGTCTGATACCCTTTAATAGTTTTATGAAGTCTAAAATCAATCCCATGCCTAGTTACTGAGACATAAGCATAATAACATTATGCATGCAAAACTTTACCAAAAATCCAAGTTAGAAAAGGGCCATAATTTGCATAAAATTCAGTCCAAAAGTTATCCTCCTTGGTTTTCTGCTGCCCCTGAAGACACTCCTCAATTTTCTAGTCAATTCACAAGGATTTTCTAAGATATAAGCTGGATAGTAGCTTGAATGCAAAAAATTAACCAAATTCTAATTTAAAAGGGGGTCATAATTTTTAATATATTCCATCAAGTGTTATCTTCCTTTAAAGTATGATACCCCTAAACATATTTAAGATGTTTTAAATCAATCCCATGCCTGGACTCTGAGATATAAGCATGAAAGTACCTTGCATGCAAAACTTTAACCAAAATTTCTAAGTTTAAAAAAAGGGTCATAAATTGTAATATATTCCATCAAATATTACCTGAAGTATGATACCCCTAAACGTATTAAAGATGTTTCAAATCAATGGCATGCCTGGATACTGAGATATAAGCATGAAAGGACCTTGCATGCAAAACTTTAACCAAAATTTCTAAGTTAAAAAGGGGCCATAATTTGTAACATATTCCATCAAGAGTTACTTACCATGAAAGTATGATACCCCTAAACATATTAAAGATGTTTCAAATCAATTGCATGCCTGCATACTGAGGTATTAGCATGAAGTACCTTGCATGCAAAACTTTAACCAAAATTCTAAGTTAAATAGGGGCCATAATTTGTGATATATCCCATCAAGAGTTATCTGCCGCGGTTGTCTGATGCCCCTAAACATATTCATAAACTTTCAAGTCATTGTCATGAATGTATTTTGAGATATAAACTGGATAGTAGCTTGCACACAAAACTTTAACCCAAATTTTCTATTGCATGCAAAACTTTAATCAAAATTTCTAAGTTTAAAAAAAGGTTCATAACTTGTAATATATTCCATCAAAAATGATCTACCTTGATAGTATGATACCCCTGAACATATTTATAAACTTTTAAGTCAATGCCATAAATGGTTATTGAGATATAAGGTTGATAGTAACTTGCATGCAAAACTTTAACCAAAAGCTGCAACGCCAACGCCGACGCCAGGGCGACTACAATAGCTCTCATATTCTTCTAATAGTCGACCTAAAAAATATAGATCATTATTCTGTTTACCATGTAACCATAAGGTCATTGGTGAGTGGGAAGACCTTTTTTTCTGATTACGTGAGAAAGACCTTATTTCCATAATTTTGGGAATACCGGTGGTAAAAACTTTTTTGTTTGAGACTACGGAAAGAAAAATCCTAGATGAATAATATTGATGGGGAAACCTATATGAACTTCAAGAAATTTTCTAAGGGGAAGATGCCCATAAATAGCACCTGATAAAGAAGGAAAAAATACCAAAAACCCTTGGTGTCAAACAGTATAAATCTGAATCATACAAATCACACACTGTCCTGCTTTAGAATAGCTGCAACATCTGAACAGCTCTCATGTTATGTTTGGTTGTTTGCTTAGGTTTAATATCCAACCTACAGTCTTCAAGAGAATATAGGACTTTATCTACACAGGACTGATATAGTGCTGGCCTACTGATATATCATGCCACAGATACTAGAAAGTGGCATGATACCACGACCAGTCCCATTATCCTAACACGGAGCCAAGCAGTCCTGGAACTAACTTTAATCTGAACATAGAACAATGGAAATTTGCAGTACTATTTTGACAACAATGGTAGGGAGAAGCTGGGGATTGAACCCTGAACCAGTTATGGGGCACACAGTGTTACTACTCAGCCAGCGGGACTGGTCTCTCACGTGATGAAGGGATTACTAAGTTCTACAATTCTACAGAAAAGTAAGAGGAAAAAATACAACCAAACAGACAAATAATATGTACGAATTATGCAGAAAATGCACAGGTTGTGGGACTGAATCCAATTGAGATATTTCATGATCTTCCCAGTTATTGTGTACTTTGACTACAGTGAAAGAGTTTAACAAGTGTTTATTGGCTGTGTTTCAAGGGTGCATATGGTCGATGTGCATGACACCCCTTGGGTTATGAGGAATACATCTGTAAAGTTTTAATGGAATCCATCCATAAATGTTTTGGAGTGGACACGAAAGCAGGACAGAAGGATGGACAGAAAGACAGACGGACGGGACAGACGGACGTGCGCAAACCTATAGTTGCCAACCAGTTTCACCGGTGGGGACTAATAAGTTTAATCAGACAATATTGTAGCTCAGATTCTATAAATCTGCATAGCAAAGAAAAAGCTATCATTTCATGTACAATTTTGAGTTAAGTAAATTACATGTAGTATTAATCAATTTGTATATGTATGAATATTCATGAGGTAACAATAACTGACAAAGGACCCACCTGCATTATCTGTTGAGGAAACAGAGGTCAGGGTAATGAGAGCTAGATTTTCCACAACATGAAGAGCTACAGCCAACCTAACCAAGCCCCTGTAAAGTGATTGGTATTTGCCCATGTACAACCGTAGATGCCAGTGGTAGTAACTGAAGGCCAGCATGAACCTCAAACCAGCCTGCAGGTTGATGCAGATTCTCCATATGTACCGCTGAGGTGCAAACCCACCAATTGCTGAGCTGATGGAAGGCAGGAAATTTGGTACCTTTGGAAAATATGATTGAAATACGACAAATTATTTTCAATGCATATGACACTATTCATGGTGTTGCATACAAAAGCCAAGCTTGCTATCTGCACAGTTTATTTCACAAAATTAGTTGCTTCGCACTTTATGTTCACCATATGCATGCAATATATTCAGGTACATGTATACATAAAGGGAAATCATAATAAAGGGATTTTTGTAACTAATTTACAAAACATGAAAAACGCTACTGCAACTGAGGAGACTACATGTGATTGTTTTACTGGTACACTTAGGGTCTTGACCTTCATTCATGAACTTGAGCCGAAACATCTACTTAAAGATGTAAATAAATATCCTATGTCTAGTTAACAGGCAGTCAAACTACCATACATTTATTTCACATTAATTGGTGGCACCTTGGTCAAGTGGTAGTGTACAAGACTGTGGATCCAAGGGTTGTGGGTTTGAACCCCATTGGGCACAAGAATCTTTCATGACCTTCCTAGGCACAAAGTACTGGTCCAACCAAGGAAACATATGAAATAATGCCTCAGAGTGGGCTCCACATATCGATAGGAAAAAATAGAATTAGGAATCAAGTTCTTACAAATTTTACTAATCCCTCTTGACAGTGCCTGGATTGGACCAGTATTTTATACCTGGGAAGGTCATGAAACTTGGAACACCACAGGACCTAAGATACCATATTATTTTATGTATGGCTATGAAACAATAAAATAAGACATATATGTAACCAGGTGAGAAATATGGACAGCTAAAGTAGACCAAAACTCAAACCCGCGACACCTCGCTTACATGGTGAGTTCTCTACCGATTGAGCTACCAGATTACTTACACAATTCTGTCACTGATAAGGTTTACATATTGGCCATTTCATACTGCACTGCCAATCTGAAATTTATCCCCGAATTTACAGTACAGAGAAGAAATTGCCCAAAGGCTATATATACTGGAGAACTATACTGTAACGGTCACATGTTGGGCGTGAAATATATCCAGGTGCTCTACTGGAATCACGGACAATTCTCCTCCGAACAATTCCCCTCCCATGATTTTTGACTATGCAAACAATTGCCCTCCTAAAGTTTTGGCAAGGCGGACATTTACCCTCCCGCTGTTTTTATAAAGCAGGCATTTCCCCTCACGTTTCGTTTCCCCTCCCAATTTGCATCCCATTCTCTAACCATTTACCGTCAATGCAATATCAATATTAATATAACTTCACCTTTGCATACTAATATAACCCCCCCCCCCCCCACAAAAAAAAAAAAAAAACAAAAACAAACTCTTAATGCCATAATGTTTTTAGAAGTTGTAATAGAAATAAAACCATGTGATCAGCTATGTGTTATCTGCAGTAAAGTGACTGATGTTATGCTGTGTTTACACTTTGTTCCCAACGGCCATGGCGACCAAGTTTCAGGCCACCGTGAACAAAACAGGGTGGCCGTGAGAGAATGTAGGGGAACGGGATGGGCAAACGTGACAGGCTGTGATCGCCTTGGATGCCGGGCCAGATTTTTAAACAAAATCGCCATGGCAGTCACGTTACGAATTAGAAACCTAGTAGGCCGTAGCAAAACGGGATGAACGCAACAAGAGTTGACAGAACTTAATATGCCGTTATAGGCCGTAACAAAACTTAGAGGTGGTCCGTAGTGGGACATGGAGCTTTACTGATGTACAGCAACTGATTTTCTTTGGATGACATTTTTAAAATCTATGTTCTATGGTAGCGCGCATTCTGCATCAAAATTTAAATGGGAGTCATTAAAAAGACGAAAATTAATTGGCCCCAGAATGAGCATAAGTAAGTTGAACTCGAAAGGTAGCAAATAAATAAAGAAAATAAAACAATGGATTTACTCCCAGAGCAAAAATGGGTATTTTTTTCTGTCTCAACGTCAGTCTGTAATTTGGGTCATTGTGTTTTAATGATTGAAATCCAGCTCGGGCTCTGCTATAATATATTTCAGTAGAGATTTGACCGTTTAAACCTTCCGAACACCATCTCTCCTACATCCGTTAAACATTTCTTTTTTCTTTTTCGTATTTTTTTTATTAATAAAAGTAAATAAATTTGAAATACATTTTAGCCACAGGCATAATACAAAAAAGTTCATTCAGGTTTTGAAAAAGACAATAAGTTTTAGACACAAGCATAATACAAAAAAGTGCATTCAGGTTTTGAAAAAGACAATAAGTTTTAGCCACAGGCATAATACAAATAAGTGCATTCAGGTTTTGAAAAAGACAGTAAGTTAATTTTCATTTTACTGTATTTTTTTTTAAATTTTGTGACTCAATGTTTCATCCTGGGACTCATTGATTTAGCTTGGGGACTCATTATTTTCAAACATGCGAGTCCTTGCTTTAATAAATAGTAATGATCAAGTAAAGACTCCCTTTCATTGTTATATGAACTTCTATCAAATTATGCTGTCTTTTTTTTTAATTCGAAATATAAAAATGGTCTCACTTTTGCGACATAGGCCACAGTGGCATTTCTTTGAAGTCGGTATTGGGAGTATCTTTGTTTTTCACATTTAACCTATTATGGAATTTAGACTTAAAAAAAGCTACTTTATTTGCTGAAAATAGTGGGACAAACGGTAGCAAGTAGTGCCTAATTAAAGATTTCTACTTTAGTTAATTACACTACTTAACCGACAGTTAGCGTCCAAACAATATTTAATCATAACTACGACAGTTAATTACAATAATAGTCACAAATAAGATTTAATCAAAAGGAATAATGTTCACACATTAGGTGTTGGCAGAGGGAGGTGGGAATTTGGTAGAATTGTCCCCCTATTAAAAATCACGGGAGGGTAAATGTCCGCCTTGAAAAAATTATAGGAGGGGAAATGTCCGTCTTGTCAAAATAAGCAGGAGGGGAATTGTCCGGGAGGGGAATTGTCCGGATACCGCTCTACTGACTGAGGTACCGGACCTCTTACATAATCCTCTCACTCAAGGCGTTACATAGATATCTGATACTTCATGACCTTCTCAGGCACAAAGTACTGGTCCAACCCAGGTCTTCGTATTAACATAAAATAAACACTTACTACTATTAAATCAAACCACATGCAAACCTAAAAAAAAAATGTAAGTGAATAATTAGAGGTTTGAGATGTGAATACCTAGATAAACTAATGTAGCTTCGTGGAATAATCAATGAATTTTTTGAATTTTCTATTTGCCGGTTTTTCAAAGGTCGTTTTAACTGGTTACGATCCAACGATTTTTAATGCTGAAACGCTAAACAAATATTTACATGACATACAGTTCTAACAGAAACTTCAAGGTCGAACAATACGGACCATATGACGGCAAACAAAACCCCAAATAAGGGGAAAAATATCGCGAGAAAACCAAGAAAACTCAGCGAGACCCTAACCATGTTTACAATTTCAAACAGTCATGTAGAGTAACCTCTCTTGAATTTTTTTGGGGGGAAGCCGATACGCGGTACCCGTTACGCCGGGATTCGGTATCGTATTAAATATAATTTTAGTGAAATGGATTACCTGTATGTTTGCTCAAACAGAACGTGAAATACCATATTATATTCATGACGTTTTTTAATTTAAAAATACAATCACCAGTTAAACGTCTTGGTGTAAATTATTTTAAGTAAATACATTGAGTCCATAACCTTAAAAAAAATGTGAAATACCATATACGAGTCATACCGTTTTTTTTTAAAAACTAAATTACATATATTTATGAATGCCACTCAACTTGAATTTTACTTATCTCCAGTCAAACTGCATTCAGTGATCTCCCTTGCACGCTCACTTAACTTTAGCTATTGTATTTACTCGAAATTTATTTAACATAAAAAAACATTATCCATTATATTGCAAAACGAAGTCATTTAGTCATGGTCTTACATTGTTTCCAAGTGGCTGACATCGTTTTTTCAATGATGCATGTCAGTATCATTCAGTGAGGCTGACTTGAGGGTACAATGAAAAGACGCATCTGATTATTTTTTTTTATATATAAATTTAATAATTCTAGCATGTATATAAACTTGAATTTTCGTGTCTGAAATAATGTTCGAGGGAATATCGGTTGCACAGCTTTTTTTTTAATTGCATTGCTTCATGGAAATTATGCCAGATGAGAAAGATTTTTATCGAAAAGGAGGTTTTGCATGTATGTTGTATAAAGTACATCAAATAATTGCCCCGAATCAATAACTCGCCACATTTTGGATTTCTAGCACTAGAAGAGATGTTGACAGAATATATATGATGTCACACGGAATCTAAGATAAAAAATAGGCATATGAGGTAAAAAAAAAAGAAAGGCGTCGTTAGTGATGCGTATGGAATGATATTTAAGCAAAAATTACATCGTTCTTGGTGATAATGACATTATGCTTTGTGATAATGACATTGTACTTGATGATCATGCCATTATGCTAAGTGGCAATGCCATTGTGCTTTGCGACAACGGCATTGTTTTTGATGACAGTGTTATTGTGCACTGTGACCATTCCTATGTGCCTTCTAAAATCTTTAATTATGTGTAATTACTGTCTTGTGTATGATTGCAGAACTTGAAGTACCAACATATTCGATAACAATGTTTAAACAACCTATCCAACATTAAACTAACGCTAACCCGCACGCACCATGCCACAAAGGATGTCACCAAGCATCAAGCATAATGCAACGACGCATGATGTAAGCCAAATTGTGTTACGCTTCTTTTTAGCAACAGATGTCGCTTTCAAATCAAAGCACCGATAGCGCTGAAAGAACAGTGTTTTTAATGTTGATGTTTGTTTACTTATTAGGTTTTATGTCCAGCGACAGTATTTCAAACATTTGGAAACTATGTCTGCTTGAGACAGATATAGTGCTGCCACACTGCAGTATCCGATCACGCTGTAGACATATGGCATGATATCACACCCAGTCGCATTATCCTAACACCGGACCAACCAGTCCCGGAACTACCCTTATATACTGAGCTCGAAGCATAGGAGTAGTTGTACCAGTACCATTTCTATGACTTTTGTATGTCGCGGCCGAGGATCGAACCCACGACATCCCGATTCCGGGGCGTTTCTTTTAATGATGTCGTATTTATTTCGCTTTGACTTGCGTAAATAAGGTGGTAACAAAAAATATAGAAATATGTTTTAATGGACTGCTTATGGTAAGCACATTTCTCCCCTCACACCCTCTCCCTCTCTCTCTCTCTCTTTATTCCATACAGTTTACAAAATATACATAAATTCGTGTATTTCCATCAAAAGGAAGCAAATATAAAACAACACACTCTCACTTTTTATCTATGTCTGGTATATTTTGATTCGATTTATTTAATATAGGTTAATTGAAATTAATATCTAATATTAAAAATGATTCGAAGTCGTGACCTTCCCTTACAGAAGCTGCGTAATGAAAGTATATCAGTTGATATATATGGGCTGTGTTTGTTGGGATTTACGTCCCTGCAACAATATTTCAGTCATTTGGAGACGATGTCTACTTGAGATAGATATAGTGCTGCCACACTGCAGTATCACGCCGTGGACTTGTGGCATGATACCACACTCAGTCACATTATCCTGACACCGGGCCAACTAGTCCTGCAACTACCCACATATGCAGCACGAATTTGTATACATTTATTTATAGGAAATTTCAAAAGATGAAATCCAGACAATGAAGGTTCAAACATCTCCGAATTAAGTAACTTACTTGCGCATTTAGTTTTTTTTCTTTCTTTCACATTTCAATTTAGTAATGCAGTCATATTTAAATAAACATAACAGCACTATGTGATAAGGCAGAAAACTTAATTTGGATCTATATCTCAAAAGAAGGGAAATTTAAGAGTTTAAAAGTAGCCCCGAAATAGTTTCGATACAGAATTTGTGTGCTACCACAGAAAACTTTCAAACAACCTAGCTAAACAATCTAAAAATTGGAGCAACGGAAATGTAAATGGTTATATTTTAACACAAACATTTAAATATATATATTTAATTCCATTTCATACTTCAATGACTTCATACTTCAAGTGTGTTTGACATCCCGCCGAAAGAACTTCAGTCAATTTAGGGACTATGTCTGTTTGAGACAGACAAAGCGCTGCCGCACTGCAGTATTCAGTTACATTACCAACCACTCCTGGAACTACCCTTATATGCTGAGCACCAAGAAAGGGAGCTATACCAATACATTCTTACGACTTTGGTATATCGCGGACGGGGATCGAACTAACGACCCCACCCCACCCGATTTCGGGGCGGATGCTCTAATCACTCGCCCACCGGGACCGATAAATATCAAATTATATGTAAATAGTATCAACTACAGGGTAGGGAGTATTCATAATTTAACATGTATAACAGAAGCGGAAAAAGTGAACTTCTGCCGGTATATGAATCAGCACGCATGGTGTTGCTTGAATTTATAAAGCATGCTTTTCTTGTAACCAAGGACAATGGAAGACAACCAAGCACTTTGCCACAAAAATAAATAACACCAAGCAAAATGACTATGTCATCAAACATAATGACAAAGACACTAAGCATGATGTAAATTTTGCTTAAATATCATTCCATAGATGCGTCGGAATAGACACAGACATATGCGGCACAGGTTTGTGAACGTGTCTATGGAATAGAGCAGCGTACGAACTTATCGATATATTTGGTTTACGTTGTTGGTAACATTTAACACTACTGTAAGAGCCCGACGACAATTTCGACAATTAATGCAATTTTGAATTGATTTTTCGCTTTTATCTTTCTCCTCCACCTTTTTTCTCTCGTTCTTTTTCTCTCAATGCCTTTTATATGTATATGTGACTTCACTGACTTTGAATAATGCCATTTCAAACTTGATCTAAATAACTATGTGTTATGTGTTATTCATATCCCCATTTTAAATGAAAACATACCGAAAAAAGTGTTGAACCAAAGACTTATATATAGGTTTTTGGTTGAACTGAAAAGTGTTTCAAGAACTGACAGTATTTCAGTCATTTGGATACGATGTCTTTTTGAGACAGATATAGTGCTGCCACACTGCAGTATCACGCCGTAGACATGTGGCATAATACCACAACCCAGCCACATTATCCCGACACCGGGCCAACTGCCAACAGCCTGGAACTACCCTTATATACTGAGCGCCAAGCAAGGAAGCTATCAGTACCCTTTTTTACGACTCTCGTGTATATGTCGCGGCCGGGGATCGAGCCCGCGACCTCCCACTCCCAAGGCGAACGTTCTAACCACTCGGCCAAAGGTTTGGATCTACAGCATTTAAACTTCTTTCATAAAATGTTTTCGCTTGTTGAATGGAACGACATACAAAATTCAGCTGTGTTACACGCTCTCATTGGAGTTGTTTAGTTCACTGAGATAAAATGGACAAGTTATTCCTGGCAAAAAGCACATAATTTTGAAATATATGCGGGTTTATATTGTATCTGTATTATATATAATATATTGGTACCCAGTGGAGACCAAACAAAACTTCCTTAGAACTTTGATATTTTCGACGTAGTAAGACCAATTCGGCATACATATTCTGGATACGTTGAGACTCCTCTAAATACACACAAGTTTCAACTTCGTCTTATTATTTCTTTTTAGCGTGATCACACATGTTTTGCTGTCACATGTCGGGTATTCACGTGGTGTGTAGTCACATGCCATGTGTCACATGTTGTGTAGTCACATGTCATGTGTCACATGTTGTGCTGTCACGTGTCGGGTAGTCATAAGTTGTGTAGTCATATGTCGGGTAGCAACATGTTGTGAAGTCACATGTTGTGCAGTCACGTCATGTTACACATATTGTGTAGTCACATGTCGGGTAGTTACATGCTGTGTAGCCACATGCCATTCTCATGCTACTGTTCCACACATAGATCTACCACGAATTCGACAAATTGCTACGAATTGATACGCAGAGCGACTGTATGGAGTATCAACAATAGCTGTCGATAGCTAGATGAACGGAGAAGAACCCCCGCCCCCGGGTGGTGGGTTACACAGTGGCTGACACCAGCTAGAAGTCCAGAATATGGTCACCACAAGAGATTGATGCGGTAGCTGAAGGTGTAAGATGAGAATTGTCAGTTTTATAGGAATGCTACCCAACATGTTTGATGAGCAACTTAACAGGATTAGTTTGTCATCCAGAGGAGGGACGCCCACACGAAACTAATCCAAGATGCCAGAATAAAGCTGGCTACCGGAGACCGGCATCACGCACTCCAGTATGACACCGAATGCCTACGAAATGATTACGATTCAGTCACGATGCCCAAGAAGGCACTAATTTGTTCTGAATTAACTACGATATTTTGGAGTCGGGAGTTCTTGGCCAAAATTTTGAACAACTCAGTTATGAATCCGAAAATCTGTTTAATCGTCCTTATTTGTTCTGATAACTCACAACAACACTAACTCATTGAAGTAATCGTGGCGATTCGTGGTCTGTTTGATATTAAGTAGCATTACCCAAGGTACACGGTCAGAGAAGCCATTATAAACGTGCAGGAAATTTGCATCACAATAAGTCCTACAAAGCCGGACGTCAAATTTTAAATCATGAAATGATTTATCAAAATTATTTGAATCTCAAGACAACACAACACAAACTCATTGAAGACATTGTATGAAATCCGAATACATATTAATTATGAAAAGCTCATAATTAAGATGATATGCCAAATACATTCACTTAAGAATAATTAAAATAATCACAAGTAAAAAAATAGACAATTTCTTGCTCTAATCTCCTATATATAGCGCAACTATAAACGAATTATATCAGCATTGAATACATACGTTTTTTCTGTTTAGGAGTATCGAAACAATGCACGTTCTTCATCTTTGTTACAGAACCGGTCATGATGCACGCCTTGGGTTTTCTTTTTAAATGAAGTATTTAGGGCGTTTATCAGACTTAAGACTGAAAATCTCTCTTTTTAAGATTTTTTGACACCACAACCCCCCAAAAAAAACAACAACAACAACAACAACAAAACAAAAAAAAAAAAACAAAAACAACAACAACATGAAACATATTTGAATTGTCCATTCTTTCTTTTGTTAAAGTAATATAGACAGTGCCCGAACTGGAACTCTGCATAGTTGTTTCATGAAAACAGTGGCGAATATTATCACTGGACTGAAAATAACTCATTAGATTGATACTGCACTGTATTCCATATAATGTACTGAAATAACAAAGGGTTACATAAAATTTTTAATTATAATATAGTAATTCTTAAATATGTCGGATATTTATCTAAATATATGCTTATTCTTTCTAAAATTACATAACGTGTAAATATGTATATTGTTTGATATATATAAATCAATGGGCACCATTTTTTTTATATATCAGAGTAAGATCAAGAAGGGAGCTGGGAATAGGATATGCATGCTTTTCTGGGATATGCTGAAATGTTTTGTGTGTGTGTGTGTGTGTGACCTGCAGTAAGCTTTAAGCAGAGGTGACACATAGGGATCACTTTTCCGTCGTCTGTCCATCACAATTTTTCTGTCATGCTTTTCCGTCACGATTCAGCAGGTGACACATGTGTTCCAAAGAACACCTTTTTTTTCAGGATCAAAATTAACATTTTCCTAACAATCGTGAAATCACCGGACACCGTTATTTCCAAATCAAGGATAAAGACCGAGAAGGAAGCAGGAAATATGCATATCATTCCTAAATGTTTTTAGGTATATGCTACCCTTTGTGTGGCTTATAATTTATTTACATTTTCGTTTGTATGTATGTATGTATGTATGTATGCAAGCTAATAACAGATGGAAGAAGTTCCAGCGTTCACATTGACACCCGACCGGGTTGTACCAATTAACTCAACCACATCGGTTAGTTTAAACTCATGTATTTTACGACTCACATTAATCTTTCTCGACGGTTCCTGGGTTGGACCAGTACTTTGCGCATGGGAGTCATGAAGCCTTGCCCTAAACGGGGTTCAAACCCACAACCATCGGATCCGCAGTCAGGTACATTTACCACTGTAACACGGCGCCCTTCACATCGGTAGAATATCATGTAAGTCACCCTAGGTATCTATAATTTATGCGCATGTGTATCCTATCGTATATTGAGATGATATACCTTGTAAGGAATGCAATCCTGTGTGAAAAAAAGCCCCCCCCCCAAAAAAAAACAACAACAAAAAAACAAACAAAAACAAACAAAAAAAACAAAACAACAACAACAAACAAACAACAACAACAAAAAAACCCACAAAAAACAACAGCAACAAAAAACAAAGCAGAAACGACTTTTTGTCCGAATATATGTTTTAATCATCAAAACATTCAGTACAAGGCACGCTTATGTAGTAACATCAGTTATAGTAAAACATACATGCAACATTTTATTTAATAAATCACAACACACTTAGAACCAATGGTTTAATTTAGTGAGCTTACCGAAGGACTTACCTACAAGACAGGTTTTTAAGATGTAGATCATTATATCACTCGGGAGTTCTATCAAAGTCAAAACCGTGGTTAAACCTCTAGTAGACAAAATGGATTTTATGGGGAACATTTCTGACCCGGTCTTTATCTTCTTATACACTTTTTTTTCTTACTTGTATTTGTTTGTAACCGATTCATTATCCTTCTCATTGGGCTGGCAAGTTTGCTTCCTCCGTGATATACTGACTTGTTTGATAAAGATTTGTTCATTGTTAGGCAATTTACGAAATATGAGCACAAAATAAAACTTCACACATACATGTATTCAATTTGGTGATTTAAATGATAATCAAAATAACGCACGATTAATTCATTCTGAATAAATAAAACAGGCAATGGTAGGGAACTCCGGCAGCAAGACTCTTATGTCATGTATATTCATGCGTTTTCAACGATTCGAAAGTTATTGTAAATACAACTTTGGTTATTTGCCATCTTTTCTTCCAATACATATATACACCTGAGAAAAGGTAAGCATCCCCAATATCTTTTACAGTGTTTCCAGTATTACTTGTTCTCCTGAAAACTTTGATTAAAAATCTCAGGAAAAATGGTACACTATGCAACATGATCACTGTGACTAACATATCAAGGCCGAGTAATTAATACCAAAAGTATATTCAAGGTGTATCTTTCTCACTTAAAATAGCACCGGTTTAAATACGGACCTGCAGATTTCATAACATTTCTTTAGTTACATTTTTTGTGCAAAAATTTCAATTTGATAGTGTTAATCAAATTTGTACCTTAATAAGTCAACACACGGTGAACCTCTCAGGTACTCGAACAGACGTCAATTTTGATGAATGTTCAGCTGTCGCCATCCACGATGAAGGGCTTCTCCCAGTTTGTGCAGATTCTGTGAAGGAGGTACCATTTCCTGTATTCGACACCCAGGAATGGCACAGATATGCTCCAGCGGATTAATATCCGGGCTGCAATGTCTCAAATGCGTTACGTTGGAGATAGACCGGTTAGGGCAGTCATTCGTTCACGTGGAGGGTTCACCCGGTATTGACCAATTCAGGCACAAAATTGTAATACATGTGCACAGATATTTTAATTTAGAATGTGTTTTGTCATATTGAATTTAAGATACATGTATATACACCACAACCTTGCTTATTTTCTGAATAAATGTTGTGTAAGGAGAATTTTATTGGTAATAAAATTAAGAGACATATCAACATATTTCCACTAAATTTAATATAAATACATCACAATGTTGCTTTTTCTGATTAAATAAACAGCATATCTAGATTTATGTATTTACCAAGTTCATACACAATACAAATACTGTATAGCTAATGTTTCACATTAATAGAAATAAAGTTAGAAATATTTATCCAAATTCTCTCTCTCCAACTCACTCACTCATTCACATAAACGCACACAAAGTTGCAGTGTGTATCAGAAACAAACAATAGCTATAAATGACATAAAGAATGATATTTCTGCTTAAAGCAATCCACATAAATATATAATATAAATAAAAATGTCAGCTCTGAGAAAAGCCATAGCATCTTTTCTAAATTTCTGTTTGTACATTTCTCTGGATAAAATATATTAATTACGTAAAATAATAAAACTTGAGATATTGTGATGAATATATTAATCTACAAAACAGCAAGGAATCAAAATACGCATCAGAAAGAATTGAATATTTTCGTCTAAATTTACGACACAGATATTACTTTGTAAATGACCCTGCTGTTATTTTATTTAAAACCATGAAACTTAATATTAACTCTTTTTTTTTCGAAAACTGACTAGCTATTTGAGCGATAAAACTGGTTATATATAATCCGTATTGGTACACCTCAAGTAATGGCAAAGTCAATGACCATTGTTAATTACAAATTATATACGAGTATATAAACATTTAACCCTAACCCCAAACTGAAAAGCATATGACACGCGAGAGTAAGTCACTAGTGTAACCTATTTTTAACCATTTTAATTATGAAATCATATGCTATATAGCAGAAAATGAAAAAAACAAACAGTTTGCTCCTTGCTAAATTGTGTTTTAAAATAAAATCTAGCCTTATGTCAAAAAAAGTATATCAACAATTCTGTACTTTTTCATTCTTAAGCTATCTGAGTCATAGGATTATTTGAATATCTCTAAAGAGCACTAAATCATTAAGACTTATTTACTCGTATTGTTTTTGATTTGTTAAAATAATCTTCCCTACTGTCATTTTTTTTCAAACAATCTCCAATGTTTAATAAAAAGTCTATGACTGTGTCTATGTCTATGTTTAAACCTTGACATTTGGCTATCCATAGCCACAACGAACAAAGTAATGTACCATGCAGATAGCAGGTTTAAAAATAAAGCCTTCAAGTAAAATATGCAAGAATTTAAGCAAATATTGCTTTTCAATATTTTGCTGCAAATGCTTTTACTTAACAAAAACATCTTGCTTCAAAGGTCATTTATTTCATCCCTTGCGCTGTGCCTTTGCCCAACAGAGGCCCGTTTTCATGAAGAAACATGGGAGGCCAGACAATGTAGTCCATCTTCGGTCCGGCTCTTGGTGTACTCTCGGTAGGTTGTCTTGTCGAATTTCTGCTCTCCGCTGATGACTTCATCGAACCTGATATACACTGGAGGATCCTGGAGACCTGTCAACCAGCATATTTTGGCGCATGACTCTAGGTAAGTTTTGACTGAAGGTTGGTCAATCAAATTGATTCTGAAATGCTGTGCGACGTGTTCGGGAACTTCCTGTAATTACATGTATAACTAAATTCTTTACGGCCATACACATGATCTATATATTTCATGTACTGGTGACGGACTTTGCTCCTCATCAACACGCTTGAGTTCGAATCCTGGATATTCACATGAAAGGGCATGGTGGCCATCTGGCTAGACATGCGTTTTTAAACAGAGTTGCTTGCAATGCTGTTCTATGGTAGCACATACATATATTGTTCATGTTAATTTAAAAACGATTTATGGAAGTCGAAACTAAATTAAAATGTGTTACTTTAATTTAGACATATTTTATTTCAAATGAAAATATAAATGGCAAGTACATGCATATACATAAAAAGGATCGAAACGAAAGTTAAAAACTTGCCGTGTTTCGTTTCAACACACAATAAAGATATGGCCATTTCAGACAATAAGTTATTCAACGGTTGTGATGTATTTAAGGAAGATGAAGGGAATACATGTAAACTTGATGAAAAAATACTTAAGAAGAGAAATATGTGTTGATAATCGTTGCTGGAGATAAAGTGTTTAATAAACTATAATATAAGATGTAAATGCGCAGGCGAAAAAATGGCAAATCATTCGGAGATGTTTCTGGAATTTCCAGCGCAGGTAACACATATATTGATAAAAAGTGGTCTCTATGGAAGTGTTATCCGACTTGTCCAGTGTGTAAGATAGTTTGGACAATTGACTTATAGGCGTTCAAGGAGATGGTTTTGGGTTAGACTCGTTTTGAATATTTTCATATTTACCTATATTAAGTTCATGTGTATATGAAATGATGGAAATGGTTTGTTCATCTTTTTTTTGTAACGACCGTGTTCACGCAAATTTAAAACAGGTTTATAACATTGGGTTTACTGGCATCGCTGGAAAAAAATATTCCTCGTTCATGAAATTATCTTAAATAAACAAAAGAAATGCGACATCACATTAAAAACCCCGTTCTCAAAACGCTAAACGCTAGATATTTTTATTCCGGTACTCCAGTTCCCCTCCTATAGTACTGGCTACTCAAGCCGTCATTGCATCAAGCACTCTTTGCTCTTATTAATAAAGAATATATATATATATATATATATATATATATATATATATATATATATAACACTTCAGAAACACATAAATGTAGCTCTTATATTTAAATACATGATACATATAAAATCATTGGGATACTAGTACAACATTACGCAAAACCTATATTGAGGGCACATTTCATAATTGGTTTGGTGTTATATTTGTTTCTGAATATAATATTTTTACTCGATATTTCAAAACCATATATCTTTGAACAACTTTCAAAAAAGATGGATATAAAACAATGCTCATACCTTTTTTATGGCCGGAAAAAAGTGAGGTGAAAGTTTCTGTCTCATCCCCGCACGGACGTCGGATTCTATTTCTTGTACAACAAGAATAGACACAGGTGCCTGTAAATACCATTTTTGAACGGAAAATTGTATGTTAATAACGTTAACAAAAACACAGGGTGAGACTGTAGCCTATTCGTATATAATTACGTACGAATATGAATATAAAATATATAGAGAATAATATGCTAAGTACTGTGCTTTTATAAAAAGTTTATAAGACGAGGTTGGGAGAATTATACTCGCTACTGACGAGGCTCTGCCTGCTTGAACATTAAATATTCATTAACAACATCAAAACATCATTAGAGGATAGATAATTTCAAGGCCAGTGTGGGTGAAATTCTGTGTTGACAGGACCAGAGAATGTTACTTTTTTACTTTTTTTGTGGCACAGGGACAATTTCTATGGGTGCAGTTGCTCTGCCGGACTGAGGTATGCTTGAACTGCTTAAACTTTACAAACTTTTCTAGTGTTTTCAGGGAAGCTATACAGCACTATACTTTGAAAAAATTGAATAGAGTATGGCCGGTGATTTGCATGATTTCTGTAGGGGTATATCACTGCCATTAAACTTTAGTACTAGGCGTTTCTTTGCCAAGTGATTAGTCATGCACTCCCTCGCTTTTATGCACATGCTTTTCATACCCCTCCCAGTTTCTTTGGCCCCAAAACCACTGGTCCAATTCACTGTTTACGTTTGTTGTTCTGGGGTCTAGACAAGATGTGGTATCACTGTAATTCATATAGAGAGGGCGTTTTATTGTATATAATTTACAAAAATGAGTTGGGGTTTTGACCTCATCGGCTGTAGCAAACAATCTTGGCACCAGCTGAAAATATCCCCGTTCTATCTTTACAGGACCCAATCAAAAGGATGGAATAAGTGGAAAGATGATTTAACTAGGGATTTTGAAGGAAAAGGCCTAAAATTCAGCATGCAGACATTTTGACAGTTAATTGCAGACGACACAAGATATGACTGCATTCAATATGTATTTCAATCACTATTTTAAAATTACTGTCAAAGTCAGATTGTGGAAATGTTTCTTTTATTATGAATTAAAATAAAAATGTCAGTGTTTTTTATTTTATTCATGTTCAGATGTCAGAGTATATAAGGATATAAGGCAACCCCTAGGGGTCTCATTTTCAAGGGATCAATTTTATTTTAGCAATTATGGTAGACATCCATGAGGTGACTATTTGTGCCAAAGGAAATTAAATTCTGACCATCGGTTTCAGAGGAGAAGATTTTTTAAGCTTTCATATTATTTTTCTTTCCGTTGCCATGACAACCTGAGCATCATGTTTATTTTAGCAACTTTTGTGAAAGTCTATCCAAGGATCATCCCTGTCAAGTTTAATCAAATTCTGTTCAGCGGTTTCAGAGAAGATGTTGTTTAAAGCAAATTGTTGCCGACGCATGACGATGGACGACGGGATATCCCAATAGCTCAACTTGAGCACATTGTGCTCTAGTAAGCTAAAATAGGAAGATAGAGAAAATTCCAACTAATTCTTGTATAGGATAGTAGATACTAGTCTTGGAAAGATAAATGTGAAACTTCAACCAATTTAAGAACACCTCATCAAAATCTAACCTTGTATGCAAAACATCTTTTTCCAAAACTTGGTGAAAATAACTAATTACTATTAGACAGTTTCAGGCTAAAATATCCACATGTAATTACTATTAGACATTATCAACAGTAATGAAAGTTAATTTTTAATTAAGTGACCTTGACTTTGCCTATCAGACCCAAACAGTTTTCAAATCTTTATCTTCACACGACCTATATATGTTTCAAACGTGATTACGATATCTCATTTCAGATTAAAAGTTATTGAATAAATTTAGTTTCGGGGACAATCTATTTTCAGTATCAATTACATTGACCTATTAAACCCAAACAGCACATTAAATGTTTACCTCTACACAAAATATTTCTTTCAAGGTATACATGTCACACATTTGGTCACGATATGTTACTTATGACAAATGTTATTAAAGAAATTCCTTTTTGGGGGGTTAGACGAATCGACCGACAGACCAACCGACACGATGATTCCAGTATACCCCCTCAAACATTAGTTTATATACCGTTTTACACATTCAAGGAAATAGAAAAAAATGTATTAAGATTAGCAATTCTAACATTTATTGATTTTAAACACACCATGTCGTGTTCTATTTTACCAACTTAATTGAAGTTTGTATCAACAATATATTAATAGGAGACACCAAGAAGGATACATTTATTTATATATCTAATTCCCTTGATTATATCATCCCACCAATAGTAATTCAGTCATATGGAGACTTTGTCTACATTAGTCAAATACTGCGTTACCTAACTGCAGCATCACGCCGTAGACAAGGTCAAGGAGCATTCTCCTTACAACGGGCCAACTAGAACTACCCATATATGCTGAATGCCAAGTACGAACGATATACCAGATCCAATTTAACGACTTTGTCCGAGGCCGAGGATCGGACCTTTACATACAAATACACAGATCTAAAGATGAACATCAACAGACTTGTTCTCTCTAATCATAATTAAACTTGAAACATAACATACCACATCGACACATTCTTTTTCTTCTTCCTCAAAGGCTTCATGTTTCTTGTTAATCTTTTCTCCAGCAGAAAGCTCGTGTGGGGCTTCTTCCTGCATCATATTACACATACCTAGTAATACATGTACATGTATATAGACGCTTTTTGAAAAGGTTGCTAAATTAATTTAATGCGTTTTATATTTAATTACAATTCATTGTCTTTACATACAATCAAACTTGAATTTTACATTTTAAGAAGGACATACACGCATTTCAGTTCTTTAAAATAGAAAACATTATTATTAACCATATAGATTACAGATTGTTTAACAGAAGCAAATTAATTGTAATCGACACATATTTACATCCTTTGTTGAGTCCCTTTCATCCGTAGCCTTGGTCTGGTCGTGTGCTGTATTTGTATCTGTCGAACCTGCTTTATGTTTTTCCTCCTCCGCAGCGATCTTTTAAATTATCAAAGACAAAACATGTCAGTTCTTCTTCAATCCTCAATTAAATTTCAAACAGACAAACACAAGTATTACTGTACAAAATCCCCCCCCCCCATTTTTTTTGCGGCGGGAAATTCCCCGCCGGCAATGGTACCGTCCAAAGAAATATATGCCTCCGTGTATAAGAGATAAGAAACGTTAAACCATACAATTTTGATGCAACATTAACCAAAGTGCGTTATTTCTGCACGTAAATAAAAATGTGCAAGCTTATTGCTACATTTAACCATCGCAATGTTTTGGACATGAAATGGAAGTAACAAAGGTCATGAAGTTAAAGTTTAACGTATTCCGGTTTCCGCAATTTTTAGATATACGCTGAAACAATGTCAACGCTACTACGTTTTAAGGATTGTTTCGCCATCAATTTCACTCCTCACTGGGTCATATCATTAAATCATTAACTTTGTTGACCAGTATACTTTGTTCAGTATACTTTGTCCAAAGCGTGTACGAGTAGTTATTTTCGTAACACGAACATGATCTACATGTACTTCTTTCAATAGATGAATATTTTAATGTACTGAGCTAACATCCAGTTTGCACATTATCAATAAAATACCGAAAATTCAGGCTATAAACATAAAAAGTGTAGTTATTGATTAATTAATCTGTCTCTGTGTACTAGGTGATTACATTCTTGATTATGCATTGTGCTAAGTTTGGCTAAAGTAAACTGTGTCGTAGTTTGTAAAGGCAAATATAATTAATACTTAGATCTCTTTTTTCTTGTGGATTTTATTACAAATTAAAATTTTATTGAAAATGCCGTATTCTAGCATGCATTATGTTTATGTTTTTGGGAAGATTATTGTTTTTATAAGTTAGTCAGCAAAATCATATATATGTTGTATGATATATAACTGAAATATGCAATGTGATCACTGGCATATCTGCATTTCGTAAATCAATTTCTTATCAAATCATGTGTAAAATGGAACTTGCATTTGTTTATTTATTCTTCAATGTTATTATTAACCATATACCAACATAATAACTGTGCTGTCAGTTAGGATGAGAATGATACACGGTATTTACTTGTATTGTGTGCTTTATGCGGTATTGTATACAGTATATGATGACTCATACTTACTTAAAATCTAAAAGATGTGTATTATATAAGAGAATGCTCATGAACATTTCATCGGTGTATGTATATGGTATGTGTGTATGTATGTATTTAATATATATATATATATATATATATATATATATATATATATATATCATCTGCAGTACTTGTATTAAACTGATGTTGCAAAGCCTCAAGGATCACATACACCCATGCTAATTTAACAATTAAATGTGTATGTGCAATGCATATAATGTTACTTTGTATGTGAAAATGTCTTTTTCTTTATTTTAACATTTACCATGAGAGTGAGGCAATTGCAAACTCATTATCAATATTTTCGCTTAGCATATTTAACAATAGATACTGTCCTTTTCTCAAATAATCACGTGTGTCGAAAACCATTGTATTTTGCCTCTGGCCGTTATCATATAGCGATGGATTTAGATAAAGAAATTATCTCGACATTTAAAATGTCTGCATGCCTAATATTAACTTGATTTAGCCACAGCTGATAAAACTTTTTTTTTTCTGTTCTGTATCAATCATGTCTTTGATAATCTTTTCATTACTTGTTTCTGTTTTTCTTATTATTGTGTTCTCTGCTGGATTGATGGCAAGCGTGGGTGCAGATATGGGCTGTGCATTGCTATGGTGTATAGTGGCCAGGGTCTGGGGTTGTTTCTTTCGAAAGCGTCAGATGTATAGTTGATATGCGTTATACAGTTTATATAGCCGACTTCAGACTCAGGCCAGCTAATATATTCCATGGCTTTACTCTCTCTCTCACTCTGGTATTTTTATTAGCTATCATAAGCGATGTTCATCACAGCATCTCGATAATTAGTAGAATACATGAACATTCTTCAACGTTTCGGAAAGTTAACAATTGTCATTATCTAAGAGCTAGATGTGTTGTTCATTCTTGTATAGACATACACATACTAATTATATGTTTTGTACTTGCTTTTGCTGCTATGTGCATCATGCTTTTACTTTTACTGTCTGGTGACATCCATCCAAATCCTGGTCCAGAAACATCAGTACACAGTGATAGTTCATATCTCTCCTCTACACTTTGTCAGTCAATTGACTTTTCCAAGTATTTTACATTTGTACATTATAATGTTCAAAGTATTTTTCAAAAATTGGATATATTGTCTACCGAACTAAAAGATTTTGACATTCTAGCCTTTTCTGAAACCTGGCTTAGCCCAGAAATATCAAATAATGATATTCTTATACCAAGCTTTTCACCACCTGAAAGGAAGGATAGAAGTTTTGACTGTCATGGAGGTGTCATTATTTATGTTAAAAGTGATATTTGTTATAAACGAAGATTAGACTTAGAACCCGTTGGTATAGAGTGTATTTGGATTGAAGTTAAACTAAAGTGCAAGTCTATTTTGTTTGGTTTATACTACAGACCTCCAAATACAGAAGTAGCTAAACATTTGGTGATTGAGGACTCTATTAATCTTGCTTGCGATTTAAATTTTGACAATATTATAATTACAGGTGATTTTAATCTAAACTTAAAAAAGTCCAGTTCGAGAAATAAAATTGACTCACTATGTATGTATAATTCCCTATATCAATGTATACAAAGTGAAACTCATTTCAATGAAAACTCATCAAGTTTAATAGACCTCATATTTGTCAAGAATCACGATCATGTCATGTTATGTGATGTGGGTGAACCGTTCCTTCCTCAAAATATAAGGTATCATTGTCCTATTTTTTTGCGTTTTAAACTTTATAAAAAAAAACCCTAAAACATTTAATCGTCAAGTTTGGTACTTTGAAAAAGGGGACTACGAAAATTTAAGAAGCCTAGCTCGTAATACTGATTGGAATTTACTTAAAGATACTGATATAAATAAGTATGCTATAAATATTACAGAATATATTCATAAAATATGCAGGGAATGTATACCAAATAAGCAAGTTCGAAATTTCCAAATGAACACCCTTGGATAACAAGCAAAATTAAATCTCTAATTAGAAAACGTAAGAGAGCTTTCAGAAAAGCAAAGAAAACTATGTGTGAACATCACTGGTGTGTTTTCAGACAACTTAGGAATGAAATATTATCAAATATTAGAAAAAGTAAGGAAGAATACTTATCGAAATTATCATTAAAACTTACATCTTGTAAAAGAAACTCAAAACAATGGTGGTCCACATTAAAACTGATAAAAATTATTGATGAATCAAATACAAATATACCAATATTATCACAATCAGAAAAATCAATTAGTTCAATAATACTTACTCAACAAGACATAATGGATGTTTTGAAAAATTTGAAATTAGGAAAGGCTGTAGGTCCAGATTTAATTAACAATTATGTACTTCGTGAACTGTCTAATGAATTGTCGATTCCTCTATGTGACCTTTTCAATACATCATTAACACTGGATACAGTTCCAACCTCATGGAAAGAAGCTTATGTATGTCCTATTTTTAAATCTGGGGATCGATCTATTGTGTCCAATTATCGTCCAGTGTCTTTATTAAGTTGCATTGAAAAAGTTTTTGAGAAATGTGTTTTTAAATATGTTCATAATTTCTTCATTGAGAGTAATATAGTGACACAGTTTCAGTCAGGTTTTACACCAGGTGACTCTACTGTAAACCAGCTAACTTATCTATATAATTTTATATCATCTACCTTAGACTCAGGAAAAGAGGTTCGAGCGATTTTCTGTGATATTAGCAAGGCCTTTAATCGACTTTGGCACAAGGGTTTAATTATCAAACTTAAGGCTGCCGGTATCACAGGAGACTTGCTCGAATGGTTTAAAGATAACTTATCCAACCGGACCCAGCGCGTTGTTGTACATGGTGTCAAGTCCGACCCAGTCTTTATAAGAGCCGGCGTCCCTCAAGGGTCAGGGTTAGGGCCTCTTTTGTTTTTAATCTATATTAATGATATCGTTAATCATATAAACTCATATATTAGATTGTTTGCAGATGATACTGCACTATATGTAATCGTCGATAATCCTGTGACTGCATCAACCTCTCTCAATAACGATTTAAGAACAATTAAAGATTGGGCTGATAAATGATTAGTTAAATTTAATCCAAAAAAAACTGAGTCTTTACTTTTTACACGTAAAAAAACAATTGCTAATCATCCTCAAGTGCTAATGAATAATGAAGTGATAACAGAAGTTGAGTCTCATAAACATTTGGGTTTGTATTTTATGAACACTCTTTCTTGGCATAATCACATAGAATATGTTAAGTCTAACGCATGGTCACGCATTAATATAATGAAAAGAATGAAATTTTTGCTAGATCGGTCAGCGTTAGAAACAATCTATATATCTTTTATCAGGCCTTTATTAGAGTATGGTGATGTAATATTTGATAACTGTAACTCATATGAAAAAACAGAATTAGACAAAATTCAAAACGAGGCCGCTAGAATTGTTACAGGAGAACAACTAAACTTGTATCTATTGACGCATTAGAAAATGAAATTGGTTGGGAATCACTTCAATCAAGAAGAAGAAAACATAAATTAATTTTATTTTATAAAATATTATATGGTTTAACACCAACATACTTACATGACTTAATTCCTGAACAGGTTGGTAGTATATCTAATTATAACCTTTGAAAATCGAACAATATTCAAACTATCCATGCTAACTCAACCTCGTACTATAACTCTTTTCTTCCATCAGCTATTCGGGAATGGAATAATTTACCAAACGATTTAAAAAATGCAAGATCTGTGGCTGTTTTTAAAAGACTACTAAATCAAAATAATAAAATTGTACCACGGCATTACTATCACGGTAACAGAAAATACCAAATATACCACGCCAGATTACGCAATAATTGCAGTCAATTAAGTCATACATTATTTATGAAAAATATAATTGATTCCCCCTTATGTACCTGTGGTTCAATAGAAACTGCTGAACATTTCTTTTTCTATTGCCCTAGGTTTAACAATACCAGACTTGAACTGTTGAGTGAACTGTCATTTATACAAAATATTGACCTAGGATTGTTATTATATGGCAATAGTAATCTTTCTTATGATTTTAATATTAAAATAGTAAACGCTGTACACAGATACATTGAATCCTCGAAACGATTTAATAGTCAACGATAGAAAGATTGAGAGAGAGAGAGTATGTATTTTGATTTTGTCTACCAATTTCCAGTCGTGTCACCCATCATTAATATCAGTCCAATCCAGTCAGCGCTTCCTTTCCTTTTTCTCTGTACTGTCCAATTTGTTTTCTCGTTTATTTTCACTTATATGTGCTATATATATTTTCTCAGCCATGTTATGTTGTTTACAATTTCATTTATCGGAGATGAACACGATAAGATTTATCTACTTTGATTGTATGTATGTAACTATGTGCTATGTATAATTGAATAAATATGTTTAAACTAAATCATTAAAATTGTTGCCGACGCATGACGATGGACGACGGGATATCCCAATAGCTCACCTTGAGCACACTGTGCTCTAGTAAGCTAAAATATGAAGATAGAAAAAAAAACTGTTACGTGAATAAATTCCAACTAATTCTTGTATAGGATAGTAGATACTAGTCTTGGAAAGATAAATGTGAAACTTCAACCAATTTAAGAACACCTCATCAAAATCTAACATTGTATGCAAAACATCTTTTTCCAAAACAGGGTGAAAATAACAATTACTATTAGACAGTTTCAGGCTAAAATATCCACATGTAATTACTATTAGACATTATCAACAGTAATGAAAGTTAATTTTTAATTAAGTGACCTTGACTTTGCCTATCAGACCCAAACAGTTTTCAAATCTTTATCTTCACACGACCTATATATGTTTCAAACGTGATTACGATATCTCATTTCAGATTAAAAGTTATTAAATAAATTTAGTTTCGGGGACAATCTATTTTCAGTATCAATTACATTGACCTATTAAACCCAAACAGCACATTAAATGTTTACCTCTACACAAAATATTTCTTTCAAGGTATACATGTCACACATTTGGTCACGATATGTTACTTATGACAAATGTTATTAAAGAAATTCCTTTTTGGGGGGTTAGACGAATCGACCGACAGACCAACCGACACGATGATTCCAGTATACCCCCTCAAACATTAGTTTATATACCGTTTTACCCATTCAAGGAAATAGAAAAAAATGTATTAAGATTAGCAATTCTAACATTTATTGATTTTAAACACACCATGTCGTGTTCTATTTTACCAACTTAATTGAAGTTTGTATCAATAATATATTGATAGGAGACACCAAGAAGGATACATTTATTTATATATCTAATTCCCTTGATTATATCATCCCACCAATAGTAATTCAGTCATATGGAGACTTTGTCTACATTAGTCAAATACTGCGTTACCTAACTGCAGCATCACGCCGTAGACAAGGTCAAGGAGCATTCTCCTGACAACGGGCCAACTGGAACTACCCATATATGCTGAATGCCAAGTACGAACGATATACCAGATCCAATTTAACGACTTTGTCCGAGGCCGAGGATCGGACCTTTACATACAAATACACAGATCTAAAGATGAACATCAACAGACTTGTTCTCTCTAATTATAATTAAACTTGAAACATAACATACCATATCGACACAGTCTTTTTCTTCTTCCTCAAAGGCTTCATGTTTCTTGTTAATCTTTTCTCCAGCAGAAAGCTCGTTTGGGGCTTCTTGCTGCATCATATTACACATACCTAGTAATACATGTACATGTATATAGACGCTTTTTGAAAAGGTTGCTAAATTAATTTAATGCGTTTTATATTTAATTACAATTCATTGTCTTTACATACAATCAAACTTGAATTTTACATTTTAAGAAGGACATACACGCATTTCAGTTCTTTAAAATAGAAAACATTATTATTAACCATATAGATTACAGATTGTTTAACAGAAGCAAATTAATTGTAATCGACACATATTTACATCCTTTGTTGAGTCCCTTTCATCCGTAGCCTTGGTCTGGTCGTGTGCTGTATTTGTATCTGTCGAACCTGCTTTATGTTTTCCCTCCTCCGCAGCGATCTTTTAAATTATCAAAGACAAAACATGTCAGTTCTTCTTCAATCCTCAATCAAATTTCAAACAAACACAAGTATTACTGTACAAAATCCCCCCCCCCCCCCATTTTTTTTTGCGGCCGGAAATTCCCCGCCGGCAATGGTACCGTCCAAAGAAATATATGCCTCCGTGTATAAGAGTTAAGAAACGTTAAACCATACAATTTTGATGCAACATGAACCAAAGTGCGTTACATCTGCACGTAAATAAATGTGCAAGCTTATTGCTACATTTAACCATCGCAATGTTTTGGACATGAAATGGAAGTAACAAAGGTCATGAAGTTAAAGTTTAACGTATTCCGGTTTCCGCAATTTTTAGATATACGCTGAAACAATGTCAACGCTACTACGTTTTAAGGATTGTTTCGCCAATATCACTCCTCACTGGGTCATATCATTAAAACAGACATTGATAGATTATTAGCGTTCAGTTCGTCGAGAAAGAGAGAACGCATACTGCCGCTGTTACCATAGAAACAGTTCAGCAGTCAAGATCACCCCTGCCAAGTTTAATAAAATTCTGTCCAGCGGTTTCAGAGATGTTGTTTAAAGCAAATTGTTGACGACGCACGACGACGGACGCAGGGTGATCACAAAAACTCACCTTGAGCACTCTGTGCTCAGGTGAGCTAAAAACGCAGTTACATATGGTTTGGGGGTTATTTAAACGTACACAATTTCAGGTTATGCCTTTCATTGTCATGTTTATTCGGTGTATTTTCTTTAATATTACAAACGAATGTGTAATGATTCATTATTCACAATTTCACAGATTTGTGATAATATCGAGTTCATTACTTAATGCGTATCAATTTTAACTGAATACATTGGATTGCAAAGCAAACCAGAATAATTAGATATCTATAGGATGCCTTAAGTGCATAATTAATACACACTACCTGTGGATTAATTTAGTCGCGAATTCTCATTAAAAAAAAGAGACAACAAAGCCAAAACTAATTTCTTTTCAATCTAAAATAGGACTGACATTTAACTTACCCTTCTCTACATATCAATTTCTCAAGTCCTATTTTTTACAATTATATCCAACTCCTTACAATTGGTTTTGGCCATAACCTCTCTTCAATTGCAATAACGTCGACGACGTTGTGATCCAAATTTTCTTTTCTATACCCATTTATTAAATTTTAGTCATATTATATATTACAGTGACCGTGACCCAGATAAACCAAATATGGGAATTAAATTTAGAATGTATCCTAGAATTTCAAATTTAGTCACAAGCTCATAAACAATTTATATGTCCATAGGCATGTGAATGAACTTTGACAAAGTTTCAAACTTTATCAGCTGCAACACTATAATTTGTGTAATAACAATGTATGCAAATAAACATATAAGACGAGTTCTTCTAGCCATGTTTTACCTTACCAGCCAATCAAGCAGATGTTTTGATAAGTTTAGTATGCTTTTAACCACAAAATATAGTATCACGTTCCAACCTCACAATTTAAACATTAACCTTGATATGAGGTAGAAATCTGCACGTGGTCACATGAGAGTGTAAAGTGCTTGTGGGTTTTATCCGGACTCTCCTGTTTCTTCCCACAATAATGACCTCATACGCTACCACCACAGCCATCGAGTATGAATAATATAAGTTGTGATTACTTGTTTTGTAATCGGTGTAAAAAAAATTAAAGTTAAAACTTTAAATCTGCACATCGTCAAGTTTTAATACAAATAAGGTAAAACATAAATGCTAATTGTCGACATGACTGATGGGTGGACAGCGGACACTAAATATTCTCCTAATTTATAGGCATGACATGTGGCTTCAAAGTGTGATATTGACTTTGATCCAAGATGACAAATCACATTGAGGTTAACATTCCTGATAAATAGTTTCAATTTCCTGCTAGCCATGATATAGAGTGGAATTCAATTAGTAGTACATTAAATTGGCCTTACATAGACTTCCGCTGGCCGAAACCGGCTCTGCACCTAATCTCAGTATGGTGAACATTTCTTTCAAATAGTTTCAACTTTCTTCCACTGTTTACAATTTCTTCAAGCTGCTTAGAGGAATACATTATAGCCACATTTATATCGGTTTTATATGTGGCATCTAAGTGTGTCCTTCACCTATCTTGTGACCTCCGCAATATCTCAGTATAGTTGTCATTTCTGTCACATGGTTTTAATTTCATTCCAGATGTTCATAGGATATAGAACGGAAAAGAAATAGTCACACAGTATATCGGTTTGACCTTGTTCAAAGATGATCGAAACTTGCGCTCTACACATCATTTAAATACTCATATGCTCCAAAGATACATATCTGATAAGAAATATTTACACATTATACCAGTAAAATATTCGCCGCTGAATGTGACCTAGATCTTGACCCGAGCCGTTTAAAGCCTGCATACTGCTAATCATCTCTGTTTGTATAACATGCTACCAGCCGTTTCAAGAAAATAGAGCGGGCACGAAACTTTTACATATACAATGTATAGTCAAAATGTATGACCTTTGAGTGTAATCTGCGCTTAGCATATCATCTCAAAATGGTAAAAGAAATTGCATAAATCACACAGGCCTAATAGTCTTATGTCTTTCAAATAATGATTCTATTATCTCAGTCTATACTGGAATCTAGTATGCACATTGTGAACAAAAACAAGGTATTGATTTGTAATTATATTTCATGATGTAACAGGCAGAAATGAATAATTACAGTAGACTTGAATAAGTATTATTATTACGCTGAAAAACAAGAAAATCAGATATTTCGATAAGAGATTTTTCTGCACATTTAAGTGCATTTTTATGGTTGTTTTATATACTTATAAGTTTCAATCATCGTAACAAATAACATTACCGGTTTAGAAAAAACAAAAAACAAAACAACAACAAAAAAAAAAAAAAAAAAAAAAAAAAAAAACTTTTTTATTTTGTCTTACATGTTCTTTTAACACTTTAAACATTTCTGTAAAATAGTTTCAACTACCAATTACCTGTTCAAGACAAGAGCCTGCAATCTTTATATCATATCTGTGTGGATAACATCTCTGCCAAATAGTTTCAAACTCCTTTAAGGTAAGTATAAATGATAGAACGCGCACGAACTATTCACACAATATATATGTATGACATGTATTTCCAAATTGTGACCTTGCCCTCAGCTGGTCGAAAAATGTACTCTGCACATCATCTCAGTAAGGTAATATTTTCTGCCAAAGAATTTTCTTCCCGTTCAATATATGATACAATTTCACACATTATATCGGTAATGCGTGTGGCCTCAAAATGTGACCATGGTTCAGACTGGCAGACATCTTCGCTGTTCTCATTATCTCAGTATTGTTTACATTTCGTCAAATAAATTTAAATTTCTTTAAGCGGTAAAAAAGCGGACACGAAATTGCCAACGGAAGGACAAACGGACGTCAAAGATTATAACACAATTCTTTCTTCGAGAGTGAACGCAACTCGTTCACAAATTGTCATTGACTAAGAATTCATTTTTGAACTATGTGTACGAATATCGACGTTTGGTCATCCAATGCAACATTCCGTGATGGTAAAAAAATGGGGTGGGGGTCTCCATTACAGGCAATATCGTTACGAACGGTATTAAACCTATATTTAGAATTATAAAAGCTATATTTAGACTTTTTTCCCTTATTGATCACATTCATCCTTTACGTATGCGTCCACTTCACAGGCTGAAAACAATTACGAATTCGGTATCAAGAACTGGTGAAAATGCCATGTCACTTGGTACGGCAAACACCTGTTACGGGAATACAGTATTCAATATTTAACTGATTCTCCTGAAGTGGGCTTTTACGAATATACTTGGACCGTGCCCTACACATGCCGCTTTTATTTTGCCAGTAAACAAAGACCATTATACAAGAAAACACTGTATTTAGATTATGACTTACTTTCTCCGTTTCATTTGCCTCGTTCAATGTTTCAAACACTTCTTCACAACTAGAAATGTGTCCATAGGACACGAATGCCCTCACCTGAGTGCTTTGTCACAAATTTGAAATATGTTTGTTGTTGCGTTTAACGTCCCACGGACAGTATTTCAGTCATTAGGAGACTATGTCTACTTGACACAGATATAGTGCGGCGACACTGAAATATCACGCCATAGACATGTGGCATGATACCACACCCAGTCACATTATATTGATACCGGGGCAACCAGTCCTGGAACCACCCTTATACTGAGCGCAAAGCAAAGGAGCTATACCAGTACCATTTTATCGACTTTGGTATGTCATGGCCGGGGATGGAACCCACGACCTCCAGCTCAAGAGGCAGACGCTCTAACCACTCAGCCACCGGAGACGGTAATCTGAAATATGATTCTAGCCAGGAGAAGATGATCGAAGGAAGTAAGTAACAAAAATGTACAAGGGAAATCAACAGAGGGTCATTAAATGCTTTTTATCAAATTATAAAAATATACAATATTAACTTTTTTTGCCTGCTATAGCCAATTAAACATCGGTTGGTTGGTTTTGCTCTCGGCCTTTTCATAGCTGCAGTAACTACACCGATATTTTCTCTAGTATTGTATGCCTTCTTAATATCTCACAAGAATGAACCAACTAGGTTAATGACATGCCATTTATCCACACCAATAAGCACATTTATTTACTTACTGTATAGGTCCATTTATGCTGCTAACAGAGTATGATAGCTTTCAAAACCGTCTACTATAACAATTTGCGTATTGCATCTCCACTCACCACTGTTAAGATTATTTCTCGGTTGATTAGTATTTAATATGTTCGCCAGACAAGAAAAGGGAACAAAAGGGCAGTAACTCAAAAATTATTTGTCACAGTTGCGTAATATGAACACTGCATTCCTTCATATTAATTTCTATCATATCAAATTTCTTATACCTAGGCTGAGTAGTATCTGAGATATAAGCCAGGCAAGAAAAATAAGGACAATAACTCCAAAAGTACTTGATTCAGAGTTATGCAAGTTGGTCAATGCACTTCCTCATATTGACTTCTATCACCATTTCATATCTGCAATATCCAGGGCAAGCAGTACTGGAGATATAAGTCACTCAAGAAAAAATAACAAAGGGCAATAACTCCAAAATTACTTGATCACGTGTTATGGAAGTTATTCACTGCACTTTTTCTGAAAGCATGCTACATAAATATCAACTTTGAAGTCAGTCAATGCATTTTTTTAGTATTTATGCTAGAAAAATATCAACTTTGAAGTCAATCCCTGTATTAGTATTCAAGTTATGCTCTCGACTTACTTTCAGAACAAGGACAATAACTCCAAATTACTTGACTGAGTGTTATGGAACTTGGTCACTGCACTTCTGAATGCACGAAGTATCAACTTTGAATTCAATCCCAGTATTAGTATTCATGTTATGCTCCAGACAAACTTTTGGGACGGATGTATTGACTGACGGATGGACTGATGTATGGATGGACAAAGGCAAATCTATATGCCCCCACCCCACAATAAGTGGTGGAGACATAAAAATATCTACCTATGAAGTTTCATTTTGATACCTTTTATAGCCTTTGTGCCAGTATCATGCTTAACAAAACACTGAACATGATCCATTATGTTTGACTTTAGTTACCTGAGAGTAGATAATGGCTTGTTCGAGCTATTCGCAGCCAGAGAAAGGACGATACAAGCTATGAGTTTTATTGTAAGCGATGGTGTGCTTTTTATCATCGAAATATTTATTTTATATGTAATGTATCATTGTAAAGTACTAGCTTCTAAATATTCATTACGGTTGAATTAAATTTTAAAATGGTATTTAATGAAAATCTATCAATTTCGGCAAGTTTATATTTTAACGTTATACAACGTTATACGATATATGTGCACGATATAAATATTTATGTTGAGATCAAAATATACACATTGTGTAATATTACTTCAAGAACAATTTTGAAAAATGTTATCGAAAAGCAGTTCAATAATGAATGACAAATCCTATAAGGATGAAAATTTCTATACGGAGCTTATATAGACAATATTGCGAGTAAAAAGAAAGTACTTGGCCAATATTCAAAGTGTAGAACATGTGTACAGAGTGAAAATCTAATACTTATCGTATGTGGAACTGATTAAATAAATATCATATGTGGAATAATATGGAATATGCGTTTATCGGTTTTAGTTAAAAATGTACATATTTTGATATTATGACTTAAGATAACTTTATCATTTATTATAGCAACCCTATATTAATAGACTTATAAATAGTATGTATACTTTACTTCTTACTGATTAATGATAGTTGACATATAAATAATCTTGAAGCATAAGCCATGTTTGTGAAAATTTATCAAAGTCATTTAAACAGAAAGCAAATGCTTACATAAACTATGCATATAGGCGTTCAAATATTAACGAATATAAAGCAAGTTACCTGGTCTTGTCCCCGATGTGCGATCAACCGTTTTGGCTTGAACGAAACGGACAGCAGTGAATTCCTCTGATTGTTTGTTATTTCATTGCAATATTCTGATGTTTCCTGTATACAATAATAAAAAGGTGAAGCATAAGGTTGTGTTAATGACTATTGGTGATAAGATAATACCAATGGTGACAATGGTCCTTATATATGTGTGTGGATACTTTTATATATAGTCATAATTATCTTCCAGTCCGTAATATATATGTATATGATGTATGCTTTTATTCTGATTTAACTAATATTAAATCGCACGTGTCTTCATCATATATGTCTGATGGTATAGGGAAGCAACCTTGTTAATCAAAATAACTTTATCTTGACTCAGAGATAAAACATTGTGTGAAACAAACCAGATACTAATAAATAAAAATTGGCAGCTTATTCTTTGCTCATATCGATTTTCTGAAGTCGCGCGCGGTCCGAGACCCGGACAAGACTGGAAATCAAATACATATTTATGGTAAGTTCTAATGGAAGAACTAATAAATATCTAAAGTAATATTGTATTGATATGGTTATTTTGTTTGTTCGCTTACTTTTGACATAAACAAACGTCAGTGAGGCTGATCGACCATACGGCGAGACAAAATTAAAGGAATCAATCAGTAAGCAATCATTCTACATGTTTGACTTTGAAGATTGTGTTACTTACATTAGTCAAAACTCACGGGTTAATCCTGCATGTACACTTGGCTATCATGTATCTCGACGTATTCTCATGCCTCGCTTAGTCATATCGGACCAGTTATCTACTTGTCTCCCCCTCTCTCTCTATTTAATTTTTACTAAAACTAAGTACTCTAATCATGCATCCGTCCTCTTCTTTCCTTCATTTAAACTCACTTTAGCTAAAATCAATAGATTTACTAATAGTAAGTAATTGTTGTATTGTAAGATTCCCCCAAGCCCCACCGAAATGTCCGGTACCCATTTGACAGGTGGGCACGTTCTCGTTAACCCTCGAAGCACGCAATAAATCGCGTTATTTCGGAAAGCTGCCAATCTCTGTTTATAAGTCTCTGATCAAACTAATTAAGCTGCAGGTCACCTTAGATACTTTTCAAATATTAATAAAATATTTGTTATATGCTAGATTATGGTGTACATTCTACTGTATACTCTGTCTTGCTACTTATACCGTAACTTAACTTTACCTAATGACTTCAGCATTATTTTCGCTTCCTAATTAGCTACAAATCAATTTCTGGAATTAGACTAACAAAGCTACTTGTTCAGCTACAAACTTATCTCAGCTACTATTTCTTCAGCATTCACGATCCACAATTAAAATGGAAATAAACATGTATTTCAGAACTTGTCAAAAATCGCATTTTTTTTTCTAGAAATAACATTAGATATATATAATGTTTTAACAAACATTTACTTAATTATATTTATCAGCTATTGTAATACAGGGTTTCATAAAAGAACTCCGTCATGTAACAAGTACATAATAACAGATCCATTGGTTCAGATGATTTTCATTGTGTCACCTGCTGTAAGCAAAGAACAGAACAGAACATATATTTTATTCCGACTTGTACATTGTACATCGTCTCAACACATAATGGAAAAATATAAGTTGCCACGTGCATTACACAAACTAAAACAAGTAAACAAACAACAGCAAAGAGAACTAGATTTCGTTTGTCCCAAACAAACGATAGGGCTTTCTGCTCTAATGACCTTAGTGTCATTGTGACCTTGACCTTTGACTTTATTACCTCAAAATCATAGGTGTCATATACAGGCCCTGGGCAATGTCCCTACCAAGTTTTGCAGACATAGGCTAATTTCTTCTTAAGTAATAAATAAAAAAGATTTTATATTTAGTGTCACTTTGATCCTGACCTTTGATCTAATGACCTCAAAATTTAAAAAAAGGTCGTGAACTGGCCATGGACTATGTCCCTAACAAGTTTCACAAACTTAGGCTTATTCAATCTCAAGGAATTCAGCGGACAAGGATTTTTATATTAAATGTCACTGTGACCTTGACTTTTGATCGAATGACCTTAAAATCAATAGGGGTCTTCAACTGACAATGGGCAATTTCTCTACCAAGTTTCAAAAACCTATGCGTTTTCCTTCTAAATTTATTGTGCGAACATGGATTTTACACTAAGTGTCAATGTGACCTTGACCTTTGACGTAATGACCTCAAAATCAATAGTGATCATCAACTATCTATGCCAACCTCTCATCTCAGTATGAAGACAGCACACATATTAGTTATCAAGTTATTGTGTGGACATTGATATCGCAAACGGACTGACAGATGGACAAGTGCCTTATCATGATTAGGGGATATAATAAAACTTGGTATCGTAAGAAAGCTCTTAGAATATCAATTATTTCACTTTCTTATTATTTTCACCTATCTGTAACAGCTTCTTAGGTATAGATAACTAAAGGACCACTGCAAAAGTGCTACATTCTTATTTTTCTTGTTACTTCATTATATGATGTCCAATTTCAAAACCCAAGGTACCGTTAGAAGGGTCTTCAAATTCCCTACATTTCACATGCTTTATATATGGATGTATCTTTCATCACTTTTAAGATATGGATAGTTATACTTCTAGAAAACTGCAAAAATCATCAAAAATATGTTCATGTCGTTTTGTTTTCGCCCTAAAACTTTATGACTCCTAAGCCAATCTTCAAAAATTAAACTCTATTAGAATGGCAAAAGATCATTCTTCAAATTATATTCATTCCCAAATTTACAAAAATTAATGTTTCTTTAGATATAAGCAGTTAAATGCACTTGCGGTTTTTCTGCCAAAACTCAACTGATCCAACCCCAATCATCAAAAACTAAATATCATCTGGGAGGTATTTCAAAGCTATACAAATTATATCCATAGTGTCTCGATAGAATATTTATCCTTTTTTAGATATTGAAGGCCGAAGAAAAAAAAAACGATAACTGAAATATGACCTTGACCTTTGTGATTGTTCAGCAGATTTTAAGACACATATCCTGTCCAATTTTCATGCTTCTAGATCACCAGGAGCCTTTGTAATACGAAATTATGTTTTATGACCAAATTTCAAATGTCGTTTTTGACATAAAATCTCGAACTTTTGGAATCTTGAAAAGTTTAGAAAGTATGCACATCTACATCCTAATGTACACCTTCTGTGAAAATATCAGGCCGCCCGGATTAGAAATGACAGCGGCAGAGCGCCAAGCAAATTTGGTAGCATTTCTTTTCAAATGAGACGTCACATGACGTCATATGAAGATGAAAATTGTTGCATTCAAAAGGGCCAAAGACACTCTGTTAACTGTTAAAATTTCATGCGGGTGGCTTATTTGCAACATCTTTGAACTTCAAAAGGAGAAATAATAATAATAAGAAAAAAAACACCCCAACAGGACTTTCTGTTTGAGGCAGAAAGCCCTAATAAAAGATTGAAAAAAGGCGTAATAACAAAGGCAATATGCTTATCGGTCCTGGTGTACACCATTGCATCCTAAAGTGCACCTCATTCTCTCAAATATGCATCGCAATTCACCTTTCAACCCGGGCACTCGTTCCTGCGTAGGAACGTCCGGATCTCGGGTAACCAACACAGTAACCGCTTTCTTCTTTTTTATTTCAAATTGCTAGATTTTCGTATACACGCCCGAATCCGAAAAACATAAACATCTGCCATGTTTGATGACGTAATTACATGAAACGTTC
>CM037777.1:69668962-69718962 GCA_021229015.1 Solen grandis
AGCATGAAATATCAGGGTCATTATTTAGATCCTGAATAAGTTGTGACCTTGACCTTAAGTCATGACTTTGTAATTTTGAAGCATGGTCATCTAAAGACTCATGTTGGCTCATTAGAATGTATGCGATGTATTCACATGATTCAAAAATGGGCTATTTGCTTCATCATAAATCTGACCTATGAAAGTGTCAGCCAAGTCAACATCAGAAGTGACATTTTCGTCACTATTGACGGCTTTATTAACCGTATCACTAATAGCTTTTCTTGCCATAGCTCGAATAACTGCACATGAAGGATAAAGATCAGGAATTTCCTGCTCAATAGGATCAGGTATACTGTCCATGATAGGTGTGTCATTTGCAAGTGGATTAACCACAACCTTATACCCAGCCTAGCAACAAATGAATACCTTTGAATGGTAATGAAGATATAAGACCAACAGACCCGGCCAGTAACCAAGGCGGATGATAAATAAATATTATGGAGGGGTACATTTAAAAATCCGCATTCTACACCCTGAACAAGGACACTTTTCCCAGAAGAAGTCTTCTCAGAGAAAAGGCAGGACAACTGTTAAAATAAGGGATTGAGAAGCTCCTGTGTTCCTCAAAATCTTCATAGGGGTAGGTGGGCATAAATCACTTTCAAGTGACACAAAACCATCAGAAATGAATGGCTAATAAACCCCCACAACAGAATCCGATCTAGGTTCTGAAACCAAAACATTATGAATAGGCTCTTTTGTCTGAACAAATGATATAGGTTCAATGACCTTATCAAAAGTGTCACTTTTGACATAAATCTGTGGCATTGATTTTAAAGTGGTAAGACTAATGGGTTTTACACCAGACTGCTTCCTTTTAAGTTTAAAACAGTGTAATATAAGATGACCAGTCTTTTTGCAATAATTGCAAACAAGATGAGATAAAGGTTTATTTTTAGAAGCTGGTTTTGGCTTGTGAAATTTGAACTGACTTGAACCGTCAGTAGAATTGCGTTTTCAGAATTGGCAAATGGATAATAACTAGTATTTCTAGTATTACTAAGTGTGGGAGTGGGCCTAGGTTTGTTTTTATAAATGTGACATATGAGTCAGAGAATAGTCATCAGCCAATCAGCTTCTTCTAAAGTTTCGACTTGTTTTTCATCGAGAAAGGACATGTATAAACTCTTCAACGAGCATGAGCTGACGTAATTTTTCTTCTTTTTTAACCTCATTTTCTGTAACTGAATTTTTAATTCTAAATCTAATGTACTTTCTTTAACTAAATATAAAAAATCATTAGATAAAGTGTCTTCATCAACTAATGTCTGAATTAAAATGTTAAAAAATTCATGCTTGCGCATAGCCGGTTTTATACCAGACACTTTGTAGTGAACAATATCAAACAAAGCAGACTTTTTAGCCAAAAGAAATTCCTCCTGGGTAGGCGAAGCAATGAATTTCTCCAAATTGAATGCCATGATAATTTGCTGCCGATTTTACACACACAAAAAAAAAAAAAGCAAAGTTCAATTTCAAATATTGAGCTAAAATATAAGTATGTCCCTTTAATTAAATACTCTAAAAGTAATTTATGTTCCTTTGAAAATATACCAAAAAAAAAAAACCTAAACAAATGTGGTTTTCTCCCGGACAGCCCCCAATTTATTACGGCCAATGTGATGAAATGGCGCAACCAAAAAAACAAGGCCAGCAACAAACTAGTTAACCAAATATATTTTAATCATTAACAAGTGGCAAATAACAATATGAATATCACAATATACAGTGTCTTAAAATTATTATAACAAATTAGTTTGATCCTTGTCTGATTGATAAAATTTGAATTAAACCTGAGCAATCCAACAGATATGTCCTTTATTAAAATGTAAACCCGAAAATAATCCCACACTGTTGAATGACCCACACTTGATGAATTGTTGCAAGCAAATCTCCAAAACAAGTCTGCTGATCCCTCAAACCCCCTTCATTATATATACTTGAGCAAAATATTCTAGAAACGACCATACTATACTCCAGAAAAAATGTTCTCAAGAGTAAACAGGTTACAATTTTATTTTTAGAATAAGGATCTCCTAATTGAACACTCCAGAACAAAACTAGTAAATAAGTTATTCTTAGAATATGGATTTCCTTCTACAGTGTTGTGTAAGAGAAAATAAAATAAATTGACCATGCTAAAAAGATACCTCTATCTCGGTTCCAAAGCCCATATTGTGAGCCAAAACTAACTTATTTTTGATGCGATACGTGGAAGTTATATGCTATACTTGGATAACCATTTTCACTTTATTTTCCATTGTTATTGTGTGTATTACTAAAATGAAAACAGTTTAAAAAAATAAATCTGTATATTCATACTCTACCTTTTTTTGTCTGAAAAGACCATTAAATATCAGTAATTATTTGTAATGAATTAACACACTAACTGATAATCAATCACTGGTTTTCATATTTTCTCAAGTTAACAGAATAAGGAAAAAACATTTGCGTTTATGTATTTTTATATGCATAAATGTACTTATGTCAGACATGTTGTGTGTATATAAATGTATGTATATATACTTTGATATTTCTTGAACAGATTTTTTAAATATTATTTTTAGTGAAGATTACATAATTTTATATTTTAAGTATCTAACAAAAAGTATATATGTAAGTTTATTATTAAATTTATTAATATTTTATTTTTTTAGTTTCTTTCGGGATTCGAACTCATGCGGTGAAATTGAAATACACTGATGACTACCACTACCACTACGCCACTTTGGAGCCTTTTTGTAATCTGATTAACAACAATAATAACATTATCCTCGTGTTATTTGATGAACGTTTCCTTGCGTTTGAAAAAAAATAACAAAATAAGCTACATTTTGTAAAATGGCTAAATTATTTTTTTTTTATTTGTTTTAAAGAAAACATACAAATTAGATAAATTAAAAGTGAATGAAATAAATGTTCAATGAAATGAAATTATTATCATTATTTCTTAAAATGTAAACCCGTGCCAAAGATATAACACGAAACGTATATAAGGTATGAATTGATTAGTCAAGATTGCTTCATGTTTCTGCACAATGCAGACTATGCATATCTATACATTTCGCCTCCGCGAACTAAAAACATTATGGGGAACATTGCTTTACCCATTCCTGATGAGTTATAATTTCCAATTTTAATCAAAGATGACCTGGTCGGGGCTCTCATCACAGTCCTCCTAAATTTTTCCCTTTTTCTGTAGAAATGTTTACCTTTTTTATTGATTTTATTTCATAAGAATGAAATTACTCATCCATATTGGGGAACATTGCTTTACCCATTCCTGATGAGTTATAATCACTGATATAGGTGAACATAACTAACTGAAGTAGGTGAGTAATCAAATCAAATTAGGTTATTACATGAACAGTTCCCACCTTATTTAATGAGTAATGTTCATCTATCTCATGAATAGAACTCACTTTATTTTATGAGTACTTTTCACCTTATTTAGTAAATAATGTTCAACCTAACATGACTGGTACTCACATTTTTAATAGAATTTCATCAACATAAATAGTATCCACCTATTCAGCGTGTACTGTCAATCCAGCAATATGAAGATTATCCATCCTATTCAGCGTGTACTGTCAATCCAGCAATATGAAGAGTATCCACCCTATTCAGTGTGTACTGTCAATCCAGCAATATGAAGAGTATCCATCCTATTCAGTGTGTACTGTCAGTCCAGCAATATGAAGATAATCCATCCTATTCAGTGTGTACTGTCAGTCCAGCAATATGAAGAGTATCCATCCTATTCAGTGTGAACAGTCAATCCAGCAATATGAAGAGTATCCACCCTATTCAGTGTGAACAGTCAATCCAGATATATGGAGGTTATCCACCCTATTCATACTGTACTGTTCACCAAGCTTTATGAAGAGTATCCACCCTATTCAGTGTGTACTGTCCATCCAGCTATATGAAGAGTATCCACCCTATTCAGTGTGTATTGTCAATCCAGGTATATGAAGAGTATTCACCCTATACAGTTTGTACTGTCAATCCAGCAATATGAAGAGTATCCACCCTATTCAGTGTGTACTGTCAATCAAGTAATATGAAGAGTATCCACCCTATTCAGTGTGAACTCTCAATCCAGCAATATGAAGAATATCCAACCTATACAGCGTGTACTGTCAATCCAGCAATATGAAGATTATCCATCCTATTCAGCGTGTACTGTCAATCCAGCAATATGAAGATTATCCATCCTATTCAGCGTGTACTGTCAATCCAGCAATATGAAGAGTATCCACCCTATTCAGTGTGTACTGTCAATCCAGCAATATGAAGAGTATCCACCCTATTCAGTGTGTACTGTCAATCCAGCAATATGAAGAGTATCCACCCTATTCAGTGTGTACTGTCCATCCAGCTATATGAAGAGTATCCACCCTATTCAGTGTGAACAGTCAATCCAGCAATATGAAGAGTATCCACCCTATTCAGTGTGTACTGTCCATCCAGCTATATGAAGAGTATCCACTCTATTCAGTGTGTACTGTCAATCCAGCAATATGAAGAGTATCCACCCTATTCAGTGTGAACAGTCAATCCAGCAATATGAAGAGTATCCATCCTATTCAGTGTGTACTGTCAGTCCAGCTGTATGAAGAGTACCCGCCCTATTAAGTTGTACTTTTAATTTTCAGTGTGTACTGTTCACCCAGGGTAATGAACTGTACACACACTATTCAGTTTGTAATGTTCATCCAGTAATATGAAGGGTATCCACCTTATTCAGTGTGTACTGTCAATCAAGCTATATGAAGAGTATCTACCTATTCAGTGTGTACTGTCAATCCAGCAATATGAAGAGTATCCACCATATTCAGTGTGTACTGTCAATCAAGATATATGGAGGTTATCCACCCTATTCATACTGTACTGTTCACCAAGCTTTATGAAGAGTATCCACCCTATTCAGTGTGTACTGTCCATCCAGCTATATGAAGAGAATCCAGCCTATTCATAGTGTACTGTTCACCCAGTTTTATGAAGAGTATCCACCCTATTCAGTGTGTACTGTCCATCCAGCTATATGAAGAGTATCCACCCTACTCAGTGTGTACTGTCAATCCAGCTATATGAAGAGTATCCACTCTTTTCAGTGTGTACTGTCAATCCAGCTATATGAAGAGTATCCACCCTACTCAGTGTGTACTGTCAATCCAGCTATATGAAGAGTATCCACCCTATTCAGTGTGTATTGTCAATCGAGCAATATGTAGAGTATCCATCCTATTTAGTGTGTACTGTCCATCCAGCTATATGAAGGGGAACCCATCCTATTCAGTGTGTACTGTCCATCCAGCTATATGAAGAGTAGCCACTCTACTCAGTGTGTACTGTCAATCCAGCTATATGAAGAGTATCCACTCTATTCAGTGTGTACTGTCAATCCAGCTATATGAAGAGTATCCACCCTATTCAGTGTGTACTGTCCATCGAGCTATATGAAGAGTATCCACCCTATTCAGTGTGTATTGTCAATCGAGCAATATGTAGAGTATCCATCCTATTTAGTGTGTACTGTCCATCCAGCTATATGAAGAGTATCCATCCTATTCAGTGTGTACTGTCCATCCAGCTATATGAAGACTATCCACCCTATTCAGTGTGTACTGTCCATCCAGCTATATGAAGAGTATCCACCCTATTCAGTGTGTACTGTCCATCCAGCTATATGAAGAGTATCCACCCTATTCAGTGTGTACTGTCCAACCAGCAATATGAAGAGTATCTTCCCTATTCAGTATGTACTGTTCATCCAGCAATATGAAGAGTATCTTCCTTATTCAATATGTACTGTTCATCTAGCAATATGAAGAGTATCCACCCTATTCAGTGTGTACTGTCCATCCAGCTATATGAAGAGTATCCACCCTATTCAGTGTGTACTGTCCATCCAGCAATATGAAGAGTATCCACCCTATTCAGTGTGTACTGTCCAACCAGCAATATGAAGAGTATCTTCCCTATTCAGTGTGTACTGTCCATCCAGCAATATGAAGAGTATCCACCCTATTCAGTGTGTACTGTCCATCCAGCAATATGAAGAGTATCCACCCTATTCAGTGTGTACTGTCCATCGAGCAATATGAAGAGTATCCACCCTATTCAGTGTGTACTGTCCATCGAGCAATATGAAGAGTATCCACCCTATTCAGTGTATACTGTCCATCCAGCTATATGAAGAATATCCACCCTAGTCAGTGTGTACTGTCCATCCAGCTATATGAAGAGTATCCACCCTATTCAGTGTGTACTGTCCATCCAGCTATATGAAGAGTATCCACCCTATTCAGTGTGTACTGTCCATCCAGCTATATGAAGAGTATCCACCCTATTCAGTGTGTACTGTTCACCCAGTTTTATGAACAGTACTCATCCTGTTCAGTGTGTACTGTTAACCCAGTTATATGAACGTACACATCCTATTCAGTATGTAATGTTAACTCAGTGTTATGAACAGTAATCACCCTATTCACCTTATTTAGTAAGCAATGCCCATTTATTGAATGACTAATGGTCACTTATTTCAGTTAATAAATGAACAACTTTATAAGCGAGTAATGCCCACTTATTCGAGTAAACAATGAACACATTTTCCAGCAAGTAATATTCACCTATTTGAGAAAATGATGAACACCTCTTCAATTTTTCAATGAGTAATGCTCACCAATTTGAATATATGATGAACAGCTTCTTCAGGTTTCAGTGAGTAATGCTCATCAATTTGAGTTTATAATGAACACCTTCTTCATATTTTCGGAAAGTAATGAACATCTTTTTCAGTGAGTAATATTCACCTGTTTCAGTGCATCTATAAAACTGTAAGCATATGCATTGCTGAAATCAAATATAAACTATAGTAAGGAGTAAGATGTTTATTAGGTCTCGATTATAAATGGTAACATCTCTTATTATACCATCTGAAAGCATAAAACGCATTATTTATCAATAATACTGCAACATGTAATATTCTGTTCTTGTAAGAATCGAGGATCAAGTAACACGACTTGTGCACGTTTGTATGTGCTAAATAATTACATGATCTGTTTGTGACTGCAATCCCCCCCCCCCCCCCCCGGTTATGTGATATATATATGTTAACATGAACTAGTATCATTTGTTGTACTTTTTAAGGTATATGACCCTATATTTCATTGATCTATTGTAATGAAAAAAGGAATAGAGCATAAATGTTTAGGAAATGAAGGTTCTGCATAATTACAAAAACTAAATTAACTTTTATAAAATTAAATTCAACAATAACAGCAACAAATCAAGCACTGGGCGTTCTGAAAGACTGCATGCGATCAAAAATATGAGGGATGAAGTATAAAACCTGTTAAAACATATTGAAACTGTTTATGGATAAAAGATTCACTACCTATAACTTTTTGATCAGTACGTGTTTAAAAAAATCTTCATAAATGTTAGATGCTAGAGAGTAAATTCAAGGGCCATAACTCCTTGTCAGTTGGGCCGATATCAACCAAGAAATCCAACAAATGAATATGCTTGAGTTTAAACTCTCTCTCTCTCTTACTATAACTATTATTATCATTAGTAGTAGTGTTACCATTATTACTATCTGCCAAGTACATATACGAGTACATATCCCCGTCATATAAATTTATTTACATGTATTCTTGTCAGGGGAGAGTCGAATCTAAGTTTGAGAACTTGTGACTTAACCCTTTTGTCAACAATTGTAACATCTATTCTGTTTGTAAATTGTAATCTGTACACCGGATCCGCACATCAATTTTGAAAACCTATCTTCCTTTTGCTAATCAAAATGACTCGATAATCCAGGTAAGAGTTCAGACTGGATTTCCCTCCTACTATTTTCGAGGTTAATTAAGGGTTGGTATAGCCGCAAGCTACATGTACTAATTAGCGAGTGAAGAAGGTAAAATTTATTCACAACTGCAACATATGCTGTAAAAGGAGACATAAAAGCCGACCGTTCTTTAGATCGTTTGTGTTCATGTTCTGTTTTCAGTGCCTACATTTAATATTTATATGTCATTGACTGTTTTGGCTAAATAATGAAATCCAATTCATTTTGCTCACGAATGTAGGACAATATATGGGTTGCAATTATACTGTCGCATAGTCAATGTGTCCTTTTCTTCTCCTAAAGTATGCTGATGTCATGAATGGATTAAAATAAGTTGCAAACCGATGCATCATCTGTAAAATCGTATACAGGGCTTATTATATTATTATTACTTATGTAGCCGGGTACAGGTATCTGGTGATAAAACAATAGGCAAGAAGACATGTGACTTGATAGCTCAGTCGGTAGAGTGCAAGGACGGTATTCCTGAGGCCCTGGGTTCGAGTCCCGGTCGAATCATTGACCTTTTCACCACCTGTTACATTTGGCGCCCAACGTGGGACTGTGGTAACGGTGTTTAGGTATGTCTAAGACACCTGCACGTGGTTACATTTACACTGTAACTCCTATAATTCAGGGACGAATTCTAAAATGGAGGGGGTAATGTAACAGTACCGTTAACTCACAATAGGGGAGAATCATATGTAAGCGGCCGGGAAGCTCAATCGGTAGAGCATTCGCCCTGTAAGCGAAAGGCCCCGGGTTCAAGTCCCGGTCAGGCTGCATATTTTTCTCACCCTGTGATTCTTATTATCTTAATATTAATGGAATAAAAAATGTAACAATTATACATCACGCAAAGTGTACAATGAGAAAGTATGAAAGAAAGAAAAAAAATGAAGAGAGATAGAAGGTTGATTCATTTATCCGGAAATTTACCCAACGACCAAAGCGTCCGGACTAACGAGGTTTCACTGTAATTCTCTCGTGATAAAGCGTATTCTATTATATAAGACCCAACATGTATATACGTATTCATATTAAAAACATAAAATTACATTAGACCCAATAAACTTTTGGAATTGTTAATGGTACGGTCCCACTATCCCGATTGTGGGCCCGATCGACCCCGATTCGAGGGATCGGGAAACATCATAAAGACATCTGTCCTTTATTATTCATTAATCTTTATGCAAATGTTTTTCTGATCTTTGATGTATATTTTGAAGAAAAAAATCTGTATTAGTAATTTTATCGCGATGTTTCATAGTTATATTATAATTCTATAAATTAATAAATTGATTGTATGGTTACTAATAAATATATTAGTTAATTCATTTGATAATTTGCTTATTATTTATAAGATTATATATATTAATTGTACATAATTTATTATAATTTTTATAGCTTATCGTACCTTTTTATATCTTTCTTATATAAGCAGTTGAAATTTCATGTACAGTCTTTGCGTGAGTGTTCCTTAAAATGACAGCGAATTGAGACCTCCATTTGTTAATTCTTTCATCCGACTGTTAAGCTGTTCCCGGAACTCAGTGAAGTGCGCTTTTTTCATCTCTAGTAAGTTAAAGTCTCCGTATGTTTTAGTGTGTATAAATATTTATCCACGTCCTAGTGTACTTACACTATAATAGTTTTCCTGCATTTTTTACCGCCGCCAAATAACACAGGAATTGAATTTTACGCGAAACATACAACATGACAGAAACACAAGATGTAGCTTTTTCGGTCTATATTTAGCTCTCAACAACGTCAGCATGAAATTAACATAAAAATTTACATATCGCGTGTAAACTATATACTATATACTTTCCGCTACCCATGTGTTGGAATGAAATTACTCCGGAATTCAGAATTTTTTGGGAATTTCCCAGATAATGCGGGGGTACAAACACACTTTTACAGTTACAACTTCGTGGTGTTACACTGATTCTATTGTGAAGGGTGGTGTACCGTGAAGCTGTAACGGTAAACGTTTGTTTCTACTCCCGGATCCATAATTCCAGAGTTCCGGATAACATTAACTGCTTTACAGAGTGTAGACGTTACTTTCCTCCCACCCACTCAACCACCCTTTATTTGTCCCCTACCAGTGTTTACACCGGAGAGGACTATAGGTTTGCCCTTCGTCCGTCTGTCTGTCCGTTCGTTCGTCCGAATGTTCAAAATTATAGATCCCGCGATAACTTTAAAACCGTTTAAGATAATATTATGAAAATTGGCATATGAATAGATGGCAGTATTGAGATTCTGCACGTCACTTTGTTATTTTTCCTCGGACCAAAATTCTGGATGCTATGGTAACGGAAAAAATCTGCACCTCGCCGGTAGGGGACTCATGTGTTGCGTGCAACAGCAATTACTTGTTTGTTAATTTACAGGTTTTTTATATGACAATTAAGACGTTTAACAAATGGGTGACTACCTACTTGTTGAATATTGAGCTATCCTGGGATGTGAAATACTTGATACATTTATTGTAATATGAAAATTGATCATTAACATATTGTAATGCAGGTGCCATATCCTATATGGCCTTAATGTTTTTCATTTATCCTGTGAGTACGAGAGTAGTCAGGGGATAAATATTTTAATTATCGTTGAGAGTAGCGAATCAGGAAATAAATAGACATGTCATTTTAAGCCACAAGTTTGGGACAACAATTATACGTTCTCCGACATTTTTAGATCAGTTTCCGACTTAAAGGTACACCACAGGTACAGAAATATGTATGATACAGTATAAGTATTTTTGTTTGTTTGTTGGGTTTAACGTCCCACTGACAGAATTTCAGTAATTTGGAGACGATGTCTACTTGAGATAGATATAGTGCTGCCACACTGAAGTATCACGCAAAAGACATGTGGCTTGATACCACACTCACTCAAATTATCCTAACAAGTCCTACAACTACCCTTATATGATAAGATAGTATGCATGTTATTATTGTGTAGAGTTGGCATAGGAGTCACGTAGAATAATTAAATTATTTAAAAGTCTACAATATATATGAAAAAAAAAAACGAATAGATTAATTTATAAATTTATAGTTTGAAAAATGAAAACAAAAAAGAATTATATAAAAAACACTTTTGCATAAAAATCATAGATTAATAAAAGAATGATGAACGAATTTATATCTGAAGAAAGCGAATAAAGGATGAACTAGATGTCATTCGTTGATACGAATGATATAATCTCATTAAAATCATACCTTAATTTGCACTCCTCTACTATCCGCGATTAGGATCTGACAACATCGCATTAGGGGTCACGTCAGATTGACCTTTCAAGTATTTTATATGGATAAACAAGTGTTAAACCAATTAAATAGCGCGTTTCTGATTTCGGTAAAACATTTGTCACAGGGTGAGGCAAATGTGCAGCTTGACCGGGACTCGAACCCAGAGCCTTTTGCTAACGGGCTAGTGCTCTACCGAATGAGCTACCCGGCTGCTTAGACATCTTTCTACCCTATTGTGAGATTGATGCGGTTAAACCGAACGATTCTGTAGCCACCGATTTGATTGGCTTATACAAAGGTCAATCTGAGACGACCCTCTATACGATGTTGTCAGATCCAGTTAGCATTCTGAATCTGATTTTAATGAGACTGCGAATGATAAGACTTTCTGCTAGCTTTATCAAACGTAAGAGCTTTATACCTTAGAAAATTCTCTACCTTTTACTTGCTTTTGTATGGACTTCTTGCATAAACTTTGAAATAGCCGTTTAACCTGGGGGATATGGCAAAATTAACTAAAAATCAATTCTTATTTTGATATCACTTTCTAACAACTTGACCGCTTTCATTAATCTAGTTACCAAAATAAATATCTTGAAAATCCTTTCAATTCGATTGCAATATATTTGGGTCTAGCTTTATAGGTTTTCAAGATATAAGCCATTTAACCTATTAGAAGGAAGTACGGCAGAATTCCCTAAATTCTTATTGTCCATGAAAAATATTGAACTTTGACCAATTTCAAGATACTAGGTATCAAAATTAAGGTTTAGAAATTCTCTACATTTCATTTGGGCTTGCTGTAGGTGGGTGGTTCTACCCGGGTACCTTTGTGTACTCGGGGTCTTCCTCCACCTGTTATTAGCTGGACGTCGCTATATATCTGAAATACTATCGCAGCGACGGTAAACCCCAATACAATACAATACAATACATTTCATTTGATTAATGTATTGACCTATCTCCAATGACAACCAAGATATAAGCCGTTTAAGTAAGAGAAAACAGCAAAATCGCTACACGTTTACATACTTATTTTGACGAAACTTTCTTATACTTTAATCAATTTCAAAAGTCTAGGTACCGAAATAATCGTCTGAAACTTCTCCTCTACATTTTTCTTGCTTTATATATAGGCTTATCTTCGTTAGATTTCAAGATACAAACTGTTAACCTCGAGAAAACGACAAAAATCATTAAAGTTATATACACGAATTTTTTTTTTTTTTTTTTTTTTCATTTCCTCCATGATTCTTGGGTCAGGCGTAAAACTTAAAGCATCAAACGAATGGCCAAACATTGCTCTTCAAATAATATTCAGTATTATATTTTCGAAAATCAAAGGTTTTCAAGATATAAACTGTCAAAACGCACTGAGGGAAATACAATTTTCGTTTTTCTGCCATAACTCTACTGATTCTACCTCGATCATCAAAAACTAAATATCGTCTTAAAGGTATTTCAAAGCACAACAAATTATACCCATAGTGTCTAGTCAAAATAATGTAATGCCCTACAGGGATTACCTTATTTGTTCTTCTGTCATTCTTTGTATACATGTATTTAAATCATTTTAGGTGCTTATTACTGGCGACACTACATTCAGCTAGTTGTTCTCCTTGTTAAATTTACAGGTAGACAACTTAACTCAAAATAATATGCCAGTTTTTCTCAAAATCATTCACTTTAGAATTGATCCCCCTAGGTTTTCCACGGTAGAATCCTGTTGATGTCATGGGTTTTCGCGGCTGTACGTTATCCATTTTAAGCCGCATTTAATGTAAATCTAGTCAGTATTTCCTTGTCAGAATTGTTTATTCCATGTTTGAATTTAGTCTGACACACTTATTGTATTCGATCACTTGGTAGAAGGATCGTATTTTCTTATGTTATTTAGCCTTGTTCGCGTTGTGAGCATCGTCCGCCATTTTGATTTTTATGTGTGCAGTTACCTAGCAACTGCATCGGCGGGTATATTTGATTTTCTTAAAGAATATATACAGAATTAGAACATGAATCAACTGTCAAATTCAAGGAATTTGGTTGTTAGTTTTCTTATAATTTATTTTATATATACATTAAGTTAAGAGTTATTAATGCCATGTATTATACAGGCTTCCATTTCTGTGAGCTTTAAGCCCACAGTTCACGCAGTGAGCTGTGTGTCTACAGATCACAGTGTGGGGTGTGAACCTCACACTTGTGGGCTGTGTACCCCTGTTTAGTATAAATACCGAGTCCACGGGTAGTTCGGGGACTCCAACGCTTCTGAATTCCACGCTAGGCTGCATTTTGACTGTTTTATTTTTTTCTCATTGAAGTGGTGCATTTTCCCAGTCAAACTTAGGTTCGATGCTTTAATAGTGTATTTATAAGTGAATATCCTGTTTATTTCACAGTCGCGCCCTGAGCCTATATTTCTATGATTATTTTTTAATAGAAATACTTATTCTAGATAACGATACAGTTGTAAAGCATACTTGGTAAACTATACGTTGATGTTTAAAACTTTATTGTCAGCTTGTAGCCCACCGTACGTTTTGTTATAAATTTATAGTATTTTAACGGGTAATAATAGATCTAGAAGTCTACTTCGCAATTTTCCCGACGTTCTTACTGGTTGGTCGAAACGTCTTATGTTATCGCACACGTAAATTTAGATTTACATTTGAGTGATACAGCCATTTGGTTGTGATTGTGAGTGAAACTCGAGTCGTGATATCTGATGTGATATAGATCTAGATATATTATATTTAAGTTACTTATTTTCATTTATTAAATTTGTAAACATTGAAAAGTCTTTATTTACTATTAAGTCCCTGTGAGAATACACGGCCTGTTAGATCTAGTTACTAGTTTAAAGCCACTCAGTTATTAAAGTTGGAGTCCACACAACACAGATAGTTAAAGACTTGGAGACCTGTCGGGGGTAAAGCAAGAGACGGCCATCTTAGACCTAGGGTGACCGGCAACAGTGATCCGGCAGTGTTCCATACGGGCCATTTTGACGTTGAGTAAAGCAGGCGCACCCGTAGGGCGTAACATATTTTGGTGTCAGAAGTGGGATCCCCAAATTTTCAAGGAGGATCCAGAGATTCGAACCCATTACACCTAGAAATTAAATATTAAGCGATGCAAGGCCACACCCCTGCTGGAAGCGACAGAGAGGTGTTTTTCAGGCTCCAAGAACCAAGGCCAGAGAACGTAGGTACACTGTCTAGAGCAAGCAGCATGCAAAGCTTAGCAGCCTACGAAACCTCAGCAGAATCATCAAACCATGTACAATGTGACGCAAGGCTCGAACAAAATAATATGCTACAAAGGGCTGACACACCGACGATCACGACGGTTAATAATCAAGGCCTAGTAAACCAGACAAGCGTTTTAAATGACATCTCGGGTATTTTGAAGGAGGTCGTGTCCGAGCTAAAGGTACTGAAACAGGCAATGCCTCAAAGTAATGTCAACATTCCGCAACATATTGGGTCAATGAACGATGCTAGTGTTGTTAGGGTGAATGGCGCAAATGGTGGATCCGAACCTCAGATGGTCAGAGACCAGTTTGACTATAGGAATGCGGGGCAGTGTAGTAGCAGTCAGGCATGGCAAAGGGGTTATCAGCTCAATGACAACTCTAACTCAACTGGTCCAAGGATCTCAGCATTTGAACATAGGACAGATGGCTGTGGAGGTTATGGACGGCAGGTTGGTCCTAGAATGAATCCGTTGGAACAAATAGGAGGGTATGTCACTCGAACGGGCAGCAATGTTAAGATACCAGCTTTTACAGGAAAGGAGGAATGGACTGTGTGGATAGCCAGATTTGAGGCAATTGCAGAGAGGCACAATTGGAATGATGAAGACCGTCTGGATCAGCTTCTGCCACGCATAGAAGGTCAAGCTGCACAATTTCTGTATGGACAACTGCCAAGAGATGCATTAAGAAATTACCGGGAAGTAATCAAGGAGATGCACAATCGGTTCAGAGTGGTGGAAACAAGCAGGGCATTTGCAGGGAAATTTAGTCGGCGGAATCAGAAGACTGGGGAGACAGCTGAGGAGTATGCCGCCGACCTAAAAATGTTGTACGATAAGGCACATGGGTATAGAGACAAAAGAACTAGAGAGGAAGATTTAGTGCGGAAATTTTTGGATGGGCTTAGGGACGATGAAATAAGATTTGAAGTTGAATTTCACAAGGAACCGGAGACAATAGATGAAGCTGTATACCATGTAGTCAACTTTATACAGACTCGCAATAGCTGGAACACAGACCGCAAGTACAGGACAACAAGACGAACAGTGCCAGATGAAGAGGTTAATGAGGGCAAGGTTTCCAGAGTACCAGAGAGGGGTGCATCACAGAGTGGTAACAATACTTGGGGAACGACGCTGAAGGGCAATAGCGAAACCGACAATGAGAATGTCTTGATGAAGATCTTGGAGAGGTTAGGAAAATTGGAAGAGGCTCAAAGAGCTGTACAGGCTAGGAAACCAGGGGTACAAAGTAGGAGACCGGTAGAATGCTTTAGCTGTCATGGTATAGGCCACTATGCGAGAGATTGCCCAGAAAAGAGGAGGCAGGATGCATCAGGAAACAGAAATTGGCGAGGTGATGACTTGAACAGAAAGAGGGAGGTAAATGCACCCAAAGAAAATCAGACTTTAAACTTCAAGGGACCCACTCCAGTGGCCGAGAGCCGGTCCAGTTAGAGGAAAAAGGCCACATAGAGGAAACCAAAGTTGATGAGACTGGACAAGTGCTCAAGGAAAGTAAAGGACTTTGTGACGGGGTTTATGTGCAAGGGGAAATAGAGGGGGTCAAGTTGTTGGTAACTGCAGACACAGGTGCGGCAAGGTCAGTGTTGTCGACGAGGGTCTACGAGAAGATAGAGAGAAGCAGGAGGCCAATGTTAAAGAAGTCATGCAGTCTGCGAGGTGCAAACGGATCACCAATAAAGGAGCTGGGCAAAGCAGAGTTCAGGGTCGCTCTGGGGGCGTATTGTAGAGTGCACGAACTGGTAGTTGCCAATATAGAAGACGAAGCGCTCCTGGGGTTTGATATATTGATGGATGGTGATAAGGGGGCAGCAGACTTGCTACTGAGTAAGGGGTTGATAGTTCTAGAGGGTATAGAGATCCCTTGTCTCCAAGTGGGTAAGAGGACAAGGTCAAGACGAGTAACAGTTGCAGATGATGTATGTGTGCCAGGTAAGGCTGAGGCGATTGTCGATGTATATGTAGAAAGGGAAGAGATTGATGACTGTGAGAGGGCAGCGGAGTACCTTGTCGAAGCAAATGAGACCTTCACTGAGAACTACCAGCTGGTAATGGCTTCAACGTTGGTAGACATAAACAGAGGACCGACTTGCAAAGTAAGGATACTTAATCCTTTTGCATGTGACGTTGTGCTGCGGCAAGATGCCCATATAGGCAAAGCGGAGCAGATAGAGAGAATTGTAAGCATCCTAGCTGACAGGGAGAATGAGAGTGAGGAGGAAAACTTGTGTAGTGTAAGAAGAGTGGGGACACTGAAGAAAGAGGTAGTGAGCACTGGTGTGAGGACAGTAAATCACGGTACTGTGACTGTATCGGATCACTTGCAGTGTCTTTTTGAGAAATCAACAGCGGGGAAGAGCCATGAAGAGAAAGGTGCAGTTGCAGTTCTGCTTAATAAATACAGCGATACCTTTTCGAAGAGTGAATGGGACATTGGCCTCACCAACCTCGCAGAACACCCTATTGACACAGGGGATGCAGCACCCATCAAGCAAAGACCTAGGCGTGTTCCGCTTGCATTTGCTGCCGAAGAGAAAGCAGCCATAGAAGATCTCTTGAAGAAGGGGGTGATACAAAAGAGTACGTCTCCATGGGCCAGCCCAATAGTTTTTGTTCGGAAAAAATCAGGTGCTGTACGACCCTGTGTAGACTACCGCAAAGTCAATGCCCTTGTGAAACCGGATGGATTTCCGCTTCCTAGGGTACAGGATTGTCTTGATGCTGTGGCAGGGATGAGTCTCTTCAGCTCATTTGATCTCACCTCGGGGTACTTCCAAATTCCTCTGAAAAGTGATGACATTCAGAAAAGTGCATTTACTTGTAAATATGGTCTGTTCGAGATGACTAGAATGCCGTTTGGCATGAGCAATAGCAGCAGCACCTTCCAGCGTACGATGGAATTAGTCTTAAAAGACCTACAATGGCACACATGTCTAGTTTATGTAGATGACATTATTGTGTATGGTGCTGATTTTGAAGAACACATGGGAAGGGTTGACGAAGTTCTCTCTAGAATAAAGAGAGCTGGGTTGAAGTTGCGGCCTGACAAGTGCAACCTACTCCAATCAGAGGTGGTTTTTCTAGGCCATATAGTTTCTAAACAGGGCGTGCGACCAGACCCCACCAATGTATCAAAGGTGGCTGACTGGGCAAAACCAACGACGTCAAAGCAAGTTAGGCAGTTTGTAGCGACAGCATCCTACTACCGGCGCTTCATCAAAGACTTCGCAAAAATTGCAAGGCCGCTGACTGATCTCACTAAGAAGGACGCCGCCTTCCATTGGACGTCTGAATGTCAGATGGCATTTGACTGCTTGAAGGCCAAACTAATTGGGGCTGATGTAATGGGCTATCCATTAAATGACGGGGGAGACTTTTACCTAGATGTTGATGCCTCGGGGGTGGGGATAGGTGGAGTCTTATCTCAAATGCAAGCAGGCCGTGAAACAGTTATCTCATACGCAAGCCGATCATTGAACAAGGCCGAGCGAAATTACTGTGTGACCGAGAGAGAGCTCCTGGCAGTAGTATACTATGTGCAGTATTTTAGGCAGTACTTACTTGGGCGAAAGTTCATAGTTCGAAGTGATCACCAAGCTCTGGTGTGGCTTTTCAGCCTTAAAGAACCTAATGGAAAAGTTGCAAGGTGGGTTGAGATCCTAGCTGCGTACCATTTCACTATCCAGTACCGTCCAGGGAAGCTCCAAACACATTGTGATGCTCTCTCTAGGTGTGAAGATCCACGGGATTGTGATTGTGATAATGTTGACACCAGTGAACCCTCAAGTGCGGGCCATGTAAGAAGTGCCGTAGGCGGGCGGAGCTGATGGCATCATCTTGGCGAATGGGAAAGTTGCTGTCTGATAGTACCGACAGTGCGGTCACAACTCCTGATCAAAGCATAAGTACACCAGTCAGGATAGTTGCTGGTGATCCTGCCGTTAAAGCTAAACCATGGCTTGAGGTGATTACAGCAAAGTCAGCATGCCAAGAATCAGACCCAGATATTGCTGTAGTGTATAAGGCGTTAAAGGCCAACAGAAAACCTGAACTTGCCCATATAGAATTAGAGAGCCCTGCAGCAAGGCATTATTTGTTGTTATGGGATTCCTTGTTTCTGCAAGATGGAGTAATGTGCAAGACCTTTAAAAAACAGAATGGGACAGACGTGTACTGCCAGCTGATAGTACCAAAGGACATGAAGGGTGGCCTCCTGAAACTGGCACATGACAACATATTGGCAGGTCACCTGGGTACCAAGAAGACAAAGCACAAGTTACTGAGAAATTACTATTGGTTTCAGCTGAGGGAAGATGTAAGGCTCCATGTGCGTGCCTGTGACATATGTGCAGCTAACACAGAACCTATTAAAAAGCCGAAGGCTCCATTGGGTCGCTTGCCAAGTGGCGCACCCTGGGACACATTGGCTATTGATTTTCTGGGCCCACTCCCCATAACTGCCGATGGGAACCGTTACATCATGGTACTCACAGACCATTTTACAAAATATGTCGAGGTACTTCCAGCTTCCTCGCAGCACGCAGATACTTGTGCTCTCAATATCGCTAATGAGTTTATTGCACGATGGGGCTGTCCTTTGTCAATACACACAGACTTGGGAATGACATTTGAAGGCAAGCTGTTTAAAGACCTATGTAAATTGTTTGAAATCCGAAAGACTAGAACTACACCAAGAAACCCGAAAGCAAATGGCCAGTGTGAAAGGTTTAATAGAAGTATAATAAAAATGATAAAGGCTTATATAGTTGAACAGAGTGACTGGGATTGCTATCTAGGTTGCCTAGCTGGAGCTTATAGGGCCTCTCCAAATGAGACAACAAAACTAACGCCCAACCTAATGTGTCTGGGGAGAGAGGTCAGGATGCCTGCTGATTTGATCCATGGATATGCAATGAGCAAGGGGCCAGTGTCTGAAGTTGTTCATGTTCAAAAGATCAGGGATCGAATGCTTAAGGCGCACAGAGTAGCACGCCAGTACATGGGAGCAAGCGCTAAGCGAAGCAAAGACCGCTATGATGTACGAGCCTATTTACATGACTACCGTGTAGGTGATGTGGTATGGCTGCTTCATGAGGCAAGGAAGGTAGGTGTTGCCCCCAAGCTGGAGAGGAGATTCGATGGTCCCTATGTGATAGAACAGAAGTTGTCTGCTGTGACCTTTAATGTTCAAATCGACCCACGAGGTGGACGAAGAATGGCCCATCACGACAAACTTAAGAAGTATGAAGGAGTTAATGCGCCAAAGTGGGTAAAGTCCCTGGTTCGCAAGCTGGAAAACCAATCAGCAAGATGTAGCCAATAAGCCAGTAGACCGCCAAGATGGGAACAGTTAGCCTCATGTCCTAGATTAGTTTATTAACATGTATGGTCAATTCAATATATGTACAAATAGTATAGTAAATCATCGATAGCAAACAATTTCAAATTGACAGTTTATAATGCAACCCCTGTAAGAGTAGAGCCAGAATTTAAAATTATTTTCACCACCAGACACAGACATCCATGGCGCGCGCGTCGCAAAATAGTTACCGGTATACAAATGATTTTAATGCGTCCTCTAATTCGCGAAAGAAGATTAACCGACGGATAGCTTATTCCGCACGCGATGGAAACTGGGCTACAAGCAATTCTACCAATCCATTATATCTTCATGTCTTTGAGGATCTCTTTATATGTATTTGCAGACAGCAATGGAACCCAGCAGCAAAGTGGTGAGAAGAGGGCGGCTGTACGCCTGCCTACATTGTAGCAGCCGCAAGCTGTCCTACATCGCGGAGAGGTACCGTGTGATGGATCACATACTAAAACATCACCTTAGTTTGGACGAGGCAGCTTACTATTGTAGTCTCTGCATGTTCAGGTGTCTTACCAAAGACCAACTTGAAAAACACCTGACCGGGTACAGACGGCACCTTATGATGGCAGATACACTTGGGGCCAGTTCATCCGGAAGGCAGTATCTTGTGTCTAACCCAGCACCACGACAGATCCTTGAGGGCATTGACTACCGACAAGCGCTGCTGGAGGACCACATCGAGGATCAGTTTTCGAGGCCAGCCGATCCGTTCGAGGAGTCAGCACTACCCGAGTCTACCAACCAGGAGCTGGTGACTGTCAGGGTGACGCCAGATGCCCTTTCGGCCTTGCTGTCACCCAGGTCCTCATCAGTAGAACAGCAGCCACTCCCTGTCCAAAAGTCAGCGAGTACTGCTGTGGCCAGTACTGTGCAGCCATATGACCCCATGCGGCCTTGCCTGTCGACAACGTCCTTGTCGTCACCAGGTGCGGAGTACATAGCAACCCCTTTGGCAGCGACGGGTTTGATTCCATCAGCAGGGTATCAGCCCGTAGCCTCCCTTCCAGTGCCCCCCCCCCGGGGGAACTGCCAAGACGTGATCTGAGCCCATCAAACACTCTAATGAGTTTGGCGTCAAATCAAGAGGAGGATGTGCTACGGCAGATCTTGGGGACCGGGACACCCATGGCGTTTTCCCCACTTGGTGGGTGCCAGGTCAAGGAAGCCAAGCCTGCACCCAAGGAGGCAAGCTGCCAGACCGCTTCCAGAGAAGAACCGCCTGCCATGCAGTTCGCTCCAATCACGGCAACCATGGGACACTTAGACAAGACCCTGGAGTTGGCCTTTACCAGGATTGCTTCGTCGATGGAGGCGAACAACCGCATGACACGCCATATCAGCCAGACGCTTGATGGAGTGGCTGATAGCCTGAGGTCCATATCCCGGTCAATGGAGAAAGTAGCCGACGAAAAGAGACGACAAGGGATCAGGCAAGAAGCCAGTGACAGGCATCAGAAGCGTCCACGTTTGGAGGAAAAGGAAAACGCACCGAGCGTACAATCGACTGTGACCAAGAAATCTTCTAGGAAATAACTGTCATTACCTTGTTTAACTGTTAAATTGGTTATGTAACTCTATTTTGATATTGTTAGGCAATTTACTTTGTATAGCTCAAAGAAACATTTTACTTATATGGACTGCTGTTAGTTAACATGCCAAGTATTTAGTATCTTAGAGATGTTAAACTTAAAAAGTTGGTTATTATGATACTGGTTATACACACCTCAGGTTAAATAATAGGGTTAATTGTGCATTATTTGATTGTTTTTATTGATGCCATATTTGGTCCATTGTTATGTAATGTGTTATGCTTGAGACTATGACAAAGTGTACCAAAAAGTGTTTAAGGTGGTTCGCTACTTTTGTATCTGAGGTTATGTGAGTACGTGCGACGAAGTTATGTTCTTATCAGATACTCTTCGGTATACACTTCAGTTTTTTTTTAAATTCTTAATGTTGATTATATGGAAATTGTATATACGTTATTTTGTATTGTCAAATATTTAAGGAGCTATGAGGTTGATTTAAGGTAGTTTAAAAGGTCTATTATGGTTCAGGAAAGTGTATGGCAACAGGAGTTTTGCCATGGAAAACAGGGGGGCAATGTAATGCCCTACAGGGATTACCTTATTTGTTCTTCTGTCATTCTTTGTATACATGTATTTAAATCATTTTAGGTGCTTATTACTGGCGACACTACATTCAGCTAGTTGTTCTCCTTGTTAAATTTACAGGTAGACAACTTAACTCAAAATAATATGCCAGTTTTTCTCAAAATCATTCACTTTAGAATTGATCCCCCTAGGTTTTCCACGGTAGAATCCTGTTGATGTCATGGGTTTTCGCGGCTGTACGTTATCCATTTTAAGCCGCATTTAATGTAAATCTAGTCAGTATTTCCTTGTCAGAATTGTTTATTCCATGTTTGAATTTAGTCTGACACACTTATTCTAGATAACGATACAGTAGTAAAGCATACTTGGTAACACTATTACGTTGATGTTTAAAAAATTTATTGCAAGCTTGTAGCCCACCGTACGTTTGTTATAAATATATAGATTTGAACGGGTAATAATAGATCTAGAAGTCTACCTCGCAATTATCCCCGAGTCTTACAGGTTGCTCGAAACACGTTTGTTATCGCACACGTAAATTTAGATTACATTTGAGTTGATTACAGCCATCTTGTTGTGATTTGTGAGTGAACTCGAGTCGTGATTATCTGATGTGATATAGATCCAGATATATTATATTTAAGTTACTTATTTTCATTTATTAAATTTGTAAACATTGAAAAGTCTTTATTTACTATTAAGTCCCTGTGAGAATACACGGCCTGTTAGATCTAGTTACTAATTTAAAGCCACTCAGTTATTAAAGTTGGAGTCCACACAACACAGATAGTTAAAGACTTGGAGACCTGTCGGGGGTAAAGCAAGAGACGGCCATCTTAGACCTAGGGTGACCGGCAGCAGTGATCCGGCAGTGTTCCATACGGGCCATTTTGACGTTGAGTAAAGCAGGCGCACCCGTAGGGCGTAACATATTTTGGTGTCAGAAGTGGGATCCCCAAATTTTCAAGAGGATCCAGAGATTCGAACCCATTACACCTAGAAATTAAATATTAAGCGATGCAAGGCCACACCCCTGCTGGAAGCGACAGAGAGGTGTTTTTCAGGCTCCAAGAACCAAGGCCAGAGAACCAAGGTACACTGTCTAGGGCAAGCAGCATGCAAAGCTTAGCAGCCTACGAAACCTCAGCAGAATCATCAAACCATGTACAATGTGACGCAAGGCCGAACAAAGTAATATGCTACAAAGGGCTGACACACCGACAATCACGACGATTAATAATCAAGGCCTAGTAAACCAGACAAGCGTTTTAAATGACATCTCGGGTATTTTGAAGGAGGTCGTGTCCGAGCTAAAGGTACTGAAACAGGCAATGCCTCAAAGTAATGTCAACATTCCGCAACATATTGGGTCAATGAACGATGCTAGTGTTGTTATGGTGAATGGCGCAAATGGTGGATCCGAACCTCAGATGGTCAGAGACCAGTTTGACTATAGGAATGCGGGGTATCAGCTCAATGACAACTCTAATCAACTGGCCAAGGATCTCAGCATTTGAACATAGGACAGATGGCTGTGGAGGTTATGGACGGCAGGTTGGTCCTAGAATGAATCCGTTGGAACAAATAGGAGGGTATGTCACTCGAACGGGCAGCAATGTTAAGATACCAGCTTTTACAGGAAAGGAGGAATGGACTGTGTGGATGGCCAGATTTGAGGCAATTGCAGAGAGGCACAATTGGAATGATGAAGATCGTCTGGATCAGCTTCTGCCACGCATAGAAGGTCAAGCTGCACAATTTCTGTATGGACAACTGCCAAGAGATGCATTAAGAAAGGGGGGGAAATTTAGTCGGCGGAAAAAGAAGACTGGGGAGACAGCTCAGGAGTATGCCGCCGACCTAAAAATGTTGTACGATAAGGCACATGGACAAAAGAACTAGAGAGGAAGATTTAGTGCGAAATTTTTTTGGATGGGCTTAGGGACGATGAAATAAGATTTGAAGTTGAATTTCATAATGAACCGGAGACAATAGATGAAGCTGTATATCATGTAGTCAACTTTATACAGACTCGCAATAGCTGGAACACAGACCGGAAGTACAGGACAACAAGACGAACAGTGCCAGATGAAGAGGTGAATGAGGGCAAGGTTTCCAGAGTACCAGAGAGGGGTGCATCACAGAGTGGTAACAATACTTGGGGAACGACGCTGAAGGGCAATAGCGAAACCGACAATGAGAATGTCTTGATGAAGATCTTGGAAAGATTAGGAAAATTGGAAGAGGCTCAAAGAGCTGTACAGGCTAGGAAACCAGGGGTACAAAGTAGGAGACCAGTAGAATGCTTTAGCTGTCATGGTATAGGCCACTATGCGAGGGATTGCCCAGAAAAGAGGAGGCAGGATGCATCAGGAAACAGAAATTGGCGAGGTGATGACTTGAACAGAAAGAGGGAGGTAAATGCACCTAAAGAAAATCAGACTTTAAACTTCAAGGGACCCACTCCAGTGGCCGAGAGCCGGTCCAGTTAGAGGAAAAAGGCCACATAGAGGAAACCAAAGTTGATGAGACTGGACAAGTGCTCAAGGAAAGTAAAGGACTTTGTGACGGGGTTTATGTGCAAGGGGAAATAGAGGGGGTCAAGTTGTTGGTAACTGCAGACACAGGTGCGGCAAGGTCAGTGTTGTCGATGGGGGTCTACGAGAAGATAGAGAGAAGCAGGAGGCCAATGTTAAAGAAGTCATGCAGTCTGCGAGGTGCAAACGGATCACCAATAAAGGAGCTGGGAAAGGAGGATTCTAGGGGTATAGAGATCCCTTGTCTCCAAGTGTATAGAAGACGAAGCGCTTCTGGGGTTTGATATATTGATGGATGGTGATAAGGGGGCAGCAGATTTGCTATTGAGTAAGGGGTTGATAGTTCTAGAGGGTATAGAGATCCCTTGTCTCCAAGTGGGTAAGAGGACAAGGTCAAGACGAGTAACAGTTGCAGATGATGTATGTGTGCCAGGTAAGGCTGAGGCGATTGTCGATGTATATGTAGAAAGGGAAGAGATTGATGACTGTGAGAGGGCAGCGGAGTACCTTGTCGAAGCAAATGAGAACTTCACTGAGAACTACCAGCTGGTAATGGCTTCAACGTTGGTAGACATAAACGGAGGACCGACTTGTAAAGTAAGGATACTTAATCCTTTTGCATGTGACGTTGTGCTGCGGCAAGATGCCCATATAGGCAAAGCGGAGCAGATAGAGAGAATTGTAAGCATCCTAGCTGACAGGGAGAATGAGAGTGAGGAGGAAAACTTGTGTAGTGTAAGAAGAGTGGGGACACTGAAGAAAGAGGTAGTGAGCACTGGTGTGAGGACAGTAAATCACGATACTGTGACTGTACCGGATCACTTGCAGGGTCTTTTTGAGAAATCAACAGCGGGGAAGAGCCATAAAGAGAAAGGTGCAGTTGCAGTTCTGCTTAATAAATACAGCGATACCTTTTCAAAGAGTGAATGGGACATTGGCCTCACCAACCTCGCAGAACACCCTATTGACACAGGGGATGCAGCACTCATCAAGTAAAGACCTAGGCTTGTTCCGCTTGCATTTGCTGCCGAGGAGAAAGCAGCCATAGAAGATCTCTTGAAGAAGGGGGTGATACAAAAGAGTACGTCTCCATGGGCCAGCCCAATAGTTTTTGTTCGGAAAAAATCAGGTGCTGTACGACCCTGTGTAGACTACCGCAAAGTCAATGCCCTTGTGAAACCGGATGGATTTCCGCTTCCTAGGGTACAGGATTGTCTTGATGCTGTGGCAGGGATGAGTCTCTTCAGATCATTTGATCTCACCTCGGGGTACTTCCAAATTCCTCTGAAAAGTGATGACATTCAGAAAAGTGCATTTACTTGTAAATATGGTCTGTTCGAGATGACTAGAATGCCGTTTGGCTTGAGCAATAGCAGCAGCACCTTCCAGCGTACGATGGAATTAGTCTTAAAAGACCTACAATGGCACACATGTCTAGTTTATGTAGATGACATTATTGTGTATGGTGCTGATTTTGAAGAACACATGGGAAGGGTTGACGAAGTTCTCTCTAGAATAAAGAGAGCTGGGTTGAAGTTGCGGCCTGACAAGTGCAACCTACTCCAATCAGAGGTGGTTTTTCTAGGCCATATAGTTTCTAAACAGGGCGTGCGACCAGACCCCACCAATGTATCAAAGGTGGCTGACTGGGCAAAACCAACGACGTCAAAGCAAGTTAGGCAGTTTGTAGCGACAGCATCCTACTACCGGCGCTTCATCAAAGACTTCGCAAAAATTGCAAGGCCGCTGACTGATCTCACTAAGAAGGACGCCGCCTTCCATTGGACGTCTGAATGTCAGATGGCATTTGACTGCTTGAAGGCCAAACTAATTGGGGCTGATGTAATGGGCTATCCATTAAATGACGGGGGAGACTTTTACCTAGATGTTGATGCCTCGGGGGTGGGGATAGGTGGAGTCTTATCTCAAATGCAAGCAGGTCGTGAAACAGTTATCTCATACGCAAGCCGATCATTGAACAAGGCCGAGCGAAATTACTGTGTGACCGAGAGAGAGCTCCTGGCAGTAGTATACTATGTGCAGTATTTTAGGCAGTACTTACTTGGGCGAAAGTTCATAGTTCGAAGTGATCACCAAGCTCTGGTGTGGCTTTTCAGCCTTAAAGAACCTAATGGAAAAGTTGCAAGGTGGGTTGAGATCCTAGCTGCGTACCATTTCACTATCCAGTACCGTCCAGGGAAGCTCCAAACACATTGTGATGCTCTCTCTAGGTGTGAAGATCCACGGGATTGTGATTGTGATAATGTTGACACCAGTGAACCCCTCAAGTGCGGGCCATGTAAGAAGTGCTGTAGGCGGGCGGAGCTGATGGCATCATCTTGGCGAATGGGAAAGTTGCTGTCTGATAGTACCGACAGTGCGGTCACAACTCCTGATCAAAGCATAAGTACACCAGTCAGGATAGTTGCTGGTGATCCTGCCGTTAAAGCTAAACCATGGCTTGAGGTGAATATTGCTGTAGTGTATAAGGCGTTAAAGGCCAACAGAAAACCTGAACTTGCCCAGATAGAATTAGAGAGCCCTGCAGCAAGGCATTATTTGTTGTTATGGGATTCCTTGTTTCTGCAAGATGGAGTAATGTGCAAGACCTTTAAAAAACAGAATGGGACGGACGTGTACTGCCAGCTGATAGTACCAAAGGACATGAAGGGTGACCTCCTGAAACTTGCACATGACAACATATTGGCAGGTCACCTGGGTACCAAGAAGACAAAGCACAAGTTACTGAAAATTACTATTGGTTTCAGCTGAGGGAAGATGTAAGGCTCCATGTGCGTGCCTGTGACATATGTGCAGCTAACACAGAACCTATTAAAAAGCCGAAGGCTCCATTGGGTCGCTTGCCAAGTGGCGCACCCTGGGACACATTGGCTATTGATTTTCTGGGCCCACTCCCCATAACTGCCGATGGGAACCGTTACATCATGGTACTCACAGACCATTTTACAAAATATGTCGAGGTACTTCCAGCTCCTCGCAGCACGCAGATACTTGTGCTCTCAATATCGCTAATGAGTTTATTGCACGATGGGGCTGTCCTTTGTCAATACACACAGACTTGGGAATGACATTTGAAGGCAAGCTGTTTAAAGACCTATGTAAATTGTTTGAAATCCGAAAGACTAGAACTAACCAAGAAACCCGAAAGCAAATGGCCAGTGTGAAAGGTTTAATAGAAGTATAATAAAAATGATAAAGGCTTATATAGTTGAAACAGAGTGACTGGGATTGCTATCTAGGTTGCCTAGCTGGAGCTTATAGGGCCTCTCCAAATGAGACAACAAAACTAACGCCCAACCTAATGTGTCTGGGGAGAGAGGTCAGGATGCCTGCTGATTTGATCCATGGATATGCAATGAGCAAGGGGCCAGTGTCTGAAGTTGTTCATGTTCAAAAGATCAGGGATCGAATGCTTAAGGCGCACAGAGTAGCACGCCAGTACATGGGAGCAAGCGCTAAGCGAAGCAAAGACCGCTATGATGTACGAGCCTTTTTACATGACTACCGTGTAGGTGATGTGGTATGGCTGCTTCATGAGGCAAGGAAGGTAGGTGTTGCCCCCAAGCTGGAGAGGATATTCGATGGTCCCTATGTGATAGTACAGAAGTTGTCTGCTGTGACCTTTAATGTTCAAATCGACCCACGAGGTGGACGAAGAATGGCCCATCATGACAAACTTAAGTATGAAGGTGTTAATGCGCCAACGTGGGTAAAGTCCCTGGTTCGCAAGCTGGAAAACCAATCAGCAAGATGTAGCCAATAAGCCAGTAGACCGACAAGATGGGAACAGTTAGCCTCATGTCCTAGATTAGTTTATTAACATGTATGGTCAATTCAATATATGTACAAGTAGCATAGTAAATCATCGATTGCAAACAATTTCAAATTGACAGTTTATAACCCCTGCAAGAGTAGAGCCAGAATTTAAAATTATTTTCACCACCAGACGCAGACATCCATGGCGCGCGCGTCGCAAAATAGTTACCGGTATACAAATTATTTTAATGCGTCCTCTGATTCGCGAAAAAAGATTAACCGACGGATAGCTTATTCCGCACGCGATGGAAACTGGGCTACAAGCAATCCTACCAATCCATTATATCTTCATGTCTTTGAGGATCTCTTTATATGTATTTGCAGACAGCAATGGAACCCAGCAGCAAAGTGGTGAGAAGAGGGCGGCTGTACGCCTGCCTACATTGTAGCAGCCGCAAGCTGTCCTACATCGCGGAGAGGTACCGTGTGATGGATCACATACTAAAACATCACCTTAGTTTGTCTCTGCATGTTCAGGTGTCTTACCAAAGACCAACTTGAAAAACACCTGACCGGGTACAGACGGCACCTTATGATGGCAGATACACTTGGGGCCAGTTCATCCGGAAGGCAGTATCTTGTGTCTAACCCAGCACCACGACAGATCCTTGAGGGCATTGACTACCGACAAGCGCTGCTGGAGGACCACATCGGGATCAGTTTTCGAGGCCAGCCGATCCGTTCGAGGAGTCGCACTACCCGAGTCTACCAACCAGGAGCTGGTGACTGTCAGGGTGACCCAGATGCCCTTTCGGCCTTGCTGTCCCCGGTCCTCATCATAGAACAGCAGCCACTCCCTGTCCAAAAGTCAGCGAGTACTGCTGTGGCCAGTACTGTGCAGCCATATGACCCCATGCGGCCTTGCCTGTCGACAACGTCCTTGTCGTCACCAGGTGCGGAGTACATAGCAACCCCTTTGGCAGCGACGGGTTTGATTCCATCAGCAGGGTATCAGCCCGTAGCCTCCCTTCCAGTGCCAGCGTATGTGCCATCCACCATCCGGGCATCAGGAAGTCATCTGTCCCTGATGAGCCCTCCCCTGCCAAGACGTGATCTGAGCCCATCAAACACTCTAATGAGTTTGGCGTCAAATCAAGAGGAGGATGTGCTACGGCAGATCTTGGGGACCGGGACACCCATGGCGTTTTCCCCACTTGGTGGGTGCCAGGGTCAAAGAAGCCAAGCCTGCACCCAAGGAGGCAAGCTGCCAGACCGCTTCCAGAGAAGAACCGCCTGCCATGCGGTTCGCTCCAATCACGGCAACCATGGGACACTTAGACAATACCCTGGAGTTGGCCTTTACCAGGATTGCTTCGTCGATGGAGGCGAACAACCGCATGACACGCCATATCAGCCAGACGCTTGATGGAGTGGCTGATAGCCTGAGGTCCATATCCCGGTCAATGGAGAAAGTAGCCGACGAAAAGAGACGACAAGGGATCAGGCAAGAAGCCAGTGATAGGAATCAGAAGCGTCCCCGTTTGGAGTTAAAGGAAAACGCACCGAGCGTACGATCGACTGTGACCAAGAAATCTTCTAGGAAATAACTGTCATTACCTTGTTTAACTGTTAAATTGGTTATGTAACTCTATTTTGGTATTGTTAGGCAATTTACTTTGTATAGCTCAAAGAAACATTTTACTTATATGGACTGCTGTTAGTTAACATGCCAAGTATTTAGTATCTTAGAGATGTTAAACTTAAAAAGTTGGTTATTATGATACTGGTTATACACACCTCAGGTTAAATAATAGGGTTAATTGTGCATTATTTGATTGTTAGCATGTCATTGTTGAAATTGGTCTTGTAAAATTGCATGTAATGCAAAATTTGTATCTGAAGTTAAGTTAAAGTGGTTTTTTTTTATTGATGCCATATTTGGTCCATTGTTATGTAATGTGTTATGCTTGAGACTATGACAAAGTGTACCAAAAAGTGTTTAAGGTGGTTCGCTACTTTTGTATCTGAGGTTATGTGAGTACGTGCGACGAAGTTATGTTCTTATCAGATACTCTTCGGTATACACTTCAGTTTTTTTTTAAATTTTAAGGTAGAGTTGGTAATACGTTATTTTGTATTGTCAAATATTTAAGGAGCTATGAGGTGTGATTTAAGGTAGTTTAAAAGGTCTATTATGGTTCAGGAAAGTGTATGGCAACAGGAGTTTTGCCATGGAAAACAGGGGGGCAATGTAATGCCCTACAGGGATTACCTTATTTGTTCTTCTGTCATTCTTTGTATACATGTATTTAAATCATTTTAGGTGCTTATTACTGGCGACACTACATTCAGCTAGTTGTTCTCCTTGTTAAATTTACAGGTAGACAACTTAACTCAAAATAATATGCCAGTTTTTCTCAAAATCATTCACTTTAGAATTGATCCCCCTAGGTTTTCCACGGTAGAATCCTGTTGATGTCATGGGTTTTCGCGGCTGTACGTTATCCATTTTAAGCCGCATTTAATGTAAATCTAGTCAGTATTTCCTTGTCAGAATTGTTTATTCCATGTTTGAATTTAGTCTGACACACTTATTGTATTCGATCACTTGGTAGAAGGATCGTATTTTCTTATGTTATTTAGCCTTGTTCGCGTTGTGAGCATCGTCCGCCATTTTGATTTTTATGTGTGCAGTTACCTAGCAACTGCATCGGCGGGTATATTTGATTTTCTTAAAGAATATATACAGAATTAGAACATGAATCAACTGTCAAATTCAAGGAAGCGTAGTTTCGAGGTTATTGTTAGTTTTCTTATAATTTATTTTATATATACATTAAGTTAAGAGTTATTAATGCCATGTATTATACAGGCTTCCATTTCTGTGAGCTTTAAGCCCACAGTTCACGCAGTGAGCTGTGTGTCTACAGATCACAGTGTGGGGTGTGAACCTCACACTTGTGGGCTGTGTACCCCTGTTTAGTATAAATACCGAGTCCACGGGTAGTTCGGGGACTCCAACGCTTCTGAATTCCACGCTAGGCTGCATTTTGACTGTTTTATTTTTTTCTCATTGAAGTGGTGCATTTTCCCAGTCAAACTTAGGTTCGATGCTTTAATAGTGTATTTATAAGTGAATATCCTGTTTATTTCACAGTCGCGCCCTGAGCCTATATTTCTATGATTATTTTTTAATAGAAATACTTATTCTAGATAACGATACAGTTGTAAAGCATACTTGGTAAACTATACGTTGATGTTTAAAACTTTATTGTCAGCTTGTAGCCCACCGTACGTTTTGTTATAAATTTATAGTATTTTAACGGGTAATAATAGATCTAGAAGTCTACTTCGCAATTTTCCCGACGTTCTTACTGGTTGGTCGAAACGTCTTATGTTATCGCACACGTAAATTTAGATTTACATTTGAGTGATACAGCCATTTGGTTGTGATTGTGAGTGAAACTCGAGTCGTGATATCTGATGTGATATAGATCTAGATATATTATATTTAAGTTACTTATTTTCATTTATTAAATTTGTAAACATTGAAAAGTCTTTATTTACTATTAAGTCCCTGTGAGAATACACGGCCTGTTAGATCTAGTTACTAGTTTAAAGCCACTCAGTTATTAAAGTTGGAGTCCACACAACACAGATAGTTAAAGACTTGGAGACCTGTCGGGGGTAAAGCAAGAGACGGCCATCTTAGACCTAGGGTGACCGGCAACAGTGATCCGGCAGTGTTCCATACGGGCCATTTTGACGTTGAGTAAAGCAGGCGCACCCGTAGGGCGTAACAATATCAGCTTTCTAACTCATCTGGCAGCGATTTCATACGCTTTTGGATTTTGACCTCAATGGTTCGAATCTTGGATTCACCATAGAACCTTTACCTTTTCTAATTTGGAAAAACGGACACCGGGATGCACAACTAGAACGTAACATACACATTCTGTGACCGTCCTCGGTGGCCGAGTGGTTAGAGCGTCCGTCTTAGGAGCGGAAGGTCATGGGTTCGATCCCCGGTTCGATCTCCGGCCGAACACACCAAAGTCGTAAAAAATAATACTGGTATAGCTCCCTTGCTTGGCGCACAGCATAAAAGGGTAGTTCCAGGACTAGTCGGCTTGGTGACCGGATAATTTGACTGTGTGGTATCATGCTACATGTCTACGGCGTAATACTGCAGTGTGGCAGCACTATATCTGTCTCAAGTAGACATAGTCTCCAAATGATTGAAATACTGTCGATGGGACGTTAAACCAACTAACCAAATAAACAAAAACAAACACACATTCTGTGAAATATTAATAAAAATCGGTCAAGAAATAATGGCTGTAGCCCGCGTACAAACATTTTTACTCTATGTCAAGTTTGACGTCATATAACGTCATTGGCACACGAAAGTGATAGAAATGGGAAATTCAGTATCTGAAGTATATGCCATTAAAATTTCATGGTCTTGGAACCTTTGCAACATATAGAATTAACGCATAGAATAGGATAAGAAGAAGAAAAAAACAGTACAAACCCAATAGGACTTTGTACCTATTCGCAGAAAGTCCTGATTATAAGAATAAACATTAACAATCCTTAACGTTTTTCACAGGTTTGCAGAAAGCTGTAATAAATTGATCGTATCTATCTAAAAATAATGAAGATGAATAAAAAAAAGCATGAGTAAACTGTCCGAACAAGGCACCAACTTTGACATAAAAAACAAATGCAAACTATTATGTTGTTGTTGTTTTTTATTTTATTAGGAGTGATTTTCATTGCTCATAACCAATTATAAATATACTGAGTTTTTCTTCAATTTATTGCTGATAAAACCAAATACAAATCGTATGTAGCAGTTACTGTCTGTTAAGCGCCTGCAGGCGTCTGCAAGGTGTGAAGCGTCTCCGTAAGATCTCGTTCAAATCCCGTTCAGTTATCTTACTGTCTCGAGTAACCATCGGACCATTTCATATCTCTTGTCAGGTTTTTATGCCCATGATATGCAGCATTGCATCTTTAACAATCTTTAGTTACTTGTACATGTTCATGAATTATTAAATGTTTAATACCACTCATTCACTGAAAAGGGCGGACCCGGATCCATTATTTAGCAATACTCATACACGGATTCGGATACGGTGTGTATATATATAATATCACATCAAACTGACAAAAGCTGAAATATTACTAATCAAACCACAATAACTGTATATATGAACAGATTGAGGAAATAGTTCACGTTTTATATGTTGATAATGATGTAACACAAGTGAAAGACGGAACAGGATCTAATATTTAACAATACATGTTATTGACTACACTATATATATAACCCCTTTGTTGTGAAATAAAATAACTCTTGCTTATAATTAGATACAGAAAATGGTCTCTCCCCCGTTTCTTCTCTCTCTCTCTCTCTCTCTTTAAGTTACATTTTTTTAAATTATATTTCATTAACAAGCGATAATTGAATTAATCAAAAGGCATCGTGAAATTTCAGTAAATAAGAATTATTAATTCATTCAAGTTTGAGGCAGTCAGTTTATATATGAACATGTTATTATAAATTAAAATCATATGTTTATACTTATGCTGCAATTTAATGTTGATAACAGATTATAGATATACATATATGTTTATCTCTATGAATTATACTTATCAAACAACATAACAAAAATATCCCTATATAGTGTATGGATGGTACGCTTCCTCCGACATTCTAAAGTAGTTTGTCAATATAGCGTCCGAGTCCGTTTCTTAGAAAGGGCGCGGTATTCTGAATGATGATAAATCCGAATCTTATTTCGTTGAATGGGCGAAGTGTTCCGATTGAGGCTAGGGGAAGGACACCTCAGCCTTGCGGTTCAGTAACCTTAACCCTCGCTGCCGTGAGCAATATCGCTGTGTATAAAATATAAGCTAGGTACCAACTCGCAACCGTTAGCTAACGTAGCGACCGTTAGTGGTTACTGAACGCGCTGTTGGACATTAACAGAGCTGTGCACAAAAGATATAGGCTTTACCATGCCTTCAGAATTCTGGACAAAGTAAGTTTGTTGAATTTGTTGTTGATTTTGAAAGTCGTCCGCGTTCGTGTGTTCTTGTATCTCTTTAATATGTGCTGCTGCAATAAAAAAGAAAATAAGGTTATTGCTCTCTCTCTCTCTCTCTCTCTCTCTCTGCAATATAATTGTAATGGATTCGAATGCAGCATGGTACACAGGTTTTTATCATTCCTTGACTTCGGATTCCTTTTTATGCATATATGATTGATCGAGAATATATTCCCGACCAACCGTAATATAAACCAGATTATATATATCATGTCATGTTTGGTGTTAATGAAAATGATACTGATGTAAACATATTATATATAATATCTCTTTGAATGTATATTTATCAAACAACATAACAAACATATCCCTATAAAGTGTATGGATGGTACGCTTCCTCCGACATTCTAAAGTAGTTTGTCAATATAGCGTCCGAGTCCGTTTCGTAGAAAGGGCGCGGTATTCCGAATCAGAATCCTGGACAAAGTAAGTTTGTTGAATTTGTTGTTGATTTTGAAAGTCGTCCGCTTTCGTGTGTTCTTTTATCTCGTTATGTGCTGTTGCAATATAAACTTTACGAAAATAAATTAATTATTGTAATTTTATTTACAGAACCTTATTTTTAAACATAATTTTTTTTAAATATTGGGTCATATACCTTATTAATTACTACAGATGATACTAGTCCATGATAAACTATTATTGATACATCTTTCTTAAAGTTTCTTCTTAGTTTTTTGTAATGGCCAGCAATCATTTTCTGATTACTAAGGCCATATTTCAGACCTTACGGTCAAGAATTTCGCACGTGTGGGTCCTTTTTTTTCTAAACAGACAGCATCGGAAAAGACAGTAGTTAAATACAAGGGAGTCCGGGTGCGATACCCTAGCTCATTTTGCGAATAGACCCCTTGGTTCTTTTACGTGCCCGGTGTATAGTACTGACACAAGGGAGAGAGTTCCTAGGTAGAACCAGTGCTGAGTATTCCGAGTTCCCATAGCAACCCAATTTTGCCGAGTGCCAGGCAAGGGTTTACCTGGTACCAATTTTATACGTTTTTGGTCGCCGTAGGAAGTGCCGCGGCTGGGAATCGAACCCCAGACCTATCGAACTCAAAGCGGACACTCTACCACTGAGCTATTGCGCCGGTCTGTATAAATCGTATAAACGGATCACGGGAATATAACACGCAATATACACGGGTTGTTGCATTTACAAACAGATCATGTCATTATGCATACATTACAAACAGACAACAGAGATTACTGGTGAAAGCGCGAGACATGGCAAATTTCCTAATAATATTAATTCGCATTAATTTGGTAAACGTGTCTGCATGCTTATAGCCATTCCAATATCAATAGATAATGCTTTATAAACTGACGTAGAAGTATGATATTTTCAAAATTGTAATACATCCAAAAACAAAACGTTTGATAGAAGTACACTCTGTTACTTAAAAATCTGTATGTGATCATTGTATATAATTATCGATAAATTGTTGTTTAAAAACTAATATAAATGGTACGTCCCAAATAGTATTATTAGAGAACAAAAATCGATAAAGATATATATCAAGATATTGATGTTGTTTGGTGTTAGGATTTTATCAGGAATTATTACAGTATGTTATATTTCATTAAAAACATTTTCAATTTAAGTGACCGTACTAACATGTTGAAGACAGAGACATCTTCCCGCGCACAATCTTTCTCGCGTGCGTTCACAAGTCATGGTACTTGAACAGTGTTAAATCAACCTCGATTCTTACAACGACGGTCTTTTAATGATACAAGTAAATGTTTCTTATAAGGGTAGTTCCATGACTAGTTGACTCACTTTTGAAGCGAACCGCTACCGTGACTATTTGAAAGATCAATTCGCCTGTCTCCGGAACATGAAATAAACCATTCTATTTGCAAATCAAAAACAGCGACACTACAGAGAATATTACTACTTTCAGACGCATGCACTAAATTTAATTCAGTAATAACTTACTCACATCAAATAAAAAACCGTGATTCGTATCTTTCTGGTTCATTTCATACACTTGCCCTGCATATCAAATTATGTTATTTAATAGTCTGTAAATGTAAATGTAAATTAGCATCATCAAAAATACTCTTATGGCAGTTAAGTAGGCCAAATGGTAAAGTGGGAGTCCACATGAATTTAATACCTCAACCTAAAATAGTATCTAGTTATACGGCAATGTTGTTAGACTCTGTAAAGGGGCCAAATATGTAAATAGATATGTATCCTTTTGGCGGATAGACGGAGTTGTTTTAAAAAAAAACAACTTCTGGTACAAGCAGTTTTGTAGTCCGTGTGGGACAGCCGAAAATAGCAGTACTGATTCAGTGCTATGATTTGGGCAGATGTATTGTCAAATGAATCAATACATCTTTAAGTGTATATTATTTTAATTGCACATATAGGCACTAGACATTTGTAACCAAAAACAATCCATAACAAGAGCTGTCAGTACTCGACTGACTCGACTATTCAAATGATTGTCAATATAGAAAGATACTGCAGTAAAAGGCAAAATATGAATCATTGTATTATCAAAAAGTAAACAAAGGATATAACATCTCCTGGTGGCCATATTTTATTTTTTTTTAAAAATGCGATCCTAGAAGAAAGTGACCCAAGGAACCTCTGTGCCAAAAACAATAAATTTAGCCAGTACTTTTGGACAAGAACATTTTTGAAATTTTCATATTTTTCACCTTTTCAGTTGCAATGGCAACAAGATTTCTGCCTGGAATGATTTTGTTTAACTTTGAATGCGGGCAACCTAAGTAACATTCCTGTAAAGTTTTGTTAAAATTGGTCAAGTAGTTTAAGATAAGTGCTTTAAGTAAAATGTTGACGTCAAATGACTGACGCTGGACGCCGGACATTCAACAGCCAGAATAACTCACCTTTGAACATGTTGTGCTCAGGTGAGCAAGCGAAGTGGTCCAGAAAACTTAACCAAGATTCTAAGTCGAAGAAAGGGTATAATTTGGTAAAAATCCATGACATAGTTATCTCCTCTTGCCTACAGGTTGGGGTGGTGGTCATATTTAAGTATTCAAAGTATCAAAAGCAATACCTTAAGGGGTTGAGTGAAAAAGAGAGGTGGTACAAAAACTTAACCAAGATTCTAAGTCGAAAAGGGGCATAATTTGGTCAAAATCCATGACTGAATCATCTCCTCTTGCCTACAGGTTGGGGTGGTGGTCATATACAAGTATTCCAAATATCAATGCAATACTTTAAGGGGTTCAGTGAAAAAGTGAGGTGGTACAAAAAACTTAACCGTTACGGCCACACCGACGCTCGGATGAGTAGAATAGCCCTCCATATTCTTCGAATAGTCGAGCTAAAAATGTATTGAACAATGTCACATTTTTATTTTTGTTCCGACATATGTATGATGCAGTGCCTGTATTTTTAATTGAATCTTCATAAAACTTGGTATCACTGGGATCGAGCTTTAATGTTTGAATCTTATCTTTGTTTGTTGTTGGGTTTAACGACCCATCGACAGTATTTCAGTCATTTTGAGAAAATGTATACTTGAGACAGATATAGTGCTGCCGTACTGCAGAATCACGCCGTAGAAGTTCGAATTTTCGTGTCAAAATTGGTTTTGATATCAACTCAAATTTTAGGTAGTGGGAACAACATATCATAAAACAATGCATGTTTGCGGATTTCTACTATTATTGCTTTGTGTCCAACTTATTAAAAATCTTCAATATACAGTTTGAAAACAACCCCTTTTTAGCAATCTTCACCACCTGTATGGGTAGACAAAAGATCTTGATAACGTGTGTATGGACCAGGATTCCACAGTCTGTCACTAAATTTGTGTCGGCCCCATTTAATATATATTAATATATAAATAATATTCCATTGTAAGTATTGATGATTTGCTTTGTTGTTTTAGTGAAAAAAAATAATCTTGTTCCTACCCTGCATAAGACAGACAATTCTATAGGCCTAAGATCAAAACGGTGATTCCAAGACTAGTTGGCCTAATGTCAGGATAATTAGACTGGGTGTGGTATCATGCCACTTGTCTACCGAGTGATTACTCAGTGAGGCAGCACTATAATTGTCTCAAGAAGACAATAAAGGTCGAATTACTGAAATGACAGTAAGCCCAATAAAAACAAACAATTTACATACAAGTTTCTCATTTCAGTCACTACAAATGGGTGGTTCTTGCGGCGTGTATGCTGATAGCATGGATGAACTTCGGTTTCATTTTCTGCTTCGGCGCTCTCTTCCTCGCCATCATGGAGCGGTACGATGAAACCAGGTCGTCAACGGCGACAGTGCATTCTGTGCTGATTGGCGTCACTATGAGTTTCGGTACGGTTAATCTTTGTTGTTGTTTCTTATTTTAGACTTTAAACTTACGAGGGAAAGAATTTTGCACTTTAAGTATCCTCTCATAATTAATATGATCTACAATGCTTAAAAGACTTAGTGCAATGTTCATGACTTCGATTTAAGTCCTTTCTCAACTTTTAGGCTTGATTTACAATTATAACATTCACATCACTGAGACATGTATATTAATGATGGATGGATATACTTAAGTGTGTTATTCTTTTAGCATAGTTACCATCAGATAATACCCGATTTATTAGATCAACACATAATCCACAAATCGGTGACATATGGTATTCATTGTCTGAAACGCGTTTGAATGTCGACTCCCGTAGTTGATGACGAAGAGTAACGGATCGAATTAATCGTGGGTATCCGACGATAAAGCATTACATGCATTAAAATAATGACAAAAATACGTAAACTGTCAAAAACAAGCCTACTACATATAAAGTGCATTCTGACAATATTTCAGTCATGAAATAAACCAAAATCCGTGGCTAAAAAATGCCAGAAACGCTGTGATGCATTATGTGCGAATAATATTTTGTGAGAGTTTGCATCACGGATAAAAAGCGTGCACTAAATATTTCAAAAATTCGTGCAAGCCACCTCATGTAGGGAAGGGGGATCATTATCATCTCTTGACACAAGTAAATATCTCAACCATATAAGGTAACTGACCTAGGTACAGTGTACACTGCTTTAAAGTACAATGTATATCCATGACACTATGGTACAAGAAAACTTGTCGTGATTAGCCGTCATTGCAGGAAAATGATGTAATATCCATTTCGCTGCTCTGGTACTTGCTTGTAATATGTTTGGAATCAGCATGTAGAAAGACTCGTTTTGAGATGGCCCCTATGACATTCACATCTGTTGGGTTTCGTACTGGCTGGTGAAAGTAATTTCAGCATGATAACAATATGACTAAATCGAAGATTTACATGTATAGTAGGTAACTTGTAATCAAAAAGTATAAATAATAAAGTGGTGTAATTTGTTTTAGAACCCTCGTTTACCACTTTCAAATGATGTTATTATTGTTAGCAGTAAGGGTGTAAGTGCGAAAACGGCAAGTACGCGTAAACTTGATTTTGTGTAAGTACAATAAAATACTCAAACGTTTAGCTTAATTTTAAATATCGGAAAACATAACGACATTTGCCATGAATATCATAGACAGTTTCAAGAAAAGAAAAGAATTATATCTATATATTGATATTTTCCTTTACAAAATCACATTCTGTAAAGACAGACACGGAGAAACGCAAAACACTGTTCAGCAAATAAGAACCGTCATAGCAACAGAGCCGACAGGAGCGAGTCTGGAATAAAATGACTGAATGAAAAAGAACCTAAAATCACTATTAATTTTACCCCTGCGTAAAAGGTCGCAATATGACATAAAGGACCTTAGGTGAATTACCCAAATGTATAACTTTTGTAGGTGGATGGGTAAATTTGCAACTGAAATATGCTGCTCGACCAGGACGACCTACACCATCTTCGACTAAAAACATCGGAAAATCGGCAATATCCTCCAAAATAATGCTCAATTCACAGAGAGAAAGTTGTCTTAACTAGATTTCATGAAGAAACATACAAATGTATGTACAAACGTTAGAAAATAAATACAAGACCTTAAAAATAACAAAGCAAAAGAATTACATAAGAATTATATGTAAGAATTACAGCATTTTTTATCAATAAAAAGTTAATGCGTTATTTTATTTGTAACTTGCAATAACATACGACAACCTGTCTTCACAAAGCACAAAGCGAGAATGCTCATATTGCGCGGTCAAAATGACCACCTGGCCAATCATGTAAGCCCAAGCCAATCAAAAGTGAGTAAGTAATATATATCCAAAACTCAAGGGTTATATATGTAAAAACAGGTTAACAGAAACCAACGACCTCACACCGGTATGAACGAACCCCGTCACGCATGTGTAACACGAGTTCAAAAATACAATTTGAGCTCGAAATTTGGCTAAACAAGACCAGAATATACCTTTCTGCGCAATACTGCTTTTAAATTAATCTATAAATAAATATCTTTCCCGCTTCCTAAAATGATTCTGTCCATTTTCTGACACATTAAGTAACTTAGAAAAGGATATTGTGGCTGCAGATTGCACTTCCCCTAACCAGTTTTAAGCACTGCAAAAACTGTTATTAAACATGTTTTGATATACACCTGTGCTGCGTCTTTTTCCACTTTATAAAATTGTTTCCACACACACACACACATATGCACAGATGCACACATTTATCTCAGAATTTCAAATTAAGATTCATTGACTTGTTCTTATGCACATCTCCAGTTTTAAAGCAGTGAAAATCTAAGCCCCAATATTTTCATTTATGACTAGGTCAACTGTTCACAAACAGTATCATGAACAAAAGCATGTGCTCTTTTGTGTAAACCAAGTTGACCACTGGATCCCCTATTATCCCTATGTAGCCATTGAATAGCCTGTAAGTGGAAATGAATACATCTATAAAAAGGTCTGTTGTTGCACGCGTAGCATCTGCGGAAGGCATAGATATAAACATAGACGACTTGTGGCGAGCGTTATTTTCCGATTTATGCATGGTTAAAAGATGACGAAATTAAATCACGCCATATGACACCTAAAGTAAACGATTTTATGAGGAGTGAGGAAGAACGTTATGAAACAAGATGGCGGAAAGTAAAGTGAAACCGGTAACGAGCTTTACTTTCCGCCATCTTGTTACAGAGTAAACGGGGTTTTTGATTACTGAAATGTCCGAGTTATAAAATGTATATAGTGCATTCATCAAAATACTACAAAATGGAACGAGTGCGGCGGCCATTTTGTAAACATGAACGCCGTTCTTATTGTTTGTTTACACTAACTAGTGCAACAAATGCGCAGAATGACATGCGGATTCAGCGATTGTAAAACAAATACGCCCAACGTGTCTTCTAAACGTATTAGTACCACATTGAAACCTGTCCTTTTTTAGCTCACCTGAGCACAAAGTGCTCAAGGTGAGCTTTTGTGATCGCCCTTCGTCCGGCGTCCGTCGTCGTGCGTCGTGCGTCGTCAGTCGTCCGTCGTCCGTCGTCAACAATTTGCTTTAAACGACATCTCCTCTGAAACCGCTGGACAGAATTTAATGAAACTTGGCAGGAATGTTCCTTGGGTGAGGCTCTACAAAAGTTGCTAAAATAAAGTTGATCCATGAAGAACTCTGGTTGCCATGGCAACAAAAAGAAAAATAATTTGAAAACTTTAAAAATCATCTCCTTCAAAACTACTGGCCAGATTTCAAAATAATTTGATACAGATGTTCCTTGGGTCAACCTCTACCAAAGTTGCTAAAATTATTCCGATCCGAAAAAAAACATGGCCGCCAGGGGCGGGGCTTATTTGCCTTATATGTATATAGAGAAACCTTTAAACAACATCTCCTCTGAAACCACTGGACATAATTTGATTAAAATTGGCAGGGATGATCCTTGGGTCAACCTTCACAAAAGTTGCTAAAATAAACTTGATCCATGTAGAACTCTGGTTGCCATGGCAACTAAAAAAAGAGAAAAAAAAAACTTTAAAAATCATCTTCTTCAAAACTACTGGCCAGATTTTAAAATAAATTGGTACAGATATTCCTTGGGCCAACCTCTACCAAAGTTGCTAAAATTATTCTGATCCGTAGAAAAACATGGCCGCCAGGGGCGGGGCTTATTTGCCTTATATGTATATAGAGAAACCTTTAAACAACATCTCCTCTGAAACCACTGGACAGAATTTGATTAAACTTGGCAGGGATGATCCTTGGGTCAACCTTCACAAAAGCTGCTAAAATAAACTTGATCCATGTAGAACTCTGGTTGCCATGGCAACAAAAAGAGAAAAAAATGAAAACTTTAAAAATCATCTTCTTCAAAACAACTGTCCAGATTTTAAAATAAATTGGCACAGATGTTCCTTGGGTCAACCTCTACCAAAGTTGCTAAAATTATTCCGATCCGTAAATAAACATGGCAGCCAGGGGCGGGGCTTATTTGCCTTATATGTATATAGAGAAACCTTTAAACAACATCTCCTCTGAAACCACTGGACAGATTTAGATTAAACTTGGCAGGGATGATCCTTGGGTCAACCTTCACAAAAGCTGCTAAAATAAACTTGATCCATGTAGAACTCTGGTTGCCATGGCAACAAAAAGAGAAAAAAATGAAAACTTTAAAAATCATCTTCTTCAAAACAACTGTCCAGATTTTAAAATAAATTGGTACAGATGTTCCTTGGGTCAACCTCTACCAAAGTTGCTAAAATTATTCCGATCCGTAAATAAACATGGCAGCCAGGGGCGGGGCTTATTTGCCTTATATGTATATAGAGAAACCTTTAAACAACATCTCCTCTGAAACCACTGGACAGATTTAGATTAAACTTGGCAGGGATGATCCTTGGGTCAACCTTCACAAAAGCTGCTAAAATAAACTTGATCCATGTAGAACTCTGGTTGCCATGGCAACTAAAAAAAGAGAAAAAAAACAACTTTAAAAATCATCTTCTTCAAAACTACTGGCCAGATTTTAAAATAAATTGGTACAGATATTCCTTGGGCCAACCTATTTATCTCAGGTGAGCGATTTAGGGCCATCATGGGCCTCTTGTTTTATTTTCCACACTTTAATCGGTAAAATTTGCAGTTGAATATGTAATTTTTACAGTTTAAACTGTAGATTTTACAGATAAATTTATAAAATTTACAGTTTAAAGTATACATTTTCAGTATAAAGTATTAATTTTACAGATTAAAGTGTAGAATTAACAGTTTAAAAAATAAATTTAACAGATTAATGTGTGGAAAATAGAACAATAATAAGTGTCAATGTAGCACTAATACGCTTCCGTAGAGGACATCTAAAAATAAACATAAAAATTACCGAAGTGTACCTTTACGGAAGATAATCCATATAAGTTAACATTGAACTCTATGGGAAATATACAATTTCTTTTAATATTAAACAAGATGTGGTCGAAAAACACAATGCCCCCGCCCGAGCCAAACACCATTTGGCACCACTCTGAGGGATTAATGTCAAATAATTGACTTGACTTGACTTAACTTGAAAATTTGAGTTTACCGTCGCTTCGACAGTATTTCAGTCATATAGCGACGTCCAGCTAATTACAGGTGGAGGAAGATCCCGAATGCACGGAGGCATCCGGGTAGAAATACCGATCTGGAAGGCTTCCTCACATGAAAATCCGAATGACCCTACCTGGATTCGAACCCACGCGGCAAAAGACGTCAAATGATTGATGTCAATCAGCAGGCATTCATAAGTGTAGTATGTATGTTAAATTCCATAAACATAAAAGAGGAATGCTCTGGACAAGAACAAAACAAACAATAAAAAGGGGAGATTATAAAAAAAGGCGGTGTTATTTATATTGGGCACTGCACTATTCCTCCTCACCATCATTTTGTTTCACGTTTGAAATCCTTACCTTGTATACTTGTTCCAAAAAATAAAAGAATAAAAAAGTAATGGGAATTATTTAAAATAATGGACCACGTAGAGTTATGGTTCTTTGTCACTGCACTCTTCCTTATTGTCTTTTTTTTTTATTGAAGTCTTAGGTCAATATCTTCTATATTCTTTCAAATATATAGCAAATCATTATGCTCTTGTCATAAATTAGTTATAAATTACATAGCGTTAAAGTTCTTAGGCAAAGCACTTCCCGTTCGCGCCGTCTATTTTTAGGAAGAATTTCATAATTTACGAGTTATTCTCCCGACAAAATTAAAAAAAGAAAAGAAAAAAAAAAGAGTTATGGGTTTTGGCCTAAACTTCTACTGTCGCATTTATTCATATATGAAGTTTTAAGTCAAAACCTTAAACAGTTTTCAAATTATGGCCAGTGATAAATTTGCTGAAACATCCACAAACAAGCAAACAAACATCACATCGTGACAAACAGACAGACAGGGCAAAAACAATACCCCCTCCTCACACACACACACATATCCACGATCACATATCTCGCGGGCATAAAACGAAACTGAATTAAAAGAAAAATCATGCCACATTCTGTTTCAAATTTCATAAATAATGGGGGGTTTTTTCACCATAGAAAAATGGAGGTAATCAATGATTTTTAAGTTTTCATGAAAGATAATTCATAAACCCATGGGAGTTAATTCATGAAAACGAAATAATCAGAGGATTGTTATCTAAAGTACTTCAGCCACTATATATTTTATCAATATTTCTCTTGATTTTATACAGATTAATATTGTCAGGTTATACTTGTATGTTTTGATGGAATTTTTGAAACTAAAAGAGTGGACATGAAAAGTGATTGTTTGAGGTGCAGTCTGTTTTCAGAAAAAAAGAAAATCATAAACCAAATCCCAAAAGATTTGTGTTTGTTAAAACATTTTAATTTGACAATAAAGTAACAGCACCCACTTGTAACTGGACACATCCAAACAAAATAGTATCACTTTATCATTTTTAGTTTTCTGACTTTCTTATTTAAAATATTCATGAGAACAACATCTTAGTAGCACATATATCCTTATTTAGGATCTGTCTTACTCGTTTCATACGGTATTTCAACAATTAAGACGGGACACGTCCAAATAACTATCAAATTTATTTTTGAAACATTCTACAAAGGTACACATGTATCGTAATTTCAGCTGTATTGGTTTCTACCTTACACATAAATACAAAAACGTCCCAAGTGGTATCAGTTAATATACAGTCTGTCAATCATTTTTGCTTACCTTATCGTTGAATGTCCCCGCCCACAATTACTGTTTTTTCCATTCCAGATAGCATCTGCACTTCATGAGCAGTCTTGCTTAAACTTAATAACAATGTTTACGATCATTTATTTCGGCAAAATCTGTGTATGGTTGATATCGAACTAACCATTAAGACAAGTTTGGTGACCCTTATCGAGCAATAGTACTCAGTGGGACAAAATAGAACCGCTTGTTCATTGCTGAAGCTTGCCACCTAAGGATATGACGTAGATTGCGTTATTTGCACTATTTTTGCTAAGCCTCTACCTAAATTTCTTCAAATTCTTCATGACATATGACATTAATTGAGATCACACTGTCATACGATTTGCAGTTTTAATCTAATACTATACTCTTACCCTTCGTGATACTGAAATCTTAATGACACAAGAATCTTCTGTTCGTCAAAGTAATTGTCACCATCAGTTGATGAGGAAAATGTTGACCAAAGTTATATTCATTATCCTAGGTGTCGTGTCGGGGTTCCTGATATCCAGGTTTGGCCATTGGAAGGTCGCCATGGTTGGTTCGTGCCTGGTATCTGCTGGATTTATCATTTCCTTCTTTGCCAAATCCACCATAGAGCTGAACATATATATTGGCGTCATTTCTGGTATGACTGGTTGCTCACTACATACACTGTATATATAAATATTAGTCACGTAGGAATTTTATTTACTTAGACAATAATTCAACTTTCATTGACAGCGTATGAGTAAATATCGTAACTTCTGAAAATGTTGCATAACGTTGAAAAGATTAAAGATAAAACGTTGCTGAATGTAAAATGACAAGAACTTATTCTAAAATTCTTCCTCCTCTCTCAACCAATATCATACTTATATTTCTACTACACTAAAACCGACTCAGTTTAACATACTAAGTATCTATTTTTCAGCCGTTGGCATTTCCATGACGTTTATAAGCAGTGCAGTGACTTTGGGCATTGTCTTTACTGGACCCAGGCGCCTTCTCGCCTTGACCTTGCTAAACTCCGCCGTTAGTTTGTCGGGTCTTACATACCCTTATTTAATTAAATGGCTTTTGGAAAAATATGCTCTGAATGGAACATTCCTGATTCTTGGTGGCATATTCTTGAACTCCTTTTTACCAGTGTTTGTTTTGAAAGGCGTGCAGTCAGTTGACATTAAGGAAATAACTGAGAATGGGGATGTGTTAAATGCTAAGGACATTAGCGAAACAAGTGATTCGAAAGAAATAATTATCAGCGTAATTTCTGATTCAGATGGATCTATTAATGTGACGGGATCTGCAGATAATAGACATTCGGTCGACGTCATAGCTAAGTCTGGTGACATAGGAAAAAGGAAATATGGACTTTGTTCCATTCCCTACATTTTCCTTATCCTAGGAACTGGTCTATCTGTCTCTGCAATAAACGGGTACAGTGCGGTAGTCCTTGACATCTTCAAATGGAAAGGTTACAGTAACACCGAAGGACTCTTATCATTTCTACCATTCAACATCCTCAGTTTGGTTGCTCGTATTATTCCCGGCCTCCTTAAACAGAAGAAAGGTATTAACTGTCTGATACTTCCTATATTATTTTCTATCAGCGGGGGTATTGGCCAGCTGATTATATTGTTCTCCTCTGGATTCATTGCGATGCTGATAGGCGCAGGATTGTCCGGCGCAACAATTGGTGGTGTCACTTCGGCTGGATCAGTGGCCGTTGTAAATGTGGTAGGACTTAAGATGTTTCCAGTTGCTTTCGGCCTGATGCAAACAACAACGGGATTGGCATCTTTAGTCACTGGTCCATTATATGGTGAGTATTTCTGTAATATTCTTAAGATTTCAGTTGAGGTTCTTTATATCGCCTGTTCTACTTGTGCTTTGGAATGGATATAAAGCGCTAGATATTTCCAAAGTAAATATCGGTACCTCTGTTATATATTGCAAGGGCATTTTCATTTCCAATATTATTCCAAACTGAAATGAAACTGTTTGCTAGCAGAACTCAGGCATAGTGCATCACCTTGATCAAACGCAATTTATGTATAATAAACATTTATTTAAAAAAATACACGTGTGACGTTTCGATAAATCGAGTCGAAATGATCATCATATTTCAATATCTGAGAATGAGAATGTGTGTGTGTGTGTGTTGAAGTTGTCACGTCCGTTTTTTGTTTTGAGGTCATGTGATGATATTATATCCACCTTTTCTCTTCCAGGAGTCATTCGGGACGAGACATATTCTTACCAACTGGTGCTCATCCTAACCACGGTTCTACTGGGGGTCGGGGCTGTACTTTTTCTTTTATGTATGATAGTACGTTACTCAAGACGTAACCAGACTAAGCAACCGTACACGTGATTATCCATAACATCACGTGTTCTTGTATATTGTATAAAGTTTGTAAAATGGAGTTGCTAACATGGGTAAAATTATTCAGGAATTTTCCTTAATTTCAGGATTTGAATATTGTCAAATGATTATTTTATAAAACTATGTCAAACTTCCTAAAATCAGAATGTTCAGGGGGGAGTATCCAACTTTTACCCATGTGCTAATAATAAAGTGAAAATAAGATTTGTTGAAAAACAAAGAAAATATGCATCTCTAAAACAAGGAAAGATCATTAGACAGAAATTGGTAATCATACCATTTATATACGCGTATTAAGACGAAACTGGTCCAATCTCAGATTTAGCATTTGCTCACATTTCGCTAACTGAATCTGACCACTTCATGTTGCAGGTCGTCTCAGATTAACTTTTGTGTAAGCCAATCAAATCGGCGCATACAAAATCGTTAGGTATAACCAGGGGAAGTAACCGCATCAGTACATATGAATAAATTACAAGATGGTATCATGTTGGGAGAACTACCACACAGTCCCACAGAGTGCCAAATCAACTTCTTTTTTTCACAGCAATTGTTGAGACATCTTTTTTAATGATTTACTGATTGTGGATTTTTTTTGCGCAATCGACGCAATGGAAAATAAAACACATAATGAAAAAATCATTTTCCAAGTAGCTTTATTAAACGCTTTTATTTAAAAAAAAATCCATTGCTTCTTTAAGGACAACCCAACAAGTCAGCTTTGAAACGCGCTATTTAATTGCATTAACATCGAGTACTTGTTTATGCATTAATATTACATATACTTCAAAGTTCAATCTGACGTGACCTTTTATGCAATGTTGTCAGAACCTAAACGCGGATAGTAGAGGAGCGCAAATTAGGATTTGGTTTTAATGAGATAGAAACTAGTCATCGGTCCTCTTATATACGCATATTTAGACGAAACTGGTCATTGGCCCGCTAATGAACGTTTATCTAGACGACACTGCTCATTGGCCCTCTTATGTACGAATAACTGGACCAAACTGGTCATGGGTCCTCTTATATACGACTATCTGGACGACACTGCTTATTGGAACACTTATATACGACTATCTGGACAAAAATGGTCATCGGTCTACTTATATACGTATATCTAGTCGGTACTGGTCATTGGCCCTCTTATGTACTATATCTAGACGACACTGCTCATTGGCCCCCTTATGTAGGCATATCTGGACGAAACTGTCCATCGACCCTGTTGTATATGTATGTCTAGACGAACCTTGACATCGACCCTGTTGTATATGCATGTCTAGACGAACCTTTACATCGACCCTGTTGTATATGCATGTCTAGACGAACCTTGACATCGACCCTGTTATATATGCATGTCTAGACGAACCTTGACAACGACCCTGTTGTATATGCATGTCTAGACGAACCTTGACAACGACCCTGTTGCATATGCATGTCTAGACGAACCTTGACAACGACCCTGTTGTATATGTATGTCTAGACGAACCTTGACATCGACCCTGTTGTATATGCATGTCTAGACGAACCTTGACATCGACCCTGTTGTATATGCATGTCTAGACGAACCTGACAACGACCCTGTTGTATATGCATGTCTAGACGAACCTTGACAACGACCCTGTTGTATATGCATGTCTAGACGAACCTTGACATCGACCCTGTTGTATATGTATGTCTAGACGAACCTTGACATCGACCCTGTTGTATATGCATGTCTAGACGAACCTTGACATCGACCCTGTTGTATATGTATGTCTAGACGAACGTTGACATCGACCCTGTTGTATATGTATGTCTAGACGAACCTTGACAATGACCCTGTTGTATATGTATGTCTAGACGAACCTTGACATCGACCCTGTTGTATATGTATGTCTAGACGAACCTTGACATCGACTCTGTTGTAAATGTATGTCTAGACGAACCTTGACAACGACCCTGTTGTATATGTATGTCTAGACGAACCTTGACATCGACCCTGTTGTATATGTATGTCTAGACGAACCTTGACATCGACCCTGTTGTATATGTATGTCTAGACGAACCTTGACATCGACCCTGTTGTATATGCATGTCTAGACGAACCTTGACATCGACCCTGTTGTATATGTATGTCTAGACGAACCTTGACAACGACCCTG
>CM037777.1:69719062-69769062 GCA_021229015.1 Solen grandis
TTGTATATGTATGTCTAGACGAACCTTGACATCGACCCTGTTGTATATGTATGTCTAGACGAACCTTGACATCGACCCTGTTGTAAATGTATGTCTAGACGAACCTTGAAAACGACCCTGTTGTATATGTATGTCTAGACGAACCTTGACATCGACCCTGTTGTATATGTATGTCTAGACGAACCTTGACATCGACCCTGTTGTATATGTATGTCTAGACGAACCTTGACAACGACCCTGTTGTATATGTATGTCTAGACGAACCTTGACATCGACCCTGTTGTATATGTATGTCTAGACGAAACTTGACATCGACCCTGTTGTATATGCATGTCTAGACGAAACTTGACATCGACCCTGTTGTATATGCATGTCTAGACGAACCTTGACATCGACCCTGTTGTATATGCATGTCTAGACGAACCTTGACATCGACCCTGTTGTATATGTATGTCTAGACGAACCTTGACATCGACCCTGTTGTATGTGCATGTCTAGACGAACCTTGACAACGACCCTGTTGTATATGCATGTCTAGACGAACCTTGACATCGACCCTGTTGTAAATGTATGTCTAGACGAACCTTGACAACGACCCCGTTGCATATGCACGTCTAGACGAACCTTGACATCGACCCTGTTGTATATGCATGTCTAGACGAACCTTGACATCGACCCTGTTGTATATGTATGTCTAGACGAACCTTGACAACGACCCTGTTGTATATGTATGTCTAGACGAACCTTGACAACGACCCTGTTGTATATGCATGTCTAGACGAACCTTGACAACGACCCTGTTGTATATGCATGTCTAGACGAACCTTGACATCGACCCTGTTGTATATCATGTCTAGACGAACCTTGACATCGACCCTGTTGTATATGTATGTCTAGACGAACCTTGACATCGACCCTGTTGTATATGTATGTCTAGACGAACCTTGACAACGACCCTGTTGTAAATGTATGTCTAGACGAACCTTGACAACGACCCTGTTGCATATGCACGTCTAGACGAACCTTGACATCGACCCTGTTGTATATGCATGTCTAGACGAACCTTGACATCGACCCTGTTGTATATGTATGTCTAGACGAACCTTGACATCGACCCTGTTGTATATGTATGTCTAGACGAACCTTGACACACCCTGTTGTATATGATGTCTAACGAACCTTGCAACGCCCTTAACCCTGTTGTATATGCATGTCTAGACGAACCTTGACAACGACCCTATATATACGTTTATCTACACGAAACTCGTCATGGCCCTCTTTTGTACGCATATCATGGCAAAACTGGTCATCGACCCTCTTATATATCAAAACAAAACTTATCATTGATCCACTCGTATAAGCATATCAAGGCAAAACGACCCACTAATATACACATATTCAGGCGAAATTGGTATATAGGCATATCTAGGAGAAGCTGGTCAAAGGACCTCTCATATAATGTTATCTAGACGAAACAGGCCATCGACTCTCTTATGTGCGAATGTTCAACGGCCTATTTATATATGCATATCATGGCTCAATCTTATCTTATCATATCTTAATGATCCTCTTATATTCAAATATCTAGACAAACTTGCCATTGATCCTCTTATATAAAAATATCTAGACACACTTGTTATTGATCCTCTTATATACAAATATCTAGACAAACTTGCCATTGATCCTCTTATATAAAAATATCTAGACACACTTGTTATTGATCCTCTTATATACAAATATCTAGACAAACTTGTTATTGATCCCCTTATATACAAATATCTAGACAAACAGATCATCGAACCTTTTATATACGCATAAACAGACGAAACTGTTCATCGACTCTCTTATGTGCGAATGTTCAACGCTATTTCTTAATGATCCTCTTATATTCAAATATCTAGACAAACTTGCCATTGATCCTCTTATATAAAAATATCTAGACACAATTGTTATTGATCCTTATATACAAATATCTAGACAAGCTTGTTATTGATCCTCTTATATACAAATATCTAGACACACTTGTCATTGATCCTCTTATATACAAATATCTAGACAAACTTGCCATTGATCCTCTTATATACAAATATCTAGACAAACTTGTTATTGATCCTCTTATATACAAATATCTAGACAAACTTGTCATTGATCCTCTTATATACAAATATCTAGACAAACTTGTCATTGATCCTCTTATATACAAATATCTAGACAAACTTGTTATTGATCCTCTTATATACAAATATCTAGACAAACTTGTTATTGATCCTCTTATATACAAATATCTAGACACACTTGTCATTGATCCTCTTATATACAAATATCTAGACAAACTTGTCATTGATCCTCTTATATACAAATATCTAGACAAACTTGTTATTGATCCTCTTATATACAAATATCTAGACACACTTGTCATTGATCCTCTTATATACAAATATCTAGACACACTTGTCATTGATCCTCTTATATACAAATATCTAGACAAACTTGCCATTGATCCTCTTATATACAAATATCTAGACAAACTTGTCATTGATCCTCTTATATACAAATATCTAGACAAACTTGTCATTGATCCTCTTATATACAAATATCTAGACACACTTGTCATTGATCCTTTATATACAAATATCTAGACACACTTGTCATTGATCCTCTTATATACAAATATCTAGACACACTTGTCATTGATCCTTTTATATACAAATATCTAGACACACTTGTCATTGATCCTCTTATATACAAATCTAGACAAACTTGCCATTGATCCTTTATATACAAATATCTAGAAAACTTGTCATTGATCCTCTTATATACAAATATCTAGACAAACTTGTCATTGATCCTCTTATATACAAATATCTAGACACACTTGTCATTGATCCTCTTATATACAAATATCTAGACAAACTTGCCATTGATCCTCTTATATACAAATATCTAGACAAACTTGCCATTGATCCTCTTATATACAAATATCTAGACAAACTTGTCATTGATCCTCTTATATACAAATATCTAGATGATCAAATTTGTTATTGATTCTCTTATATACAAATATCTAGACAACTTGTCATTGAATCCTCTTATATACAAATATCTAAACACTTGTCATTGATCCTCTTATATACAAATATCTAGACAACTTGTTATTGATCCATATATAACAATTAATCCTAACAAATTTTTATGATTCTCTTTATATCAAATATCTAGACAAACTTGCATTGATCCTCTTATCTTATATACAAATATCTAGACAAACTTGTCATTGATCCTCTTATATACAAATATCTAGACAACTTGTCATTGATCCTCTTATATACAAATATCTAGACAAACTTGTCATTGATCCTCTTATATACAAATACTAGACACACTTGTCATTGATCCTCTTTATACAAATATCAACACACTTTCATTGACCACTTATATTCAATATCTAGACAAACTTTTCATTGATACTCTTTATACAAATATCTAGACAAATTGTTATTGATCCTCTTATATCAAATATCTAGACACACTTGCATTGATCCTCTTATATACAAATATCTAGACACACTTGTTATTGATCCTCTTATATACAAATATCTAGACAACTTGTTATTGATCCTCTTATATACAAAAATCTAGACAAACTTGTCATTGATCTCTTATATACAATTCTGCCCTTTCATTGACCCTTATAATTCTAGACACACTTGCCATTGATCCTCTTATATAAATTCTAGACACTTGTTATTGATCCTCTTAATACAAATATCTAGAAAATTTGTTTGATCCTCTTTATAAATATCTAGACAATGTCTGATCCTTTATATACAAATTCTGACAATTTGACTCTTATACAATATCTAGACAAACTTGCATGATCTTATATACAATATCTAGCCACTCATTGATCTCTTATAACAAATATCTAGACCACTGCATTGATCCTCTTTATACAAATATCTAGACAACTTGTATTGATCTCTTATATAAAATTTAGACCTTTATTACTTTATATCAAATTTAGACCCTTTCATTACTATATTCAAATTCTAACAAATCATATCTTTTTTGACATTGCTTATCCTCTATACAAATATCAGACAACTTGATTGTCTTTAATCAATATAGACAAACTTGTCATTGATCTCTTATTAAAATATCTAGAAATTGTATTGATCTTTACAAATCTGACAAATGTTTGTCTCTTACAAATATAGAATTGTTTGATCCTTATAAATATCTAGACAACTTGTATTGATCCTCTTATTACAATATCTAGACAAATTGTCTGATCCTCTTATAACAAATATCTAGACAACTTGTCATGATCTCTTATATCAAATTTAGAAAACTTGCATTGATCTCTTAACAAATATTAGACACACTTGTATTGATCTCTTTATAAAATTCTAGACAATTGATTGATCTCTTATATACAAATATTAGACAATTGCATGATCTTATTACAAAATCTAGACAAATTGTCATTGATCCTCTTATACAAATATTAGACAACTTGCATGATCTTATATAAAATATCTGACAACTTGTATTGATCCTCTTATTACAATATCTAGAATGTCATTGATCTCTTATATACAATATCTAGACAACTTGCATTGATCTTTTTATACAATATCTAGACAATTGTATTGATCCTTTATATCAATACAGAACTGTCATTGTCCTTTATATACAATACAGACAACTTGTATGTCCTCTTATACAATATCTAGACAAACTGTATGATCCTTTATATACAATTCTAATTGCATTACTTTATACAATTTAGAACTTTGATCCTCTTTATACATACTGAAGCATGTCTTATAAATCAGACAATTGTCATTATCTTTATACAAATTCTAACAACTTTATTGATCCTTTAATACAATCTAGACACTTCATTTCCTTATATCAAATATAACAATGTATGCTCTAACAAATTAGACAATTGTATGATCCTTTATCAAATTAGACAATTCTTGATCCTTTATACAATAAAATGTTGACTCTTATTACAATTAGACAAACTTGCCATTGATCCTCTTATATACAAATATCTAGACAACTTGTCATTGATCCTCTTATATACAAATATCTAGACACACTTGTCATTGATCCTCTTATATACAAATATCTAGACACACTTGTCATTGATCCTCTTATTACAAATATCTAGACAACTTGTCATTGATCCTCTTATATACAAATATCTAGACACACTTGTCATTGATCCTCTTATATACAAATATCTAGACAACTTTGTCTTATTGATTCTATCTTTATATACAAATATCTAGACAACTTGTTATTGATCCTCTTATATACAAATATCTAGACAAACTTGTCATTGATCCTCTTATATACAAATATCTAGACAACTTGTTATTGATCCTCTTATATACAAATATCTAGACAAACTTGCATTGATCCTCTTATATACAAATATCTAGACAAACTTGTCATTGATCTCTTATATACAAATATCTAGACAAACTTGTATTGATCCTCTTATATACAAATATCTAGACAAACTTGTCATTGACCTCTTATATACAAATATCTAGACAAACTTGCCATTGATCCTCTTATTACAATATCTGACAGAAACTTGTCATTGATCCTCTTATATACAAATATCTAGACAACTTGTCATTGATCCTTTATATACAAATATCTAGACACACTTGTATTGATCCTCTTATATACAAATATCTAGACAACTTGTCATTGATCCTCTTATATACAAATATCTAGACAACTTGTCATTGATCCTTTATATACAAATATCTAGACACACTTGTCATTGATCCTCTTATATACAAATATCTAGACACACTTGTATTGATCCTCTTATATACAAATATCTAGACAAACTTGCATTGATCCTCTATATACAAATATCTAGACAACTTGTCATTGATCCTCTTTATACAAATATCTAGACAAACTTGTCATTGATCCTCTTATATAAATATCTAGACAAACTTGTATGATCCTCTTATATAAAATATTATCTAGATCTCATTGCAATTGTATTGATCTCTTATATACAAATATCTAGACAAATTGTCATTGATCCCTTTATACAAATATCTAGACAAACTTGTCATTGATCCTCTTATATACAATATCTAGACAACTTGTCATTGATCCTCTTATATACAAATCTAGACAACTTGCATTGATCCTCTTATATACAAATATCTAGACAAACTTTCATTGATCTCTTATATACAAATATCTAGACAACTTGTCATTGATCCTCTTATATACAAATATCTAGACAACTTGTATTGATCCTCTATATTACAAATATCTAGACAACTTGTCATTGATCCTCTTATATACAAATATCTAGACAACTTGTATTGATCCTCTTATATACAAATATCTAGACAACTTGTCATTGATCCTCTTATATACAAATATCTAGACAAACTTGTCATTGATCCTCTTATATACAAATATCTAGACAAACTTGTCATTGATCCTCTTATATACAAATATCTAGACAAACTTGTCATTGATCCTCTTATATACAAATATCTAGACAAACTTGTCATTGATCCTCTTATATACAAATATCTAGACAACTTGTCATTGATCCTCTTATATACAAATATCTAGACAAATTTGTTATTGATCTCTTATATACAAATATCTAGACACACTTGTCATTGATCCTCTTATATACAAATATCTAGACACACTTGTTATTGATCCTCTTATATACAAATATCTAGACACACTTGTCATTGATCCTCTTATATACAAATATCTAGACAAACTTGTCATTGATCCTCTTATATACAAATATCTAGACACACTTGTTATTGATCCTCTTATATACAAATATCTAGACAAACTTGCCATTGATCCTCTTATATACAAATATCTAGACACACTTGTCATTGATCCTCTTATATACAAATATCTAGACAAACTTGTCATTGATCCTCTTATATACAAATATCTAGACACACTTGTCATTGATCCTCTTATATACAAATATCTAGACAAACTTGTCATTGATCCTCTTATATACAAATATCTAGACAACTTGTATTGACCTTTATATCATATCTAGACAAACTGTCATATCTCTTATATACATAAAACTTCTCATACTGACGAAACCGTTTATCGCCTCTCTTATATACGAATATTTAGACAAAATGGTCAGCGACCCTTTTATGTGCTCATATCTAGACGAAACTTGCCATCGGCCCTCTGATATACACATATCTTGAAGAAACTTGTAAGTGTCCATTTTATGTATGCATATTAAGGCTTAACTGGTCAATGTTCCTTTTATACACGCATATCAAAGTGAAATTTGTCCGAAACATAAACCTTTATCAACGAGCACCTAATCTACATTCTGGTGTATAATGCCACACATTGTTCATTTGGAGATAAACATACACATGAAATTTTTCCCAGTCACTGATTGGTCAGTTTAACTCATAGAATTATACCTAGTATTACCGAACCCCTTGTAAAATTGTCTATAGCGAACGCCTTGGTCTATTGTTTTAATCCTGCAACCAATTTTGCACTCAAGTTTACTTACAAAACGTATATCCCCACGCTTTTAAATGTTCGATTGACGGTGTCATTTTTTTCTTCTGGTACACACCGTCTATCTACAATGTCCTTAGATTACACCATAAAAGTCAACTCGTTTAATCGAGGCTTTTCAAACGAGCCCGCGGTACAAATATGCGTGTACACCCAAACAATTCATTGGGCCAGTCGCGGTATATATCGGTCGTCGGTCGTATAGCACTAAATAACTGAAACTAGAAAAAATCCCGTGAAACTGCGGGAAAGTTTTTGAACAGGGTTGTTTGCTACAACAGGGTTGGTAGCACACATTTTGAATCGGACTATTTGGTGCTATATTTAGATTTTAAAAGTGAAATCTCCGAAACCGCTAAATCCACAGCTAAGATATTTGGTGTGTGGCAGTGTCTTATAAACTTCTACATTGTTTGTTCAAATCATGACCCTGGAGTCAAAACTGGCCCCGCCCCAGGGGTAACTTGATTTTACATAGACTTATATGGGAAAAAAACTAGATAAATCTTCTTGTCAGAAACCACAAGGTCTGGAGTTTAGATATTTGGTGTGTAACATGGCCTAGTAGGCCTCTACCAAGTTTGTTCAAGTCCTGGATCAAAATTGGCCCCGCTCTTGATATTACACAGATTCCATAATTATACGTAAAATAAATAGGTTAACATTAGATAAGACACTGTTATCTTTTATTCATAATTTTTAGCAAATGAAACCTTAATGTTTTCATTTTGTCGACTTCAATTTTTGACATTTACAACAACAGCTGCAAACTTAAAAAAAAACATTAAAAAAATCTTATTTGGTAAACCCAATTTTAAAGAGTGATATAATAATTTTCCATGACATATCATGAACACCATTTAAAAATATTGGAAAGGTTTACCTCCGGTTTTTCAGTAAAGTCTCTCTACTTTATAAAACCAGTACACTGGCAACAAGCCAAATTTTAATACAAGTTCAAGGTGCCTTTTTTCATAAGCATATTATTTCATTTTGAAAGAAGAATTATACACTACAAATTGAAGCACATGTACATTATCCTCTATATTAAAATTATTAAAATTAGACAAAATAAAACAAATGTGACATATAAAAACATATGTATCGGTATTTGGAAAGTCTGGGGAAATCTTGAAAATGGCTTCGTTTGAAGAATGAAATGTTCTGAAAATGAACAAAGATTTCTCATGCCCTATCAAACTTTAAAATTTTAAAAACTGTATTTTCAAATTGGGAAGTAGTTTACTTACAGGAGAAGCCTAAAAGTCCCATAAGATTTCCTATAAATAAATCACATAGTCAAAAATAACAAGGCTATTTTACATAGTCTTTTTAAGTTAGATAGTTTATAAAGGATAAATGGGCTGATTTCCCTGTAAAGGCTAAATTGGCAAAACTTCATACACAAGGCATAGCTACCTCGCAGGCTTTTCGTGTGAAAAACGTATTTGTTTAGATGATTGGCTATTAGTTTGCCAGGTATTTACGTCATCTCTGATAGCAGTATTTCAGTAATTTCCACATTTGTTATACACATGTTGTGCTGCCTGTCTGTGACATTGCGCCAATATGTATCTGCTTGTTCAAATGCGAACTTTTACCATTATATAAACAACGGTATTTTTTCTGTGTGTTTACTTTATATGTGTATTGAAATGCATTACATCCCATTCTGGTCAGACCAGCCTTGAAATTTGATGTGAGGGCATATGACCGCCATGGCCTTTTATTTTACAATTTCATTGATACACCAAGGTTTGTAGACATACTATTGGCGTAACAAAGAAGTCAACAGAGCAGACTTCTTGCACTCTCTTCATAGGAAGAAAAAAAAACATAGGTCAAAATGGGATTCGATTTCTCCGGAAAGAAGGTTTTAGTTATGGGAACGACACGCGGAATTGGAAGGGAGCTGACGAAAGCAATAATAAAAGCCGGAACTGATGTTGTGCCTGTTGGATCAAACCAAGACCTCCTGGACTCGCTGGTTGCAGAACTGGAGAGCGCTGTTCAACCACTGCAAGTTGACTTGGCAAACTGGGAAGAAACTAAAGAGAAGCTGGAGAAAGTTATGGTTGTCTATGGATTAGTTAACAACGCCGCAGTTGCTTACGCGAGGACAGCGTCACTTTAGGTTCAAAAAGAGCTGGTGGACAAGATGTTTTCTGTCAATGTCCTGGCATCTTAATATCACACAGGTTATCGGGAAGAAAACGGTAGACGCCGGAAAAGGAGGTTCGATTGTAAATGTTTCAAGTGTCAGTGGATTGCATGCTTTTCGAGAATGCATGGCTTACAACATATCGAAGGCCGCTCTGACGAAACAGTTTGCGTTGGAACTGGGGCTGAGTAACATCAGGGTGAATTTTGTGAACCCAACAGTAGTAATGACAGATATGGGCAAAGAATGTTGGAGCGAACCAGTGAAGGCAGCAAAATTGAAGGGACACATGACGTTTGGAAGATTTGTAAAAGTTGAAGAGACGGTAGGACCCATCTTGTTTCTAGTGAGTGAATATTCCACAATGATAACTGGCTGTAAACATCCCATAGAAGGGGGTCTTCTGTCGAACATTTCCGTTTTATTGTTGTTTGTATGTTATGTGTGATTTCTTTCTGACTTACTTTTGGCAGTACAGTTTAAACCCCTGTGTATATTGACAAAATATTCCAGAATATAAAAAGGACAGTTGATTTCATAGATATTGATGAGATTAGCTGTTGCATTACATTGTTTGTTTTAAGAAAACATTGATGTATCTTTAAACTTGTTTGTGAAATAGAATGATTTAATTATAAAGCTTATCGCTAGGTTTGTTTTCTTTCTTAAACTTTTTCTTTTTTGTACACCTTATTCGTAACTTTTACTAGTCTTTTTGCCGACTGACCTTTCCAAGGTGGTAACTGTTGGTATTTCTATATTCATGCAACATCCTGTCTCCGTGATTTTTTGCTTGTTTATTTACATGCACCATCTTCTGAATCTACGATTATATTGGATTTCTCACTTTGTAATTCATGTGCCTGTAAATAACCCTGTGTAAAATGTAAATGTTCTTGGTGCTTACCTAGAGTTCCGTTAAAGATTATCTATGATTTAGCTGAAACTCAGCTATTTTGTGGCAGAGATCTCTGCGAGATCTCCTGTGTTGGAGATTGACAAATCAAATAATCGGAGCGATGAAGTGTGAACATATAATGGAATAGAAACTGTTTAGATATGTTGTTTTGTTTTGAATTCATTTCATCGATATTACTCACCAGAAGTTAGAACATGGCGTTTAGTAGTGTAGCAACGTTAAATGTCGCACCACGCTAATTGTCACACTTGGCGTTTTGTCAGAAGGCTGACGCTAGATGTCGCAACCAAAGCTAAATGTCTTGACATTTTGCGTAACATATAACGTCAGGAGATTTTGCGACATTTAGCGTTGGTTGCGACATTTAGCATCAGCTTTTAGACATTTAACGCCAAGTGTGACAGTCAGCGTTGATATGACATTTTACATTGCCACAAGCACGTATTTCATAAATGTCTACAAAATATCAAACTAATATCCATGAAACGACGAACTCATCTTGTAGTTTTGGACCAACTTAATAAATTCACTAGTATGTGTAGAAACTCATCTTGTTTCTACTGAGTGAATATTCCACAATGATGACACACCCCATAGAAGGGGGTCTTCTATCGAACTTTACCGTGTAAATGTATGTATTTTCTTATAGGGAACTTGAATAAATGATTTGTGATTCAGTGTCTATGGATATCCCAGTGTAAAATTTACTTGCATTATGAGAGAGACCAAATCTAAACTATATTTTTACCATTGTAATATTGTTTTGTAAATTTAGGAAAAATGACATCCATAGATATTTAGAATACACTTTCTGAACGTCAACGTATTGAAGCTTTGATGATGAATAGCAGAAGTGATTCCGTCGATGTTGTCGCACGGACATTTAATTACCACAGAAACACTGTATATAATTCATCTTCGTTTAAGGTACAGTTGACACTAATTGAGTAGGGTCAAATATATGTCTCATCTTTCTTTATGTCTTTTGACTTATACAATATTGTACATCGTCAATACATAATATATATTTATATATTTAAATACTAAACACGTGACACAAAACCCTCTGTCGCCGACTCATTCACTGACATACACCGTCATACACACTCCTGTCTTCCAAAAGTTTTCCTGAGATTACATTATATATTTTATAAAGTATCCACAGCTATTGTTGTAAACAGTGAACATCTATAATTTATACATCAAATGTTTACCTATATTTATATGTTATTATAATGCGGAGAATAGAATTTAATTTGAAGCATTTTGCTTTAATGATTATCCTTGCCAGATGCACTTATACCTTAACAAAACATCATTTAAATATTTTTAAGAAGTATTAAATTCTTAACACTTGTCGAGATACAACTTTTATCAACATACGTTTACATGAATATCTTGATTATACAATACAATTAAATATCTTGATTTAATACTATATTATTTTTGTATATATAATATACATATATATCGTTTTTTTATTTATAAAACGTAACAATCCCTCTTATATCCCTAACAAACCGAAATTTAGAGAAAAAAGAAGGATACTGTTTAAGATACATAACCATATAATGCATTAACTATTTTATCAACCACTTATAATAATCATCATAGTGATTCTTATATCAACATTCACCTTTTCATTCAAGATTCTTGAACCTTTGCATACTTATCATACATCAAATGCTCACACTACTACAGTGTTATCCTGTAACACTGATTCACAAAATGCTTTAATGCACTTTTTACATATACTTACTTATTATAAAATCAGCACATTAATAATAATGTCTACTCATCCAATAATCACAATATACAATTCTTCTTCTTTATTCAATTCACAAGTTACAAAAGTAACAATGAGTGAAATACAAAAACAAATTCAAAATATCCGTTCGGTGGGTATGGTGGCTGATTTCTGCCATTTCGTGTTGTCGTGTCTTCGCCCCGAAAGGCGAAAGGCGAAATAACGACAATGTTGCAGATTTCGTGTTGTCGTCCTTTCGCCTCGAAAGGCGAAAGTCGAAATAACGAAAATGACAACGCTTCGGGTTTCGCCTTCCGGTAGACATGCGCAGAACGTTTACACATATGCATACTTGCTGTAAATATCAACAATGCCAGGTGAAGATAGCTTTATTTCACTGCAGCAGAATATATACGCCGATAATATCCTTTTGAGTAATAAAATTGATGTTTTAATACACATTATATGTAGATGCTTACGTATAAGTATAAATTTATGTTAGCTTTTTTTAAATCATTATAAGTTAATGTGCCTGAACAATAAATAAATTTTTCTTTTAATTCGGGTAGTCCTATTTCATTTAAGATGTCGTCCATCTTTCTTAGAAAGGGCCGCCTAAAAACAATACGGCATATGTGTAAACGTTCTGCGCATGTCTACCGGAAGGCGAAACCCGAAACGTACAGTCATTTTCGTTATTTCGACTTTCGCCTTTCGAGGCGAAAGGACGACAACACGAAATCTGCAACATTGTCGTTATTTCGCCTTTCGCGTTTCGGGGCAAAGACACGAAGACACGACAAACAAAGGGCGCCAACACGAAAGGTCTCGACCCGCGGACACGAAACATTCAAAGGCGAAACTTTTCGTCCTTTCGCCTGTTAAAATTTCGTTATTTCGCCTGACATGTTTCGTGTTGTCGTGTCTTCGCCCCGAAAGGCGACAGGCGAAATAACGACAATATGGCATGTTTTCGTTATTTCGCCTTTCGCCTTTCGGGGCGAAGACACGATAACACGAAATGGCAGAAATTAGCCACCATAGGTGGGTGATGATTGTAATGAGAGAGAGAGAGAGAGAGATCATGGGGAAAGTTCCCTTATCAAATATAATTTGTTTAACCTGTTATAAATAAATACATTTACATGGAGCCAATAAACATACGTTTTCACAATTCTATTAAACATGCTCTAAATTATTCATTCATATTTTATATAGACTGAAACACAAATAAAAAACATACAGGAAAGAGTACTATATTTAGTTAATTTATCGTCATAATGTAAATAACAATCCCAAAGAAAATTATATTTAAGTATGTGTGTTCGCTGTAAATAGTCTGAATAATGTTGAATTGAACATAGCAGATCAATGACTTTATACCATGTCAAAAAGGGAAGGTCGTCTATAATAGAATACACTGCTTATAGATACATATTTATACATGCAGTCACTTCAAATACATAGATAACTAAATAGGAAGTATTGATGATAATAATAATAAAGGTGTGAGATGTTGCTTTCATTAAGATGATATTTATAAGCAGTCATGTTTACTAAAATTATCCATACTGCATGCGTCGATGAGATCACGTGAAAGTTGTGCCTATTTCGACCGTGTCGTACTACATACTGAATGTGCTATGTACTAGGTTCGGGGAAACGGACTTAGTTCCACGTTACAAGTGTGAATGACCTGCTGTGGAGTGAAGTAACAGGCAAGCCGTTTACAGTGTTGAGTTATAATAACGTTATTTAACGAAGTGTGACTAGTGTTTATATGAAATAATAAATAAGAAAATTAACTATTTGTCCCTGAAATGATTCATTAGGAATTTAACAATAGACGAGACCTTTTTCAGAGTGATTACATGTGTAGATGAGAGAAGGGTTTTGAATTTTAACACATTTGGTTTGTCATAGTATTTTCGATGGATTAATTGTTGTCGTTTTAGACTAAAATAAGGGCAAACAAGGAGATAGTGGAATTCATCGGCAAGATCATTTAACACATATACATGTAATATATACCGTCCTTACAAACTACTATCATACTATTCACATTAATAAAACTCTACGTACATTACAAGTTCATTCATTTCTTATTCGTGTTGCTTATATTTTGACAGATTCAATAATGTTTTTTTTTATTTGTTCCCTTTAGATAAAATGATACTCATCTTCTATATCATTTTTGTTACACAATATACATTTTCTCTCAGCTCTTTCTTTTCTATCTCTACCGTATCTTAATGTTTCAATGAATAAATTATTCACTATCTTTTTCATATTCAAAATGTGTTTTAATATTTCTGTATAAATAATTAAGCGTATTATTCTCCTCTAAGTCTCCAAACCGCTTTTGTATAAAGCTATCAATAATCCTTTGTTTGAATAATGAGATGAAATTATTAATATCAACTCCATGTGCATCATATAAAACATACATAAAACCATAATTTTCTAGCATGGATTTAACATAATACACCCAGTTCTTGATCCCCTTGTTAACTTTTTAACGCATCGTTATAGGTTTTTTTTTTAAAAAAAAAAAATTTTTAATTTAATTTTTTTACTTTGGGAAAAAATATAAGTATTTTATTTTGTAGCATTACTTCTTATTTACTTCTTATTACCTCTTATTTCTTTATAAATCAATATCATAATTATGAACAGTAATAAGTATTCTTTATTTTGTAGTATTTTGTGGGATTTTATCTTTAAGACAAATTCAGACACTATCATTATTATGACTGTATTAACCTTTTATGAGAAAATAATTAGTATTTTTATTCAATCACATTTATAAGGCTTTTAAACGAAATGGGACTTTGATTTATAGACGAAATGGAAATATAAAATGTATCACTGTAGACGAAATGGAACAATATAAAATGTATCACTGTAGACGAAATGGAAATTTGGTTTTTGGACGAAATGGGTGTAGACGAATTTGGACGTCCCCGCAATATACTTGCGTAACAGAAATATAAATAAGTGAAAGCATTTTATAATCTAAGTTTCATGCTGAGGGCACGTTCACCGAATTAAGAGTTACGAACTACTAGTGTCCATCTAACGATCTCCCTGGGGAGTTTTTCAATCCGCTTATGGTAACTCACATTTTGGCGTTCAGAAATTACACCGATATCCATTCACACCTAGCTGAAGTGAAATAATGCGGAGTAAATGTCTTGCTGAAGGAAATTGGCAGTGTCATCGGAGGAACTTGAACCCAGGACCTCTCGATCCGGATGCGAGTGTCCTGCCACTGGACCACTGCTCCCAAGTTAGGCAGCTCTAGTGGCTCAATACGCGGAACAAATACTGAAGGCAAGCCAGTTTGATTCACTGGAGTGAATGCAATAGATCACTTCAATACCGAGTGTCAACCTTATTCATCCTTATTTCATGAAAAACCTAGCCTTCAGTCCCTCAGTGCCTTTAGCGCTTTGATTTTATTGTATATGCAAGTTGATGATATACAGTGATAGCTTGTTAACTTGCTACTGTGCATATTATATTGTTACGGTGAAAGAACTGTAACTTTTACCGTTATGATATACAAAATAATACCGTAAAATGTTAACGAGCATATCTAGTCGTCATATCCGCACAGTGAAAAAAAATAAACTGGGTGATAATTGAATTACAGTGCAATATTGAATTAATGAGTTTTGGAATAAAATAAAAAAAAAAAAATATTATAAACACATACACCATAACCATAGTGACCCATTCTTGAATGTAGTGACATTTTCTTGTAAATTGTGCAATATGTACTTGTCTATAAGAGTTAACCCTTTCCCTCATATAGACTCATTTTGACGCACTCAGTAGGTATCACATAAAGCCTGATCTGCAGAAAACCAAACTCAAACCTTACCAAATTTAATTGTAAAATCCTCATTACCAGACCACTGAGGAGCAGAGAACAGCATAAAACCTGATCAGCCTGCTAGTTACTCGCAGGCTGATCTGGTTTTATGCTGTTCGCATAGGTCTTTTCATGGTATCCTGTATGAGGGAAAGGTTTAAGCAATACACATGCTTGCTCAGCTACAGAAAACCGTTGACCACACATTACTTGGTCATATCGGACATCTCATAATTTTGATTCCCTGGATGTATTGTGTCTGAAAATAAACAACTCAGATGATCATGTATTATCAATTTTTAAAATTAATTTTAAATCTGGAAATAAAATAGCTTGTTTTGGCCATATAAAGTCAAAGTTATGGAGAATGGCAAAGTCACATAATTATGACGACTATTGGAATAATAAATATAGCTTGACGAACGATTTTATTAAAGTTTGCTAGAACAGCTTTCATTACCTTTTGGCTTTATCTTTACTGACCTCAATATAAGGGTAGGCCTTGTTCATCGTCTCCTCGACCATTGACAAATTCGGGGGCTTCGGAGGCGGGATTGATTGACCTGCCAAATGTGATCCATCGATACGAATTGAGAAAACAACAACAAACAAAACAAAAATATCGTCAACAACAACAAAATTTTTTCTCTTACTGAACTTTAAAACAAAATTGAAACTTAACAATGTTTTCCTGAAAGAAAAAAAAAGCAGAGAGAGGTTAATATTATAGTTTGCACAAACTGTATTATTAGACATTTTAGAAAATACTATTTCTCCAACTGAACATTCGTACGAATTGATTTTTTACATTGTTTTGTTAGTCGTCATTTTCCTGAAAGAAAAAGTAGAGAGAAAGGATCATTACAGTTTACACAAACTGTTTTATTAGACAAACGCTATGGTGTAAACCCAACCTTGATGTTGAGCACTAATTTGCTTTACGCAATACCATACTTTGTTGTAAACGCATCATCAATGTGGCCATACCACGTGATATATGACGTCATTTAAGCTTTCACAAGCGGCATGATTTACCTCATTCGAAAAAGAAACTGCTGTAAGTATTTTATTTCTTCACCAATTTTAATAAGATATAGCGCATGCGAGTGGAAAATTGTGCACTACACAAAAGTCCCAATGATTCTTTTGTCAGATGTAAAGTATTTCGAAACATTGGGAAAACATTATTAGCGATGTTTTTTTTTACGTCTTGGCAAATAAAATTTCACGAACTTGGAAGGTTTTCCAAATGTTAGAAAAACTGTACATCTGAAAAAGAAAAATTGGGACCTATGTGTAGGGCACAATTTTCCGCTTCGCATGCTCTATATACCATTACATTTATAGAAAAAATAATACTTACAGCAGTTTTACCCTCTGAACCGATGCAAAATGTGCTTTACGCGATAGCTTGAAATGACGCCATATACCACGTGGTATGGCCAAACTGATCATGGTAAAGACTTTCTCATAACCTCAATGATGGCTCCTGTATAAAATTATCACTCTACTTAACATACTTTTACTGTCAGAAATGTTGCTACTACTGCCACTTTAGCAGCAATACTGAAGTTTATAATGGAACATATCTATATGGTCACATATTCTGTAATCATGTGGCAAAATTTCTAAAATGAGAGAGATCATATTTTGACCAAAATATTGTTTGGAAAAATCATCCTGTATACTTAAGTTACCAGATTGGGAATTGATAATGAAGACAAGGACCATTTCACCAGGGGTTCGGCAATGCTCGGTATATTTCGCTGATTTAAACTGACCAATCAGTGACAGGTACAAAAATCGCATGTCTTTGTTTATAACCCACTGAACAATGTGTGGAATTTTACACCAGCATGTAGGTGCTCGTTGGTTTACGTTTTCAATCTCTTTCTAGAGTGAAATGGTATAGCAGTCCAAGACGTTTACTATAGTATATACACCAGTGCTTTCTGGAACACATGTGTCCCCTGCTGAAGCGTGACGGAAAACCTGTGACCGACAGACAAACGAACGGACATAAGAGCAACTCAACTCAACTCAACTCAACTTAATTAAAAAAGAGAAATACAAAATTTTAGTTCACATGAATACGAGAAGAAACAGAAAATAAATAAATAAACCTAACTGTTTTGTTCTCTTTCAATAAAAGCATATTTCAAAAATTTTGCTACTTTAAGCTGGATATTTACAGAATTATTTGACATTAAATATATAAATTACGGACGGGCAGACAGACGACGGAAAAGCGACCCTTTCTCTGCTTACAGCAGGTGACACAAAAAAGGTACACACCTCTGTCGAGTCCCTATCGCCTGAAAACTCAAGACTACCAGAAGCACAGCAGCACATGCACCTGCGATCCAATATCCAAACGTGAACTTGAGAGGACAATCTGAAACAGTGACATTGCCGTTACTGCTATGGTCACACCACAATGCTTTCTCGGAAAAGTCATTCGTACGTGTACATTTTCTCGCCAATTACAAATCGGGGGCTTGTTGCAAGTGTTACTACATAAAATAAGAATATATAGTAGCAGTCATAATAGGTTTGCGCCAAGCCCGCGAAATGTAAACACGTAAAGCTACCTGTGACAGTCAACAAATTTGTCATATAACTTTGGTCCGATCAATGATATTCTGCAAATCTTTGATTTATACAGGGTCTGTTCAATATCAAAGCCTCATCACAAAGCTCCCTAGACATGCCATATCTAAGGTAAAGTCCCTGTAATGGTTCCGCTACTTTTCGGACCTTTCGTGGAGATAACCAAGGTTTCCTAATGTTTCATTGGGATATCTTGGTTATCTTGGTAGAGGTTAAATAGTCCAAGACGTAGTGATCATTACAGGGTCTTTACCTTAATTATTGAACCATTTCTAATATGCTCAGTGGCATATGTACCAAAATTAAGATTTTGCATATTTTTTTTAGCATTATGTGTGTAATAATTTTATATACATTTATATTTCTACGTATTACTTGCCGTGATATATCACCATTTTCTTAGTAGACACTGTATGCCTTATATCTTTTGTGTGCACCTTTTTCTTTAATATATGATATACATAAAACACATTGATTGCAACAAGATTAAAACAGGTAGTCCTTTTATTTTCAAATGTAATTCAACTCTATGCCTGGTGCACATGTAGTTTGTTGTTGTTGTTTTTTCATCCATTTCTAGACATCGAAGTCAAATCAATTTAGGTAAACACGTGGCTTTTAAATGGGGAAGAACAAGGAGTAGTTGCAGTTGAACCTCTTTGGTGTCAAAATCGTTATCCAACTCACTAGGCATGCTTAAATAGCGGTTTAATCACGCTATGTTATTATAAGGCCACGCCATTTGTTTATTTATTCACTTCAATTGCCAAAATTAAACACACACATATATGTATAATGTAAAATGATAATCGTCAAAAGAAATTCTTCAATTCTTGATTGATTGAGAAAAACATGTATAAATATTATAGTTAAAACAATGGACGTTTATTTGGGAGAATTAAGGACTAATTGAAAACCCTGTGTCAAAAGCAAATCCAATCAATTTGCATATTTTACAGTTAACTATTGAATTGTCATATATGTAAGTAAGTGGTTCATTATGATTGACTTTATCAGAACGAAAGAGACAAATAAACTCTAATGATAATTTATAGTTATCAAAGCGCACAAAAAAGACTGAAAGACTGTCAGCAGGATTTACATGCTGAATTAGGTATACACATAATTATACTCAATGTTTAAGCAGGGTTGAACTCGATAAAGGCAAAGATCATGTGATTCCATATATGACACATTTACCTGAAACTCTAGTTACTTGTACAAGAAGTAAGTCAGCTGAACTCGCTATTTGTTTCAGGATAAACCCGCCGGCAGTCTCATAGTGCCCTGAATGCTTTTATTTGTTTACATAAACTGCATACCTAAGGAAGTCATGGCCTTACTAACCTGATGTACACAATCGCATTGTATTGATACGCTATACTGAGCGCCGTGTGATACAAAACGTTGAAGGTGGCTGTGGTAATTATGCAAATCAACAATGCCTGCTTTTGATTTACGACTACGTAAGACTGACGTCTACCGCCAGTTTGAAAACGCAAATACCTAAAATGAATGACTGTTTAAACAAAGAAGGGGGATTAACTCTATTTTTTTCTAATTATCTTAATACGATAAAAAAGATGCGGTTGTCAAACTTGAGCAAGACATAAAATAAACAAGTATTAATAAACGTTAGTTCAGATTGGATGATGTATGTTTCAGTTATGGTTTCAGTTCAAAGTCTCCCCCTTTGAATAAAATCAAACTTCCTCAAAATCAAACTACGAACCTTTTTCGCAGAATTCGCCGGAAAAACAACTTTTACATCCCTGTGTACATTTTCCGTGAGTAAATTCACATGCCTCTTCGCGCAGTTTGTGTGACATGCTCTATCACACGTGTGACTGAAGTAACCATGACACAACCGTGTGCACATTTGCCGCTACGCATGTCACATACATTGTCCTTACAGTTTGGTCGGCACTTCCGGTCACAGTGGTGCCCGTGGTATCCATCAATACATCCGTGTAGACAAGTACCAGTGATCCGGTCACATCTACCGTCTGTACAGTTGCTGCTGCACCGCCGTGAGCAACCAATGCCGTACAATGATTGTGTGATACACCCGTATGTACACGTCCCAGTAAGCTGATCACAAATTCCGTTGAGACAGTTGCCAGAACAGTTCTTGTCACACATGACACCCCAAAGTGATGGCGAGACACAGCCATGTAGACAATGACCATTGGTGTCGTTACAAGTGTGAGTCGCATTCTCCGGGACAGCCAGGCACGTACTTGGACAGGTTTTATCACAAGTAGGCCCATAGTTACCGTTTGGTTCACAGCCATTCTCACAGGTACAGTTCTTGTTGCAGGTACCACCAAGACAATTCCTACTGCAATACGTTGAACACATACATCCGCAATACTCAGTTCTGTTACACGTCAAACCACTGCAACATCCTGCAAAATTGCAGAATTTTGGAAAATGCTAAACTGTACAAGAATTGAAACCAAATACGCTAGAAAATTTGAGATTCAAAGTTTATGCTTTTATCTTAGATCTGTCAAAATGTATGCAGTTTCAAAGTTTGTCCTATCTCGTATATGCTGTTCTATCTTAGGACATGGAAAGCAATTACTGAAGTAGACATGATAGGTGAGTTGAAATGAGTGTAGGACAACTGCCCCTTAGGACAACTGCCCCATAGGACAACTGCCCCTAGGACAATTGCCCCTGTGGACAACTGCCCCTTAGGACAACTGCCCCTTAGGACAATTGCCCCTACCCATAATAAAAGTTCAATATATTATATAATATTATAAATAAATGTATTATAATTTATAATACATATATTTATTTCATATTTTATTTTCTTCTTCTTCTACATTGTGTTTGAACGTTTGTGTGTTTCTGTCTGTCTTGCATGTATCTCTAATTATACTGATGAAAGCAAAATAATGAATGACAATATATTATTTTCCTATTATTAAAGCTATGCATATTTCCATGTTTTTATAATAAATAAACATGCATATTATAATTTTATTTAATAATTATCTGAGAGAGAGAGGGGATGGGAGGGGGAGAGGGATGAAGAATATTCAAAAACATTTCTTTTTTTTTTGCATACAGTGAAAAAAAATTCAATTGTTTATCAATGTACATGTTCAGTTCAATATACACAAGAATCAGTGGTACATAAATCTTAATGTATAAATATGTAATATTTTAAAAGTAGGGGCAATTGTCCTCTTTTTCATTAAAACTCAGGGGCAATCGTCCTAGGGGCAGTTGTCCTAGGGGCAGTTATCCTAAGGGGCTATTGTCCTAAGGGGCAGTTGTCCGTACCCCAGTTGAAATATCCTCGGCCGATGTTATTCGGAGTGACATAGGACCGGTAAATTATTCTCGTTTATAGAGCCATTTGTTTCTTCTTTATATAAACTATAAATTATTCGTGTAATTTAAGAGTGTATATATATATATCATAAAACTATGTTTACAAATATATTTCTTTCAAAATTTGAAATATATTTATTGCATGATATAAACCGCGAGGTCTTGGCATCGGGAAATATGAGTATGTATGGTGTATATAGAGCCTACGTGATCACGCGGATAATGGGCGGAGCGTTGCGACAGCAACTGCTTTACGTCATGATTTAACTCAAAATATAAATGTATCCAGCGACACTGACACTGAACCATCCGAAAAACATCACATGAAACTGTCAATCAAACAGGAGGTGGGTCCATAATGCGAGGTCATATGCAAAGCTGTATAACGTACGTGACAAACTGTAAATATGTTATCGTTTATGTTTCAAATTTTATGGATACGGTGCAACGCTCCGTTTCACGTCGCTTACGATAAGTTCCATTAGAATTCTAAATATGAACGATAACTAATATTTATCTTGCGAACAAATTTTGCATGATACACTGAATAAATTATATGATACAAATGTACCTGTAAACCTGTCACACACATTAGGAACACACAGAGCATGGCAAGTACTTAAACACTTCAGACCGTAGTAACCATCAACACACCCGTATGGACACGACCCCTCTTCCATGTCACATCTCTGTTGTGTGTTACCAAGGCGACAGGTCTTCGAGCACAACTGACATCTTCCGGCTTGTTTGAATAAGTTGAGCTTACACACATCACATATTGCGCCGTCGCTTTCATGAAATAAATATGGGTAGATTGGTTCACATTCAGAGATAGTTCGTTTCCTGGTGGAACACTACTTAAGAATCTCTCTTTTTTTCTTTTTTTTTATTTGTTTCTAAGTAGGATAGAGTCTTATAATGACATTTCTACAGATAATAGAAGACCGTGGCGAGCGTCAGCTTCTATAGTCTGGAGAAATGTCTTAATACTTTATAGCAATGAAAGCACACTCATAGCCACAGTTAAATGGACAACATACTTGTGTTTTACAAATATCATTTTATCTGACATAATTAGCAATGAATTATTCATATGGATGTCCATCGTCGAATACCCACGCCCGATCGATCGATATCATATTTCTATTTTGATGACATCATGAGAAACGGAATAAGTCAGCCGGTGAGTTCTGGCGATAATAAATGCAAAGATGTATTATATTTGAAGGTGTCTAAATCCATTGTAACATTCCTACTTTCACAGTGAAAATTATAAATGTATAATTTCACACTTGCCAACTTTGCAACAAAAAGATTTTTTATTTTGTAATATTTCGAAAATTGCATTTTCACTCGTGGCTACGCCACTCGAGAGAATACGATTTTCGAAGTTCACTCGATGAAATAAAATTGCGTCTTCCACAAAGACTGACAAATAAAAATTCTCCAAATGTGTTTGTTTCAAGGGTAGAACGGGACAAAATCTAATTCAACAAAAGAGTATGCATGTTAGTATGAATATATTATCATACAATTATCCCGAATAAATAGCCTGGCATTCTCGAAAGTTAGCGATACAATTGCAAATATGTGGAAAACATACACCGTCAAGTTATTCATTATATAAGAAATTCATAATTCAGTGTTCTCGTTTTTTATCGATTAATGTTTATGACATATTATGTGCACCGCAAGAAGCACACAAGGCTTGCATTATGTTGGGGGGTGTACAGAATATAAATATTGAAATTTACGTACCTTCTTTTTTATTTGAGTGGCGGCTATATGAATAGTGTATGGCTTTGCAGGCGTAATTTAAATTGAATGTTCAAACAGGGCTTGGTTCATGTTTGTCATTTAAAGGCCGCGCGAGTGTTTATGAAGAGAAGAGTATAAGAACATAGTCTTTCTTCGTCTGTAGGAAATGTTCAATAATCATACTTGTTCTCTGTAAAACTAATCTGTACGACAATGCCAATGAGAAATATGCATTTATAGGAGGATAGCAATCACGATTAGGGAAATGGAAACTCTTCAAACTTACTTTTCTTCGTCGTAGGCACACTGGTCACAACCGAGGTTCTCCTCACAGGACAAGTTACAGTAAGGTCCGGCCAATAACTTATGGGAACAGCCGTAAAGACACTGTCCAGTTGTCCGGTCACACGTGTCGGATTGACCGGTCTCACTTTCTCCTGTCTCGTTTAGACATGGTTGTGACCCATTCACCTCAGGATCACACATTGGAAGGGTGGGGCGCTGTGTCGGGGCCGATAAACAGTTGTCACTACAATTGTGTGAGTTTACGATGGTCATTGTTTGAAATGTAGAATCCTCTGTTGTCCTAGCAACTGTGATATATGTATTGATCTTTTATATTTTGAAACGGCGTTATTATAAATATGAAGATTTTTTTCGGTTCAACTTTCAAATGCATATTGGATATGGAAAATCTTCACTTTTTGAAACATCAAAGCTATAAAACGATATTTGCGAAATGTACTAGTATAAGACGACCGGTGACACCAGTATATTCAAGAAACCAAACTTTGCCTCGGGAATTAACGGAAATGCGTCCATCATTATCGGAAAGGTTCGCTTGTAATTGATTATGCATACAGCACCGTAAATTCACGAGGCAAAAGGTCACCGATACGAAATAGCTGAACAAAATTCCTTCAGCGACGAAAATGAAAGATCTATGTGAGGGAGAAGGACCGAAACATACAAAAGACGCATCAAGGCCCGTAGTGTTTTCTTTGTAATATTGAAATTTAAAGCGTTTATCACACTCTATGTTTTCTCTTTGTTATATTATTTGAATACCAAAATAAGCATGAGGAATTGGAGGCACTCATGATTTCCTTTGTTGAAGTAATAGACAATATCAATGAAATACGAGGAACTGGAAATCTGCATGATTGCCTCATGTAGATAAGAGTGTTTAATTTCAAAAATATTCTGTATTTTGCTCATGGTATAGAGAATGTAATTATATATAAAGATGTTGCAAATGATGTAATGCAATATTCTAATAAATGGAATTTATGACAATTAATTGCATTTTCCAGTAAATGAAAACAACAAATATGAAAATATACCACTACCAGAGTATATGAATATCCATCCTAGCATATGTACTGTTAGCAACTTCATGTTAAATACACAATTATCCAATGTTTTAAGACACGACTCCACTATTATATTTTAAAAGTTTGTTTTTATTTATTAATCCCTTTGGTATTAAATAAAAAGATTATTCCATTTGGTATGAGGAATTGTGTAAATATAAGTTGTTACGTCTAATTTCCTTCAACAGCACTTGTCTAGCCAGGAAGAAACGCGCATTTACCTATCATTTTATTTTGCTGTTTATTGCCACAAAGAAATATGAATAAAAGTACACAAAACAGATTTATTGATCAGCAATATTTACTTCCTTATCTCGTATATACGTGAATACATACTTCGATTAATAAAACTATCTGCATTAACACCTTACCTCATCAATTTTCGTTTACAAATTGTAACTTCAGCTTATAGTTGAATATTAATTTGATATTCACTTTAAATGGTTTGTATGAATCAAAGGAATTTCCTTTTGCCATGTAGATTGAATAGAATCTGAGCTACACTGTTTTATGGGCAAACAGAGGAGCTGTCTTGCAAAGATATGCTGGGGGCCGCCGTGGCCGAGCGGTTACAGTCGTGGACTACAAATATCTCACCCCTCACCGCTGTGGTTCGAATCCCGGTAGGGACTTCGGATTTTTCATGTGAGGAAGCCTTCCAGCTGGCTTGCGAAAGGTCGGTGGTACTACCCGGGTACCTCTGTGTACTCGGGGTCTTCCTCCACCTGTAATTAGCTGGACGTCGCTATATGATTAAAATACTATCGCAGCGACGGTAAACCCCAATACAACAACAACAAAGATATGCTTACCAAGTTTCAAAACTTATCTATATGATGTAAAGGGTTAAACAGTTGCCGGCCAAATATTTGTAATCTTCAATAAAGTAGATGTTTAAAGCGCTATACATGTTATGAATTTTACAAATATCTTTTTTTTTCTTCAGAATAAACCTCACTAGTTTCTTGACAATTCTTCCAATTCCCATGTTTTTTTATGAAAAGCCAGGATATGCAAAATATGAATTCCCTTTATCTACTTAGGACAAAATGCCATACCATCTGCCAAATTGAAAATAACAAGAATTGGTAATATTAAAAATTTAGTCTTTGCTACTTGGATGTTTTCAAAATCGTGTTTGAGATGCTTCAGAAGGGTATTTTGCCTTGTTATTTGGGTGATACTTAAGGTAAAGTCCCTGAAATGGTTCCGCTACATTTCGGACCTCATGGCCTTTCACGGTGATAACCAAGGTTCTCCAATGTTTTATTGGGGTACTTTAGTTGTCTTGGTAGAGGTTAAGTAGTCCAAGACGTAGCAGAACCACAACAGTGACTTTGCCTTAGGAGGTTTGTTCTCATTGTTTTGATATTTTTATTTCACACATATTCTTTAAAATTCCACACTTTCTACCCCTATTGAATTTCCAGAGCCCAACAAAATGTCGACAACTTAAATATTAAAAGACCGTCTCGACAATGGATCGACGAAAACATCGACTGGTTATCAGACGAACGCTGACGAACAGCAGTTTGCAACTATAATACCTACCCATCCAAAGGACATTGTTTTCAGATGATTCAAAATGACTTATAGACTTTTCCAGTATCTACACTGGGATAGTAGATAGTCAGTGGTATACCTGGTTTACACAAAATATAATTTTATTTTGATTGTGATACTATTTGGCAATTCGGCAATTCAATATAGAAAATTTAGTTTGTTTGTTTGTTGGGTTTCACGTATTTCAGTCAATTGGAGACAATATCTACTTGAGAAAGATATAGTGCTGTCACACTGCAGTATCAAGCCGTAGACATGTGGCATGATACTACACCCAGTCACATTATCCTGAAACCGGGCCAACCAGTCCTGCCAAATAAGGGAGCTACATTGTATATCTGTACATTTTTTATGACTTTGGTATGTCGCGGCCGGGGATCGAACCCACAACCTCCCGCTCCCGAGGCGGACGCTCTAACCCCTCGGCCAACGGGGACAATAGAGAAAATTTAGGTTCTTATTAAAGTATAAAATAAACAATAAAAATGGATCCTTGTTCTGTATGCCCGGCATCAATATATCGCATTAGGAATAAAAACGTTCACATGAAAATAAAATAAGTGTATTTGTTTAACCATATACGAAAACATACATCAAAGGCTTACATTAAATAATAAGAAAAAATATTTATTATTCGTTTCGCAGCAATGCGAAGAAATACGGTAGTCTTGCGTAGTAATAAACCAAAAGCAAGCATTGTTGATTTGCATAATTACCACAGTCATTTTTACTGCATTGTATCACTCCGCGCTCAGTAGCGTATCATTCAATGCGATTGTGTTATATAATATATAATCGTTAGACCTATTTGTCACTAAGTATTACATACATATATAATTATGAACAGTCATTATTTGCATTTATAAAAATATTTTAAAAATATAAAAAATGTGGTCTAAAATGTGGACCACTGATTTAAAATATATAGCTGATCGTCCTATTTTAAAAACGAACGACTAATAAATCTTAAAAATTGTCTCTGTGGTGAGTTCATAATATGTACAAATTTATTATCTTTTCAAAGTCCCTATAATTGTGTGTCCGAAATTCGATTGTCGCTCGCTGTTTTAAAATGTAGCAAAAGATGCAATTCATCTTCAATGTATGTGTGCAATACTTGCAGTTGTAACAGGAGATGATAGTCTCTTATAATTCATATTTGAATGGCATGGTTTATCATTTTATTATGTGATATGTACATGTAAACATGTATATGTTGTTGGTGTAACCATGATCGGACTATAATAAAGAAATAATCTGTATAGCTGCCCTGCTGACAGTCTCTCAGCGAAATTGTGCGCTTTGATTGTTAGAAGATCAACAGCACCTTTAGAATGACCCCTTCGTTAGAAACACAAAGCCTCAATAATTAGTTCTCTTCTGAAAACACTGATTAAACCATTTGAATCTTATTGAGCTTCTAGAAAGAAAACATATTCGTTAGATGCTTTAAGTCCACGATATAATAACTGCTCAAAGAAAAAATATATTGAAAAAACGAAGGTTTTCTATATAGATAGAACTGTCAAAAGGGATAGGTAACACCAGTTTAAACTAAGCATACCACTGATTGCATGATGACATTAGGTTACTTAAAAGTAGAGAACAGCCTGTCTTTACAGGTAGAAGTGTGTGTGTGTGTGTGTGTGTGTGTGTGTGTGTGTGTGTTCTTTTAAGTTATCAATAATTATCAATCGCTGAACAGTTTTAACAGTGTACAACATGAATGACCACTCCAATAATTCATTTATTACCAACCTCGACATGATTGAATATAACAAGCCCGACAGCTGGTCCTTTTCTAAGCATCTATCTGAACTGTGCATGTATGCAAAGAAACAAACAAATATGTTTCCAGATGTATCCAAGCTAAAACAAATAACCCACTTTAACCATTTATTTATATGAATGTGTGCTTGCACGCACCCGCGCTTGCTTCTATTTTCATTTCGGTGGGATATCGATAACAATTGATAGGATTTTGACTTTGTAACCATTTCTTTTCGAGTTGTAACATGTACATAAAGAGAATCAGAAGTGATATTGTTACAATCAGAGCTATCAATGATTATACAACTGTAAGGATAAAACTGCCGATCCGGATATGTTCTATCGAGACAACGGAAATGCTAATTAAAAAGTGTAATTACCACTTGCTTCTTGGCGTAAGTAGTAAATACTTGGTTTTCCTACTTCCTTAACTTAGATAGGGAAACACTGACTGGGATTTAAAAGGGAAAAAAAAGGGGAATCTGAACTGGTGATATGTATATTTCTGTATGCTAACCTTCTTCTTTAAATTTATGTACTAAATTATGCTTAATAATTAGGTTTAGTAGTTATGAAAATTCTTTCTATTGCGCCTACTTGAAAACCATAAAGTTATTTCAAGTTCTCAAATGTTTTACATATTTTATGGCACAGAGCCTTGGTACGTTCCATAGACTACTTTCATGTAGGGTATATAATCATCATCATCATCATCATCTAAACATTGCTTATTCTTTAATTGAAGCAAAGGAGAGAGGGGGAGAGAGAGAGAGAGAGAGAGAGAGATTGTGAAATTTAACCAAAAAAAATGAAGTGTAGGAAATAACTCCAGAATTTATAATTCTAGAGAAAAATATACTCCGCAAAAAAAAATAGCATATATAAAAACGATTTTTAAAAAAAAAAGTTTACCATACAGAAGATACTGCTTCAGAAAAAATTGCTCTTTATATACAATACTGTGTATTAAAGAAAACTATAAATAGACAAAAATATTACACAAATGTATACCATATAGACGATAATATTATAGGATATACCATATAGACGATAATATTATAGGATATACCATATAGACGATAATATTATAGGATATACCATATAGACGATAATTCTATAGAATATCATACCATATAGACGATAATTCTATAGAATATTATTCCATATAGACGATAATTTATAGGATATACCATATAGACGATAATTGTATAGAATAGTATAAAATGTAGGCGTTATTTCTACAAAATATAATACTCAGATAAATACATAAAAAAATAAAATAAATAAAACTACAGAATATTATACATTCACCACACCCGTCAGTCCAGCTAATTACAGGTGGAGGAAGACTCCGAATACACGGAGGCATCCGGGTAATACCACCGACCTATCGCAATCCGAACATTGTATTGTAATTGAAAACTACAAGGAGGAACTACTGGTAAATATATTATTAGATATTCACTTGTAGATGTTTTGTAATTAGATTCTCCATTACTTATTGTTCTATTGAATCACAGCTATCTGTGAAGTAGATCATGCTATTTGTTAATTAAATCATATACTTTAGACGCATTTTGTTTAAATTGATAAATTATGTTTTGTAATCTAAACATTTCATTCTAGTATTTAGATTCGATATTGTATACTGAATATGTTTTTATTTTTCATTTTGAAGACTTCTTTCACTACTCCATAAAACCGAACTCAACTACACGGGAAAACTCTGTCTTGTTTTGTCTTTCGACACCCGGTTACATACATGTACATATGCTATAAAGACGATAAAACTACACAAAATTATACATTCACTATAGAAAAGATCAAACTTCAGAAAATTATACAATAAGATGATAAAACTACATAAATGTATACCATAAAGACGATAAAACTACAGAAATATTATACAACTACAGAATATTATACATGTACATACACTATATAGACGATCATACTACAAACATTAATACATGTAGATAATAATACAGTATCCTCATATAAAACAATTTTAAAATACAATTTTATTTCATATTTTTAAAAATTAACGCTGAGTCATTTCTATTTTAAAAGAAAATAAGAACTATTTTATTCAGTTATTAAGTAAAGTAATAAAATGATTCAGACGTTGTTTTATACTGATGCCAGCGTCCACCAGCGTTACCAGCGTCGGATACCCACGAGCGCTCATTCCGTTACTTCATTCATCGCCCGTGGGATTATTAGTTCGCTCATTATCGATATTTTGAAAAGCCGCGCCACCATTCGCAGCCCCACTAGGTAGTGGGGATTTTTTCCCCCAAAGAACTCTTGTACTTACGGTAGCGCAGCGTGATGTAAATACTGTGATGAGTGTGTTTTTAGATGACTCATTTGTGTAAGTAGCATTTTCATTGGTCGACGTACCTCTTATGAATATCCTCATAACGATAAAGAGCTAGATAAGTATCCTACGGCTGACAGATGTAATAGGCAGCCGTGGGTATCCGATGCTGTGTCGTTACATGAATAACAAGTTTCCTTGTTTATGTAAAGTATGGGCAAGCAGGAAGCAAATATGTTGATATATCTGTGCTTTGTATTGACGGGTAAGTAACAAAATTTTGAAAAAAACTTACATGCTTCATGAGAAATAAGATTTGTTTAAATAAGAATATAAGTAATGAGGGCGCCGTGGTCCAGTGGTTACATACCTGACTGCGGATCCAAAGGTTGTGGGTTCGAACCCGTTTGGGACAATAACTTTAATGCCCTTCCCAGATCCAACCAAGGAATCGTCGTAAGGGATTAGTATAGGTTAAAAAAAACTTGTTTTTCAGTCGTCTTTAAAATAAGTTTAAACTTACTAAGTATATCTTATTTGATGTAATCTAGTAGTTATTATTATTTTAGCCAACGAATCGGCTCATAAATCCATTTGATGTTACATGTGTTGTATTTATGAAATAGTTTAAAATGATTTGTGTATTGATAAATGATATTTATATATTTATATATGTATATGAAATGATGATGTACTTTGTACAAATCTAAATAAAATTTTCTGTCTGTCTGTCTGTCTGATGTTCTGATGATCTTGTAATTAATGATTTAGAAGGTTATCCGTAATTTTACGATTGGTTTAGCTGGATTTTGCGTGATATCGATTGGTCTATCAAATAAATGTATTGTTTTTGGTGGAGAAATAGGAGGGAAACCGAAATTTTTACCTTAATTATAATTATTTAATCTTTTGGATCATTTTAGCGACTGTTTATCTATGCATCGATAATCTCTATCTCTATAAGCCTTTATATATAGGCAACATACCGATTGTGGTTAGTAAAAAAGTGGCCACGAAAATATTACTTTTTAATTATCTCGCCATAGACGAAAAATATTCGCCGATTATGTATTTTGAACTAGTCATTGATTTTCTTTTTTTTTAATATTCATTTCATATTTTTGTAGAGTTTTAAGAATTAGTTTTATCTTTAATAGTTTTAACCCGGATATCTTTATAAATAGCAAAGAGATCCGGCGTAAAATTTAATCATCTTGATTTTTGTGCATCACATTAAATTCCATTCAAAAATAGATTAAAACATCTAAGATAAAATGGTTCCTCGTTGCAATGTGAATATATGAATTTTTGTCCTGTGAAAAACACTAATAAGTCAGACATTAATTTGTCGTCGACTCGTGGGTTAAGTTATTTTCAACACAGCTACTGACCATTAAATATGAATGACAATACGTTGCCTTTAAACATTGCATTCAACCTATACAGCATGACAGTTCTTTTAAGTTATTTTTGTCTATGTCCATTGAAAGCCAGATGGGTTCAACAGCATATATTTAAAAAAGAAGGCTGACGAGCCCTTCTTGCTTTCAATGGACGGTATGGTTAAAACAGTGAATATTGGACTGATCACTTTGTACGGTTAAGTGGTCAAGTACTTATGATACAATGTAAATCATCGAGGCTACACGTATCGGTGTCAGTATCAATCCTTTACGGAAATACTTGGCGCTTTGGCTTTGTTTGTTTGTTTGTTATTATTCAACGCCTATTATTTTATGTGTGTGTGTGTGTGTGTGTGTGTTTCTGGTACAATTTATTTATTTATTTATTTTATTGTCAACTGGGGATGACTTTTTCTAAAGTATCTAAATCTCTCTTGACTTCCCACTTCTTGAAAGAACCAGTATCTCGGGTAATAAAACTTTCATGATTCATTGGAGTCTTCTATCATCGCATGCCAAACATCACTGATCCATTCATCCAAATTTCCTATAAACATTATACATGAAGTTGATTTATTTGATTAAGCAATTTGTTTTAAGCCGCCAGCTTCAACCGCGGTATCGAAATGGAAAAAAATCGATATAAATTATTTATTTTTGAAAGAAAGTAGAAATGTTAAGATTCTGTATTATACTTTTTGTTAACTAAATAAGCATGCTTGCGCGTGCATTCCCGTTTGATATCTTCTGCTCGTGTGATCGTCTGCAGTAAGTAGACAGAGAGCAGTGACAGACCCGAATTCTCTCGAGCATGCGCGAGATCCTGGGATTTTACGGGATTCCGCCAACCACGGGGCAGTTTTGACCAGTCATTGGCTAGATAGAATGTTATAATGGAGATACTGAAAGGCGCTACGGCTTTCTCTTACTGGAATATTTGTTTCCTCCAATCAAAGACCTTAAGCCAATGATAAGCAACTCGGCGAAATATTCTCGATATAAGTATTCGTATATTCTCGAGCCAGAACGAGAGTGGGGCAGGTTGTATTCCGCGGAAAATACAGTTCAGTGTTACTAAGCGATAGCAAAAACACCGATCAATATTACTATTAAGTTTAGTAGTTATTAATATTTATATAGGATGTTTATTACAATATTATCGTAATAAATATTTACTTGATATATTGTCCGATATCTGATAGAACATGTAGACCGACTGTGTTAATACAAAAGGAATTTTTGTTATCACATTCTAAAAACAAGCATTTTGGTTATGCCCCCGCATCGATAGACTGGTGCTGTCTGTCTGTTTGTTTGTCTGACGTCTGTCTGTCTGTCACAAAACTTAACCTTGGCCATAACACATCTACAGCCTTCAGATTTCACAGGTGCATGAACCTTGATAAGCTCCACCACACAGGTGACCTTGCCCATCAAATGACATTGACCCCTAATGTCTAAGGGACCTTCGGGGCATTCGAACGTAGCGCTTGTTCAAAATATAAAGATAATCATTGTTATAGAAAAATACCGTTACTCACATGGGTAAAAGCGTGGCATGAATAAAATAAAAAGTAAATCTCGTAAAGTACTGCAGTCATTTGTAAACAGCTTATAATGACAGTCAACGTCAAAAACATTGCAAACAAAGATTTTAACTATCTAAAGAAAATTGTATGGTCGAACAAAAGCCAGTCAAATTTAAAGACTAAAATGGCTCCTGTAAAAAGTTTTGAAAAAAAGCTTTAACACACCAACATTGTAAAATGGGGTGGGGTGCATGACGTTCGTTCGATGTTACTCAAAATTATCCGCTTTGATGTGAGTTAATTATGCTCAATTTCGTATTAGATTATACTTAGAGGACATTAAGCGTAGCGGGGATTGCCCCGTCTATGCGATGATTGTTAATGAATCGGAGCACTTTTGTTTTCTTATAGAAAATAATCCCATAAAAATGAATATATGCTAGTTTGCTAGGTTTAACGTCCGACCGACAGTATTAAGTCATTTGGAGACTATGTCTTCTTGAGACACATGTAGTGCTGCCACACTGCAGTATCACGCCGTAGACACCTAGTATTCTGCCATTGGACAGACCAGTCCTGGATATGCCTCTATATGCTGAGCGTCAAGTATGTCACGGCCGGGGATCGAACCCACGACCTCTCGATTCCAAGGCGGGCGCTATAACCATACGCCAACCGGGACCGGAATATATGTATGCTTATAATTAAATACTCGTAAATACATAAAGTCAGTTCTTACAAAAAATGCCGTTTTGACGAGGAAAATACATTTGAAAAATATTTCGAAGAGTACAAACAAATGTTAGAGCATTATTTTCACTTTTTCGTAATATTGGCAAAATTATCTTTTTTCATTAATTACTATTTCCTACCTGACAGGCCTCAATCAATCGTAATGATCTTATATCGACTACTCTCGAATTTAAACAGTCATTAAACATCTGTGTATACACCAGTAGCTAACAGTCAGCTATGAAGTTGGCTTAGGACCATATACCATGCTCTTCACGTGCATCTAAAGCTGTAGATGATCATCATGATTTCTGTTTTTACTTCGCATATAATTATTTGATAAAGATAGCCAGAATACGTTTACCAATTTCGAATGGCCTCGAAACACAACTCCGTGCAATAGTTACTTTCGAAAGTACAAGCGCACCGGCTTTTTCTCACAGTATCGCGGTGGCGCCGAGGATAAACGAGATTTCCTTCACACGCTTATTTGAGTTGCTTTTCTTTGGGTTTAGGTCTTTCCTCCGATTAACACATTTATTTTTTTACTTGGAAGATACAAGAAGTTGACTTTACTTTAACCAAATGTCATTTGTAAGAAATAAAACAAAAAATGTGCCGACAAACTATTTTTTCCGGCTCGAAGAAAGCAAATAATCCGTATCTATACAAAGGGTATGGTTCTTCCTTTCTGTGTAGTAATACCTTTAACAAGCCGGAGACCACGCATTGATCCCATGAATTTTATCAATTTATATAACTGGATCTTCTAAGAAAGACCATTTCGAAAGCGTCCTAGGCACAAAAAGCTCATCAACGAAAGGGTTTATTTCGTCCTTTTTATCAATCGTAACATCACGACAATTTTGGCGCTGTTTAAGTGGCCGACTATTTCGGTGCTGTTTCAACTTTACATTTGTCTGCTATGTTGTATTAAATCAGCATAAATTTACTCCATTTAAGATGTGTGTCTCTCTTTTATAAATTGCGTGCTCTCTCTCTCTCTCTCTCTCTCTTAGTGATACGTGTGTCCTGATTATACTGTGAAAGCCAGTAACATGAATTCACGCCCAACAGACACAGTTCTGGAACACGTCTTTGAGGAAGTGGTTAAAGTGCCGGCTTGATGATCCAAGGCACAGGGTTCGATCCCTGGGCAAATCTTGAATAAGGGCGTTAGTTCGAATCATGCTCAGAACATTTTCAATTTTCTTAATCTATTTTTGTCCGATTGTTGTTTATTTATATGTGTTATCCTTTGGATAAACAAATATATCGTAGTTCTACCTTGGTGTCTATATACATTCGAGTTCCCTCCACCTGACAGTATCTAGACGTCATTATTTGACTGAAAGAAAAGCTATCAGTTTAGTAACAAGAAATGCGAAAAATCAGAATTCTAAGTCGAATTTGATTACCCTTGAAACATTTTTACCAATATTGCAGGAACTTTATTGCGGACTGTTGTTGGTCAACAACACACATTTGGTCCTGGTGAGCGATTCTTGTGCCATTGTGCTGGGGAGAAACCTTGCGATAAAAAAAATGGAAAGTGCCCCGAAGGCTGCGCAGAAGGATGGATGGGACCTGGATGTCAATACAGTCAGTTCTACCAACTTGCCAAATGGCGTCTAATCTTTTTATTTATTTATTTATTTATTTATTTATTTATTTATTTATTTATTTATTTCTACAAATCATGGCGGTCATATACGTTTGAACATAGATTATACTGGCGCGGCGCAGGGAAGGTGGACTAATGGAAAATCCATCATTACCTAAACGACTAAAACTACTTTTTCATTTCAGCTACTTATTCCATTAATTAAATCTTAAATCCATGATTGCTCAGATTAATAACACATTTTTATTTCTTTTTTTTTCCTAAAAAAGAAAGAAAAAAGCACCGGCCCCGGAGGCCTAGTTGTTAGAGCGTCCACCCCGGAATCGGGAGGTCTTGGTTCGATCCCGTAAAGAATGTCGTAAAAAATGTTACTGGCATAGTTCCCTCTCAGCGTATAAGGGAAGTTCCAGGACTGATTGGCCCGGTGTCAGGATAATGTGACTACGTGTGGTATCATGCCACATATCTTCGGCATGATACTGCAGTGTGGCAGCACTATATCTGTCTGAAGTAGACAGTCTCAAAATGACTAAATACTGCCGTTGGGACGTTAAACCCAACAAACAAACAAAAAATTATATTCGAAAAAAGTCTCCAAACCTTCTCTTAATATGTAGGCATATTTATGACTCAGGTTACTGCTGTTTTTTTTGTTTTTTTGTTTTGTTTTTTGTTGTTGTTGTTGTTGTTTTGTGGGGTTTTTTGTTGTTTTTTTCTTCTTCTTCTTTTTCACTCTCTCTACTAGAAAAAAAGCCCGCGCAAGCTTGGAAAAACAAGTGTTAACAGATAGCTATAAATGGCCGTTAATAGACTTTAAAAAATAAAATACATGTATATAGCATATGACTGAACGATAATGGTTCTTAATGTTGCCTGAGTGCTTTATCGTCGTAATAAGAAAGCGTGTAGGCACACATATTTAGAGTGTAAATCTACGACGTATTTAATTATATATTATACAGATATATTATTATACTTATATTGTTATGTACGTTTTGAAACATATACATACATTGTATGTACATGTATATATATGTACGTAAATTCAACGATAGAACAAAATTAATGACAAGATGCAAATAGTACTTGTAAGCCATGATAGAGAAATCTTGTAAACTGAAAATACAGCATATTGCCTTCTGATTAGAACTGTTTCCTGTTTCAGAATGTCTAACAACATTTAGCCAACTTTACTTTAAGTCCTATATTATTGGTTTTGTTTGCAGTCAGAAATTTAATAATGTCATCAAAATATTGCGAACATTACACGGATTTACTATTTACGGATTTGTTATTTACGGATTTATTATTATTTTATTATTATTATTATTATTGCTGCACTAGTTTAGCACCATGTAACAGAAGGTTATGGAGTTAATATTTCTCTTGATGTTGAATTATTTAAGGCATGACATTTTTACTTTAATCAATATCATACTGATATTATCAGTCAAATGATCTTACCGATATACCGAAATACGATGCTGGTTTTAGTATCTATATAGCTCCATAATAATATAGCTTAATTGACATTGCAGGAGCAATTGATGGTGACCAGTTTAGACAATCTGATAAAGTCAACAGTAGTTATCCAGCCAGAAAAGCAATGGACGGCAATGGGGCAACATGCAGCCGTACTAAGAGCGGTGAACAAAACAGAGGTCCTCGCTGGTGGAGAGTGAAATTTAAAGGACAGGAACTCGTGTATGGACTTGAGATAGCAACACTGGAGCAACACCTTAGTAAATATTAGCTTCACTTCCAGTTCTTTGATATACAGTTAAACCTGTATTAGCGGCCACTTGTATTAAGCGATCAACTTGCATTAAGCGGTCAGTTTTGATATTACCAACCTTACATGTTTATACTTCATTTAGTGATCACCTCCGTTAAGCGGCCCTTTACCTTGTTCTTTTGAATGACCGCTTAAGACAAGTTTGGCTGTATATGGTTTAGACCTCACACTCACGAACATATCCAACCAAATAAAAAAATGTAAATCAATATATTACTTTAGTTTTTACTCATGTATGAGTTATGATTCTAATGTTCTAGAATGATCGTCTTATCTTTATTTTGCTTTTTCACATTTTATTTAGTTTTATATCCGTTTTAACTATTAAAGTCAAACTATTACGACGAAGGTTATGTTGTAACAATTCTGTGGATTTTAGAAAATTGTGTTGCTGCTTTTCGTCGAATTTCATTTAAAATTAAAATCGAAATTGACATCCATTGTCATCAAATCAAACATTAACATATAATAGATATATCATGGTTTTATTGGTATTTTTGCAGGTATCGTAAATTATACCATAGCCAGGTGACTTGGCAAATCGAAAGGTCACATGGCTATGGCATAATTTACGATACCTGCAAAAATACCAATAAAACCACGAATCTGTTTTAACCTATAGCTTCAATTGCAATATTAGTCTACACTTTTTTTCATTAGCGGCAACAAAGAAGGCGAAAACATTTTCAAATTCTCCCAACCTTCTCACTCGCAGACTTATGCATTATGTTAATTAGCTGATACCCTCGTGTAGTTTGATCTGATTGGATGCGGCACGGCCCTAGTGTGTGAAGGATTTCGGCGCCTAATTTAGTTCAGAAAAATCTTTCGGCCAGTGAAGAATTTAATGACAGTGATAACGATATTCTAACAAGCAGAAACTGAAAATCGCGGAAGTTAAGAAATGTACCACTGGTCACAGCAACACCAACCCGCTCTATCATAACTGCGTTTTTAATATCGGAAGTCACTAAATCAGGGGAACATTTGGATAGAATGTATAGTTTTTCAGTACTAAAGGATGCATTTGAATGTTTCATTTTAAAGACAGTGTTCTCATTGTGTATTTTTAATTGCTAAATGTACTGGTTCTGTTTTGCATTTGAATGTTTCATTTAAATGAGTGTTCTCGTTTTTTCAGTTGAATACACAATTATTTAAATATTACAGAAAAAAATGTCTATCAGCAGTTTTTGAATCTTGCTATATCACAGTGTAAACACTGGCAACCTAGTGACGTCATATCAACATATCGACCCAGAGCAGTCTCAATTCATGGATCCGATATACCATGAAAATTATACCATAGCTCCGCCCATGGTATAATTTTAGGTTATGAGCAAATATACAAACAGACAGTTACATTGAAAGCACTGCAGAGCTATAGGTTAAATATAATATATTCGCTGTCCTCAACCGCTATTCTGAACTGAATCGTTTAACATAGTAGTGTAGTCACATTTGACAATTTGACGTATGCCCACAGCTGTGTAGAGCGTACTGCACACAAATCAGCGTGCATGTTTCCAAAGACTTATTAAACAAAGATTGGCAACTAGTCTGAATCTCACAAAAGCACGTAACAAATTGTCCAATTCTCCCAAGCACGTTTTCAAATATTGTCTTCTCTATTGGTGGTATGTGAAAGTAACGTGTATCTTTCAATAGGACATTACAATGATATCTTATTTATTAAATAAGTCAAGTAATAAAAAGGTTATATGTAAAATATAAATGTTCCTGCTAAACAGAACTGCTTCACTGACTGAAATTGAATTACATAAAAAATTTAAAGAATTTTGAAAATGAATTAAACTGAAAACAATTCCATGTATGAGAGAAATGATAATTTTATGATATGGTCAATTTTTTCAATACTTTTTTGAAAGTTTGCAAAATTTCATACATTTATTAATAAAACAATATGACAATTAGTTGATTTTCACCCCTCACCGCGTGGGTTCGAATCCCGGCAGGGTCATTCGGATTTGTGAGGAAGCCTTTCAGCTGGCTTGCGGTACCCGAATGCCTCCGTGCATTCCGGGTCTTCCTCCACCTGTTATTAGCTGGACGTCGCTATATGACTGAAATATTGTCGAAGCGACGGTAAATTAAATTGTCAAGTCAAGTCAAGTTAAATTTCACTTTACATCACAACACTCCCGAACGGAAAAACGGTAAGGGTTATAGTTAATTATTGTTAACTGTCATTTCCAATTCAAAAACATATCTGTACGAATACCTACTATACCAGTTAATGCCGATTTAATGATCTAACCTGCCACGTGTCAAATAACAATGTATGATTTTATTACGTACCATTTGCCTGAACACATTATACGGGTTCACTAGTGGTGAGCTGATTAATCATAAAGTCAACGAATCAGTGACGAGCTACTGATTGACGTGACGATGACGACGAAAATAATTCGTTGACGAATTATTGACCAAAAAAGGGGGGTGTTGTTAATATTTCAACGCGCATCTGATTGGGTAATTTCATTAATTTGATAAATTGATACTTGCAAAGTTGCACTTTGCACATCGTTGGCCTCTGGTTGTAACCTCATATACTCAATGTTTATACATGTATTTGAATATTTGAGAAATTAACATCTATACCTAATACATATCTATATAATCTATATAGTACAGAATACTTTATTTTCATGTTGTACAATAAGAGAGTTTTAATAGGCATTTACTCCAAACATGGTATATTTAGTATTTAATCATGATTAATCAATTAATCAGTGACTTTTGTCTCTGATTAATCGACGAATATTTTTTCGACTGATTCCAATCACTAGGGTTCACCTCCCTGTCGCAACCTACTTAATTTGTAAAAAGAAAAAAAATGTGTTTCTGTATTTCTCCTTCTCAGACTTGTTTTCTTTTTTTGTGTCCTACGCCGAATATCTTTTTTAAAGATATTTCTTGTTTTGTATAACATATAGAAATTTTTAGCCAAGTTTTGGAAAATATTTAAACATTTCATAATAAATAAAATTGTACTTTTAGTCCTTTTTGTGTTTCTCGGCGCAAAACTTTCTGTTTAATATTGTTTTGCCATTTTTAATATCATGCATTAGAGGCCTAGAACCTTAAGGGGAATTTTTATAGATGCGTAAATATCTGTTGTAGGTAAAATGCGAACACTAGTGTCATTAAATTTAGTTTCCATATAATTAAGATTTTGGTTGATTTGAAACTGAAATGAATTTGCATATATTGTTTAAGGTTACGTTATATTCGTCAATATTGTCATGGTAATCGGACATATTTTCCATATTTTAGGCAGCTTCCGGGGATTCAAGGTGTATGTAGAAAACAGTTCGGATATTAAAAAAGATCCAATAAACAAAACTCTGTGTTATGAACATCCGGGCGTTCCAGGGAACCATGCAATGATCGGGGTTACTTGCAGGGAACCAGTGCAAGGAAATCAGCTGAAAATCCAGCTGAACAATACTTCAGACGCACTGGTTCTGTGTGAAGTGAAGATACCAGGAGGTACATACTGTTTAATCATTAAATTACACTGACATCATATTTCGTTGATTATGTACTACAGGAAATTTAAAAAAAAACACATTTATTCATTCGCGGATTCATTATATAGGAAACGCAGAGCGCATTAAATGAACGAATTTTAAGGAGTCAAATATGTGGATAAGGCCCTCCACGAAAGCAACGGAAATAGGTTCACCACGAAAATTAATGATTTTACATACATACATACATATTGGAGTGGGAGTGAGTGAGACCTTGACTAAGGAGCAAAACACATTTCGAAACAAGAAAACATTCTTTCGACCATAAGAGTTTTTCATTTTTTTTTTTTATTTTTTTTTTTTTTATTTTTTTATTTTTTTTTATTTTTTTTTTGCATTTTATTCAATCGGTTCAGTGACTCATTGCTTAGAGCGTTCGTCCCGTAACTGAAAGGTTATATGTTCGACAAAATGACGCGACATATCAAAGCCATTTAAATGATACTGGTATATCTCTCTGGTGGTTCCAGAAATAGTTTGCCCAGTGTCTGGGAGTGGTATCCTGTCTATTGTCTTCGGCGTGATACTGCAGTAAAGCAGCACTACATCTGTCTCATGTAGACAAAGTCACGAAATGTCAAAACAGTGTCTCCAGGACATTAAACCTAAATAAACAAATACGCTTTTCGTGCGACTTATGATAAACTTATGTCCAATTGTATGTATATTTCAGGTAGAAACGTGGCGTTCAAAGCTGCAACAAACAGTAGTAAGCACCATGCTACTGCTCTCCCACGCCATGCCGTAGATGGAATAACAGAACAATCTAAATGGACAAATTGTGCTTATCTCTTCGGTACAATCTGACATGTGGTTTGAAGTGGACCTTGGTCAACCGTTCTCCGTCTATCTCATGACTGTCCACTTCTATGAAAAGAGTAAGTCCTCCTGTACTTCATATTAATTCTAACAGAGTGGTTTGTTGTTATTGTGTTGGAGCATACCTCTATATCAATGATATGAGTGCATAGAGATATACGGGTAGAATTACCGACCTTCCACAAGTCAGCCGGATGCTACCTCCGTGAATCTATTCGAACCAACAGCGGTAAAAGCCTTCGTAATGTTAAGTCAGTGACTCGGTCCCCAGACAGCATAATGTATGCAATTAGAATGATTCTACGATAATATTGACAATTTGTTAAAGTATGTGTTTAAAGCGAAAATTTTAAACCAATTAAAAGTAAATGCATTAGTATTTGAAGTTATAGTAGCAATTGATATTGTTGTTGGTGCTTTTAGAATGAGGTTGGAAGCCGGAGTTTATTAAAACCTTCTTCTACTGTTGTGTCTGGTGGTCTAAAGTTAGTAATTATAGCTGTAGAAACGGTGGAAAAAAAAATGTTCGTGAAGTTGGCGGCCTAGCGGAAAGTAACTGCGTAACATGCAGACCAAATATTTATATTAACATACTCTTATAGATACGGTTAGAGATTGGACGTTGCGTGCAAGGACCAGTGTTAACAATACCTGGAAAACCCTGGATACATGGTCAGATGCCAGCAGCTATATGGTTTACAGGTCCCTGTTGGAGGCATGGGGCATACGATTGGAGATCAAACAGCAAAGAAAGACAAGTTACACGATTTGTGAATTACAAGTGTTTGGAGGTAACATAGAATTTTACTAACAAATATAAAGTGTTTAAATTGGACATTTTTTTCCTTCGCGAAAAAGTATAATTAGAATTGAATTATCCATACAGTACATCCTTAAACCTCAGATCTATCTGAAGGAACATTCTAACAGCATACTTGTGTACTTTCTGTTATATAGTAAATTAATCATTGCAATATGTATATATTATATGCTTAAGAATAGATATATAGACAAAAACCACAAAAACGTAGTAATGTTGATAGTAATATAGGGACTTGCTTTTTTAAAAAACCGGTGTAACATAGCAGATATTCGTATGTTTATGTCTAGACATGTTACATAGCAGACATGCTTGTATCTAGGCAAATGTAAACATAGCAGATACGGTTGTTGTTTTTTTTGTTGTTGTTTTTTTGTTGTTGTTTTTTTGCATGTAAGTTAAAGCAATTAATTAATCGTGACTTCTCTTGGTAAAATAATGTTCTGGCCAGATGATCGTTAAAATATCAAGGGTTTCTGTTTAATAATATAATAATCATACGAAATTAATAATGGAATAATATCCACAAGAAAATATATTCGCCACATCGTCTGTCCGACCTGGTTCTTGTCAGGGTCATTTGTTGGACCTACTGCGTTGAATTCAATAAGTCTTTATGTGAGGCTTGTTTTCAAGAGGAAATGTGCATATTGTTGGTCTGTTAGTATTTGACCATCCCTGTATTTATTACAAATAGTCACGTTTGTAAAATCGGCGTAGCGAGAATGAAGATGTGACCGCATGACGTCACCATCGCCATGGTTCTGTCATATAGCAATGTCTAGCAAATAATAGATTTGTAGAACCAATGACCTACCGCTAGACTCCTCACGGTCATGTAGGCTTGGACACTGGATGATGTTCCGACCCTTTACTAAAGGTTGTCGTGAAACATTGACACCTTAAAATGATATTTTTATCTCGGAAGTAATTTTTATATATATTGCATTATCTGTTTACCGGCTTCTGGTTTTTCTTCAGCGACTCTGTGATACGCATTAATATGTTTAATATATCTACTATGACTCCAGTTTCGATGTTATGGAACCCAATTTGGATGACAGATTCTTCAAAGATACGTTTAACGTGTTCTTATGAGGTTGACGACTTTATTATATAATTCATTAAAGCATTTTAAGATGTACAAAGCGATAGTGACTAAAAACTTAAAACTAACAGTGCGTGTGTCACTCTTTGTTCATTTCAATGAATTATATATAAAGATACATTGGTAACGATTTTTTACGTTGTGAATTCATATATAGATATGAACAAATCTGATATATAACGGCATTTACAGTACACTTTTGCACACAAACATGTATTTTAAGCACACTTATTTATAACAAAAAGTATAAAACATCGTTTCCAGACTGCCCTGACAACAAGTGTGGACTGGATTGCGAAGACATATGTCACTGTAAGAGACATTCGATCTACAGTAAATATTCAGGGATATGTGACTCTGGCTGCCAGGACGGCTGGCACGGCTCTGTCGGCGGTAAATGTGATACAGGTGAGCTTTATATTTAGACATATGTCACTGTAAGAGACATTCGATCTACAGTAAATATTCAGGGATATGTGACTCGGGCTGCCAGGACGGCTGGCACGGCTCAGATGACGGTAAATGTGATACAGGTGAGCTTTATATTTAGACATATGTCACTGTAAGAGACATTCGATCTACAGTAAATATTCAGGTATATGTGACTCGGGCTGCCAGGAGGGCTGGCACGGCTCTGTCGGTGGTAAATGAGATACAGGTGAGCTTTATATTTAGACATATGTCACTGTAAGAGACATTCGATCTACAGTAAATATTCAGGGATATGTGACTAGGGCTGTCAGGACGGCTGGCACGGCTCTGTCGGCGGTAAATGTGATACAGGTGAGCTTTATATTTAGACACATGTCACTGTAAGAGACATTCGATCTACAGTAAATATTCAGGGATATGTGACTCGGCATTTTGCTAAGCAATATCAAACTGATAAACACGTGTTGGCTGTTGGTAGATGCTCTTAATTTCTCACAATGTATTGTCCGAGTGTTCAACATACGAAAAGTAGAGAGCAGTACTACCTGTAAATCTAACAAGCATTAAGAGCCCCACAACTTAAAGAAACCTTGACATCTTGGAGTTTCACACTCATATACGTTCCCGTGACATCTTGATTTTCACACTCATATATAATTTATACACTCATACATTTCCAGAGACCAGTCCCATGACGTCTTCATTTCCAGAGACCAGTCCCGTGACATCTTCATTTCCAGAGACCAGTCCCGTGACATCTTCATTTCCAGAGACCCAGTCCCGTGACATCTTGATTTTCAGAGACATTACCCTTAATACACTCATACATTTCCAGAGACCAGTCCCATGACGTCTTCATTTCCAGAGACCAGTCCCGTGACATCTTCATTTCCAGAGACCAGTCCCGTGACATCTTCATTTCCAGAGATCATTCACTTGACACCTTCATTTCCAGAGACCATTCCCATGACATCTTCATTTCCAGAGACCTGTCCCGTGACATCTCCATTTCTAGAGACCTATCCCGTGACATCTTCATTTCCATAGACCATTCCCGTGATATATTCATTTCCAGAGACCATTCCAGTGACATCTTCATTTCCAGAGACCATTCCCATGACATCTTCATTTCCAAAGACCTGTCCCGTGACATCTTCATTTCCAGAGACCATTCCCATGACATATTCATTTCCAGAGACCATTCCCATGACATCTCTTTTTCCTGAGATCATTCATTTGACATCTTCATTTTCAGAGACCAATCCCGTGACATCTTCATTTCCAGAGACCAGAGACAAGTCCCGTGACATCTTCATTTCCAGAGACCAGTCCCATGACATCTTCATTTCCAGAGACCAGTCCCATGACATCTTCATTTCCAGAGACCAGTCCCGTGATTTCCCCCCTTATTTAAGACCAGTCCCGTGACATCTTCATTTCCAGAGACATGTCCCTTAATATCTTCATTTCCAGAGACTATTCCCATGACATCTTCATTTCCAGAGACCTGTTCCGTGAAATCTTCATTTCCAGAGACCATTCCCATTACATCTTTATTTCCAGAGTCCATTCTCGTGGCATCTTCATTTTCAGAGACCATTTCCATGACATCTCCATTTCAAGAGATCATTCACTTGACACCTTCATTTCCAGAGACCATTCCCATGACATCTTCATTTCCAGAGACCTGTCCCGTGACATCTTCATTTCTAGAGACCTGTCCCGTGACATCTTCATTTCCATAGACCATTCCCGTGATATATTCATTTCCAGAGACTATTCCAGTGACATCTTCATTTCCAGAGACCATTCCCATGACATCTTCATTTCCAAAGACCTGTCCCGTGACATCTTCATTTCCAGAGACCATTCCCATGACATATTCATTTCCAGAGACCAGTCCCATGACATCTTCATTTCCAGAGATCATTCCCTTGACATCTTCATTTCCAGAGACCCAGTCCCGTGACATCTTCATTTCTAGACACCTGTCTCTTAATATCTTCATTTCCAGAGACCAGTCCCGTGACATCTTATTTCCAGAGACCGGTACCGTGACATCTTCATTTCCAGAGACCAGTCCCGTGACATCTTCATTTCCAGAGACCGGTAGCGTGACATCTTCATTTCCAGAGACCAGTCCCGTTACATCTTCTCCCTCAATAACGTGTCCTGTACATTGTAAGTCCAGCACCACATGCGACACAGATGGAAAATGTTTGGCAGGCTGTGAGCCAGGGTGGACGGGAAACACCTGCTCACTAGGTGCGTAATGTATATCTGTAAAGAATAAGATGTGAAAAACACATGATTGGTTTCATTCACATGTTTTGGAAATGCGTTTCCTAAATATTACAGAAATCTTCATTGATTCTCCTTAACATAAATCAAAGGACTGAGAGCCCTATTGTTGCGTTAAGCATAAACTGGAACAGTGGCATGTAATTTGGAATTGTTTTACTGATTTTCCACATCAAGTCGACCTTCCAGTTTGTATATAATTTTTCTGTGAGGGCCGTACATATTTCAATGAACGACACGATTGTTTTGTCATAAATCTATTAGATTAACCAAGGACATATTACATGCCAGAGGTGCGTGAACTGCTGCATTCATATACATGTATAACAAATCCACTGTTGAGCATTTCATTCATGCAAGATATGTAAAAAAAGTCAAATGTCTAACAACGCAAAATAAAATAGCATTACAATATACATAGATGTGTATGTCACAAACTGCTATACACTTGAATCAGTAACAACACAATATTAAAGTTTCTATAAATAAAAATTGTAATTTTGTTTAACCCTTTCCCTCATATATACTCATTTTGACGCCCTCAATAGGTATCACATAAAGCCTGATCTGCAGAAAACCACAGTTAAACCTTACCAAATTTAATTACAAAATACTCATTTCCAGACCACTGATGAGCAGCCTGCGAGTAACTCGCAGGCTGATCAGGTTTTATGCTGTTCGCATAGGTCTTTTCATGGTGTCCTCTATGAGGGAAAGGGTTAACACAACCATACCTTTTTATTCTTTATATCTAAAATATACATGAAGATAACCTTTGGAAAAGAATGTGCTTTCTATACATATAATTATTTATTTTTCTTAGTCGCTAAGATCTTATGTCAGACAGCATAGGAGAGAAAAAAATGTTAATCCTTTATACCAAAATGTTCAATCGAATTTAATTTGTTAATTGATATAATAATTCCTACGATTGTTTTATATGCATTTTAATATACTTTCAGTCTCACTTTGTATTTTAACCAGGAAAGTCGATAATGTCAAAAGTGCAGTGTAGACAGATAAATAGTTGTTACATTTTTATTTCACTATTTTATTTTTATTGAAGCGTGTGACGACGGGCAGTACGGTGAAATGTGTAGCCACCAATGTTCTGGACACTGTAAGGATGGTCCCGATTGTAGAAATACTGATGGTCATTGTCCGGAAGGATGCAGACCGGGTTGGCAAGGTCTGAAATGTGACCAAGGTCAGTATCACTCGTATGTCTGTATATGTTGTTATTGTAACAATTAGTGCACAGTGCAGCAAACCGTTAGGCTCGGTGTAAATAAATACAATGTGAGGATAAACACATGCCTCTTGTTATTTGTCATACATCTGCATGTAGTCCCATCAATGAACCGCTCGGCGCGACATGATATTTTTGGTACTGGTTGTCACGCCTCTGCGTCTCATGTCAAAACCATCTAAAACTGAGTGGAAATCAGAATCGGTGATTTGATATTCTTTTCGTCAATAACACCTGATACAGCTTTTACCGTGTCGTAGATTGAATATATTGAAGCTAACAACTGTTTTGTGTCCGAAAACATTCATTTAACACTTATTTTTTTTAAAAAAAAAACCTTTTAGATAATAATCAATTTCCGATTAAGCCGCACCTTCTGCTTGCTGTTCACTCCAAACGGTGTGAATAAGAATAATGCAAGAATAATGCCAGTACCTCTCTCTCTCCCTCTCTCTCAGCATTTCTTTTCAGATGATCAGCCAGATGATGAAATCATCAAGAACGCTTTGAGGCATAAATAAATTCATCACGGGATTTATTTTTAGTTTGTCAGCATCTATATGCCTTTTATTTGTATCCCTGCATCCCTATATTCATGTGAAATAGCTTTTACCAAGTACTGCTAACAAGCATTGAGTCTGGTTGTTTTGGGTGGTGGGCAGGCCTTTTTTCAGATGTTGGGGAAGGGGTCTTAATATCGTATTTTAGTGAAAATATGACCTTTTTTCATTGGGGAAAGAAAATTCCTGGAGTAAGATGCAAATTGGGAAAAATGCATGAATTTAAAGAATTTTCCAGAGGGGAAGGCACCTTTGAATGGCCCCTGAGAACGAAGGGAAAAAAGCCTTGTGGGGAAATGGGGTATGTGAGGGTATCCGTTAGCCTTTGGCTTACATTTCTATTTTATATTATATTTTCAGTGATTTTCTTAAATTATTAAGAAAAACCGTGTACACTCGCACCAGTGTTTATTTAAATACGATTGCAATATGGAAGTCGAAATTAAGTTGATGATCGAAACTGAAGATAACGTGTTTAATAAATTGTTATTAAAAAGTAAATGCGCAAACGAGTTATTCTCAGTTCATTAGGAGATATATTAAACCATCACTGGCTGGAAGTTGAGAGTGGTACTTTGCTTATTTTTAGATGTCCAGTATAAACACTGTTCTCTCAGCGCTATCGTCGATTTGATTCTAAATGTTCAGCTAATTTTGCAAAACAAGTGCTTTGTATATATAATAATATACTTTGTCTTTATTTAACAATTAAAGTGTACTTTGTAGTTTCCTTTTTTATAAGATCTTCGATCTTATGTTAAACGATCTTATGTTAAACAACATATTTCACAAAAACATGCAGTGTTTATTTTCAAAGAGTAAATGTGTAAAATATGTTTCTTCATTTCAAAACATTTAATCGAATTTCATAAAAGGATATATGATTTTTTGACATTCTTTCAGTTTCATTATGTATTCTTTAACAAGAAAGTCGATAATGTCGAGAAAGTTCGGTGCAGAAAAAAAGATAGATGTTTATATATATGTTAGTACAATATATATTGCAGAGTGTGACGACGGGCGGTACGGTGAAATGTGTAC
>CM037777.1:69769162-69819162 GCA_021229015.1 Solen grandis
ACATTTTACTTTGAAATACCATAAATAGAAAAAGAAATATTTGAAAGCGTGACCTTAGGAGAAATGGACAATTTGTTACGTGCTCTTGTGAGGTAATCTTTATTTAATAAGTCTTTGGAAATATGCATGCTAATTTGACTTGACTATTTGAGTTTACCGTCGCTTCGACAGTATTTCAATCATATAGCGACGCCCAGCTAATTACAGGTGGAGGAAGACCCCCGAATGCACGGAGACATACGGGTAAAACCACCGACCTACCGCAAGCCAGCTGGAAGGCTTCCTCACATGAAAATCCGAATGGCTCTGCCGGGATTCGAACCCAGCGGTGAGGGGGCTGAGAGAGTGTTAAAGTCAGCGACTTTACCCTCTCGGCCACCTATAAAACTTTAAATAAAAACAACTATGTGATGAAATGCAAAATAAAGATAAGACGATAATTCTGAAACATTAAAAACGTAACTCATGAGTAAATCAAAGCGCTCAATGCGCTGAGAGACGGCGACGGGATTAACATGAAGTAGCTATAATTCTAAACCCAGCATTTCTGAAGTTATTGAAGCAATAGAGGCAATGGTCATATGACGACAAAAACCTCCACACACTGTTGCTACAGAGGTAGTTGAAATCGCTCTCTGTTTTTTACACAATAATCCGGAGTATGGGTCATGAACCTTTAATTCAGAAGTTGTATACCTAATTAAGTCATTCCCTTCCTTCAGTACTAGTGAACCTGATGTATAAATTCTGTCTGTTGTTGTGTATGTGTAGAAATTGCCAAGGTATTTGATTATTTTAAGATACTTGAATGTTTGCCTTTCTATTTCAAAGTTAAGAATGTTCTGGGAGGAACCTAACTCGCCATCATGCAAAATTACGTGTGGACTACTTTAGGTTAATGACATACCATGTAGTTTCTAATGCGGAGCTCTACTTTTTCTTTTTACAGGAGTAGATCCTCATGTATGTAAAATGGGTTGCTGTTCTGATTAAGAAATGTCAGGGATATTTTGTTCACGCTTAAAATTGATGATTCCGATGCAAAATAATGATAAAACAAAACATGTCAACAAACAGTAACACATTATAGGCAGTTACGGTTATGATTTTAACGTCTGTATAACATATTCCACTCGTATTCTCATTGTATGGATCCTCACTGACAGCGGAGAGGTACAATTAAACTTGCCGTAGAAAATATGCAAATCAGCAAGGCATGTTTTTGTTTTTCAGCCTTCGTCGACTACAAAGTAAAGTAACACATTGATTTTCATTTTTTTGTTGTTATTTGGTTGGATATGTTCGTGAGTGTAATGTTTAAACCATATAAGTCAAACCTGTCTTAAGTGGTCAGTCAAAAGAACAAGGAAAGAGGCCGCTTAACAGATGTGATCACTAAATGAAGTTCAAGCATGTAACAAAATGCCAGGTTGGTTATATCAAAACTGACCGCTTAATGCAAGTTGACCGCTTAATACAGGTGGCCGCTAATACAGGTTCAACTGTATATCAAAGAACTGGAAGTGAAGCTAATATTTACTAAGGTGTTGCCCCAGTGTTGCTATCTCTAGTCCATACACGAGTTCCTGTCCTTTAAATTTCACTCTCCACCAGCGAGGACCTCTGTTTTGTTCACCGCTCTTAGTACGGCTGCATGTGGTCCCTTTTCCGTCCATTGCTTTTTTGGCTGAATAACTCCTGTTGACTTTATCAAATTGTCTAAACTGGTCACCATCAATTGCTCCTGTAATATCAATTAAGCTATATTATTATGGAGCTATATAGATACTAAAACTAGTATCTCGGTTTAACGGTAAGATCATTTGACTGATAATATCAGGATGATATTGATTAAAGTAAAAATGTCATGCCTTAAATAATTCAATATTCAAGAGAAATATTAACTCCATAACCTTCTGTTACATAGTGCTAAACTAGTGCAGCAATAAAAATAATATTAATAATAATCATCATCATCATCTTGATCATACTACTACTACTACTACTAAATTGGACAGGTAAATCCGTCTAATATTTGCAATAATATGATGACATTGTTATATTTCTGACTGCAAACAAAACTAATAAAACAGGGCTTAAAATAAAGTTGGTACCTGTTTTTAGATATATCTGTAACAAGTAACAGTCCTAATCAGAAGGCAATGTGCTGTAATTTCAGTTTGCAATATTCCTCTATCATCATGACTGACAAGTGCTACATGTATTTGCAAGTTATCATTTGTTCTGTCGCGAAATAAACTGACAAGCGTCTACATGCATATATACATGTACATACAAAATATGTATATGTTTCAAAACATAAGAATGTATGTATAATTATATACATGTATCTGTATAATGCATAATTAAATGGATATTTACACCCAACACCCTACACCCTACACGCTCTCCTATATTGGCGATAAAACACCCAGGAAACAGAAAGAGCCACTACCGTTCAGTCATATTCTATATACATGTATCGTATTTTGAAAAGTCTATTAATCTATTAATATATAGATAACTATTTACTCCAGTATTCCCACGCTCACGCGGGCTTTCTTTCCAGAGGAAAATGAAATGGCAAATTATAAAATAAAAATGGGCGATGGAAAAGATTAAAATTCATAAATATCAAATACATGTAGATACAGTAAAAAAAAAGTAATTAATTTAAAAAAAAACACACAAAAAAAACAACAACAAAACACAAAAAACAACAACAACAACAAAACAACAACAATAACAACAAAAAAGCAACAACAAACAAATAGTATCCCGAGTCATAAATATGTCCATATATTAAGAGAAGGATTTGAGACTATTTTTTTTATAAATATAGTTTTATTTTTGAAAAGTAAATTAAACTCTAAATAAAAAGGTTAAATTAGGTAAAAGGTAATTAACATGAACAATCATGAACTTGATTTAAGGAAAAAGTAGTTTTAGTCGGTTAGGTTAGGTTATGATGAATTTTCCATTACTCTTTCTTCCCTGGTCAGTCACGACAAAATCGCGCCAGCTAAGCCGAATCAAAGGTATATGACCGCCGTGATTTGTAGAAATAAATATAGAAAGAAATATTTAACGACAATTGCTTATTTTTTTAGAACTGACTGTATTGACATCCGGGCCCCATCCATCCATCTGCGCAGCCTTCGGGGCACTTTCCATTGTTTTTATCGCAAGGTTTCTCCCCAGCACAGTGGCACAAGAAACGCTCTTCGGGACCAAATGTGTTTTGTTGACCAACAGCAGTCCTGAATAAAGTTCCTGCAATATTAGGGAAAAATCTTTCATGGGTATTCAATTTCAACTTTTCCGTCTTTGCTTATTTCCTGTCATTATCTTTTTTGTCAGTTTTATTTTTGGGGAGGAAATGTGCCTGAAATTCGATATAATACTTGCACATTGTTACCTCCCTTGATCACTTTCTACACGTGACTACAACCTCCAATGTAAATTGACTATCAATCGTTTGCCGAACACTTACTATGATTTTTTTAAAATTTATTTTACAAATGACTGTTGATAAATTAAATCAAATAAAACACTGGCAAAAATATCATCAACTTCTTGTACATTCGAAGTCAAAATTAATGTGTTAATTGAGGGAAACATAAAAGAAAAAGAAAGCCGAAGCGCCTGCTAATATTTAAATTATAACATCCTATATAACCTTTGGCTGGTCAAGATTGTCATGGTTGGCACAATCTCGTAAAATTCCAGGGTCTCGCGCATGCGAAATAACAATGTGTACTCTCTATGTTCACGAGAGAGTTTCCGGGACTGTCCTCTTAACGTAGACTATCATACGAGCAGGAAGATATTAAGCACGAATGCGCGCGCGTGCATGCTTGTTTAGGTAACGAAAAGTACAATGCGGAACCTTAACAGCTCCGCTTTCTTTCAAAAAAAGATAATTGTTACCGAATGTTTCCATTTCTAAACTGATACAGTGGTTAAAACAAATTGCTTAATCAAATAAATTTAAAATAGTGTTTATAGGAAAATTGGATGAATAGATCAGTGATGTTTGGCATGCGATGATAGAAGACTCCAATGGATCATGGAAGTGTTATTGTCCGAGTACTGGTTCTACCCAGGAAGTGGGAAGTCAAGAGGGACTCTAGAAAGAGTCCTTCCCAATTGACTATAGATAAATAAATAGAAAGAGAATAAGAGAAAAACCCAGAATATTTGGCTTTGACAAATGACACCCGCCATTAAAATAACAAGCCTAAGCGCCGATAACGTATTTCCGTAAAGGATTGATACTAACACTGATTCGTGTCCTCGTTGTTTGTATGATAAGTACTTCTTGTCCGTACAAAGTGATCAGTCCAATATTCTCTGTGTTTGAATCATATCGTTCATTGAAAGCCACAGGGCTCATCAGCCCTTTTTTAAAAAAAATATATATGCTGTTGAGCTTTTCTGGCTTTCAATGGACGATATCTACAATTAAACATGGACAAAAATAACTAAAAAGAACTTTCAAGATATGTAGGTTGAGTACAATGTTAAAGGCAACGTCTAGCCATTTACATTAAATGATCAGTAACGGTGTTAACAATTAACTTAACCCACGAGTCGACGGCAAAGTAATGTCTGACTTATTTGTGTTTTTCAAGGGATAGAAATTCATATATTCACATTGCAACGAGCAAACATTTCAATTTTGGAGTTTATAATTTATTTTGGAATGGAATTTAATATAGTGCACAAAAATCAAGATGATTAATTTTAACGCAGGGTCTCTTTGCTGTATAAATATCCTGGTAAAAACTTTTAAAGATAGAAATCATAAAAAAATATGAACCTAATGTTCAATTTGTTTGTTTGTTGGGTTTAACGTCCCACCGATAGTATTTCAGTCATTTGGAGACGATGTCTACTCGAGACAGGAATGTTCAGTAGTGAAATGGTTATGATTGTAAAATAAATGATAATAATAATAATAACTAGAACCGCAAAGCGGCATCTTGGTTTTCGCTTTTAACTTGACTAGTAAGAGTACTGGTTTCAACTGCAGTTTGATTGATATTAACTTTATTCGAATATTTTTGTTAATTGATCAAATGAAGTCCGATCTTCAAAAACTAAACATCATTAGAACGATCTCTTCACGAACTAAAACTTTTGTTCATATACTTTCTATAAAATATTTCTAGATTTGAAGCTATTTTGTGCCGATAAAAATAATCGGTATTATAACCTTGACCTTTGCATATTTTCATCGTTATTTACTATAAGTTTATTTGTATTATTTAAATGCATAAACAGTGAAAAAATGATGAAGATTGAACAAAAAATAGAGTCAGGAGCTGCAAAAAAGAGGAAACATACGGATTTACAATTGTTTGATAAAAGGATCAAACTTTGGACTGTGGTAATTTGATCAAATGAAGCTGATCTTCAAGAACTAAACACCAATGGAAAGATCTCTTCACAAACTAAAACTTTTGTTCATATACTTTCTAAAAAATATTTTTAGATTTGGAGCTATTTTATGCCGATAAAAATAATAATAATTGGTATATGACCTTGACCTTTGCATATTATGTTTGATTTTTTTTCTATGAATTTATTTGTTTTATAAAAATGCATAAACAGTGAAATAATGATGAAGATTGAACAAAAAATAAAGTCAGGAGCTGCAAATAACCTTAAAAGTCATGCTTTTAAAATGTTGATTTTTCGAAAATATTGGTTAAGTTTGACTGTATACTGTGGACAAACCATGCATTTCCCGAATTCGCCACCCTATATATATTTTGTGCGTATATGTCTTGCAGATCATATGCAACAAACAAAATTCTCCTATCTCATCTCTGAATAAAATGGGTAGGTTTTTGGTAGACCTACCCTTATTTCACAGTTTTTGCGAGATTCGAACTTTCAACCTCCTGTAGCACGAAAGTTTTATATACGCAAATTTTTGAAACCTATCATATTTTATTGGGCTATTGACAAGGAACATTGTGCAAAAACCGCATTTGAATCGGACCTCAAATAATGGAGATATTGCTTATTAAACATTTTCATATAAAACGCCCCCTGGCGGGAAAATCAAAACAAAAATGAAAATTATATCGACGTTAGGATCATCTTCAAGTACGTGGTTATTACTGATAAAAGTTTCATAGATGTGGCTTTTCTCACCTTGGAGCTATGCCGTTCACAAAAAAGGGTTAGAAAAAAAAAAAAAAAAAAAAAAAAAAAGAAACAGAAGAAGAACAATAGGTTTTCGCAATGCGATGCGAAAACCTAAAAAGATAATAAAAATATATAAAAGATCAGTTCAAAATACTTAATCGGCAGCTTGTGAATATGTTTCGTTATATTTTTGTGGCCACTATTTACTAAACACAATCGGTATTTTAAAAGCTTAAATAGAGATTGGCGATGCATAGTTCTTGCCCCAAAGGGGTTCGGACCCACAACCTTTAGATCCGCAGTCAGGTATGTAACCACTGGACCACGGCGCCCTCATTACTTTTATACTTGTTTAAACAAATCTTATTTCTCACGAAGCATGTAAGTATTTCAATATTTTGTTACTTACCCGTCAATATATAGCACAGAAATATCAATATTTTTGCTAAGTCCATCATCACCTCCAGCTGCTGAATCAAGAACATTTCATCAGTATTTTTTGAAAATGTCAGTCCAATAAGGAAGTCAAAACAATTGGTCATTTTTATATTTTTACATGTTCCACCATTAGTATGCTATTGGATTGTTTATGTGGATGCTAATTGATGATGGTTAAAACATACTTAACAAAGTTCCCTGGTAGCACATGCTTTACATTTAAAAGGAAACTTGTTATTCATGTATCGGCATTTCATCGGTGTAGAACATCATCTGCATCTTTTTTTTTTAAATCTAACAACTGCATAAAAGTTCTTACTTTGTTTTGCAACCGCATCATATCAACATAGAAATACATTTATAATATTATAAAGAATTATGGTCTATATTGTATAATATTCTGTAGCGTTATTGACTATGGTATATATATTCTGTAGAGCTATCGTATATATTTTGTAGTATTATTATCTATATGATGTAATATTCAGTGGTATTATAGTCGATATGGTATAATATTTTGTAGTATTATTGTCTATATTATAATATTCAGTGATATTATAGTCGATATGGTATAATATTCTGTTGTATTATTGTCTATATGATGTAATATTCAGTGATATTATAGTCGATATGGTATAATATTCTGTTGTATTATTGTCTATATGATGTAATATTCAGTGGTATTATAGTCGATATGGTATGATATTCTGTAGTATTATTGTCTATATGATGTAATATTCAGTGGTATTATAGACGATATGGTATAATATCTGTTATTATTCTATATGTAATATCAGTGGTATTATAGTCGATATGTATAATTTTGTGTATTATTGCTAAAAATATTCAGTGGTATTATAGTCGATATGGTATAATATTCTGTAGTATTATTGTCTATATGATGTAATATTCAGTGGTATTATAGACGATATGGTATAATATTCTGTTGTATTATTGTCTATATGATATAATATTCAGTGGTATTATAGTCGATATGGTATAATATTCTGTAGTATTATTGTCTATATGATGTAATATTCAGTGGTATTATAGACGATATGGTATAATATTCTGTTGTATTATTGTCTATATGATGTAATATTCAGTGGTATTATAGACGATATGGTATAATATTCTGTTGTATTATTGTCTATATGATATAATATTCAGTGATATTATAGTCGATATGGTATAATATTCTGTTGTATTATTGTCTATATGATGTAATATTCAGTGATATTATAGTCGATATGGTATATATCTTTATATGTCTATATGATATATATCATGTATTATAGACGATATGTATATATTCTGTAGTATTATTGTCTATATGATGTAATATTCAGTGATATTATAGTCGATATGGTATAATATTCTGTTGTATTATTGTCTATATGATGTAATATTCAGTGATATTATAGTCGATATGGTATAATATTTTGTTGTATTATTGTCTATATGATATAATATTCAGTGGTATTATAGCCGATATGGTATAATATTCTGTAGTATTATTGTCTATATGATGTAATATTCAGTGGTATTATAGCCGATATGGTATGATATTCTGTAGTTTTATCGTCTATATGGTATAGATATTCTGTAATATCATCGTCTATTTGGTGTAATGTTCTATTGGATTATCGTCCATAATTTATAATATTCTGTAGAATTATCGTCTATGTGGTATAATATTCTGTATTTTTATTGTCTGAATGGTATAATATTCTGTAGTATTATTGTCTATATGGTATAATATTCTGTAGTATTATCGTCTATATGGTATAGTATTCTGTTGAATTATCATCCATAATTTATAATATTCTGCAGATTATGTAGAATTATCGTCTTTATGGTATAGTACCTTACAGTACATATATAAAAAATGTAGGTTAGCATACAGAGATATACATGTCAACGGTTGAGATTCACCATCTTCAAAAAATCCCTGTCAGTATATCCCTATATATAATTAAGGAGATACGAAATACGAAGGATTCCATCAAATGTATATCATATATTTGCTTTATTAAACATTAACTTAAGAAATGAAAATGTTCAAAAATGTACAAAATCATATATTTAGTGCTTTCGTTGTAAAAAAAACAACACTTAACTTATAAAGAGTCCTTAAGTATAAGTTAAAAGAGGAACAAGAAGATTTTATTTTCATCCAGAATACATATAAAATATAATGAAGTAGGTCAAAATGATCATTATGATAAGTATAGGCCCTTAAAACTTTAAAAATACACCAAGAACCAAGTGGTAATTACACTTTCAAATGGCACTTATATTGTCTCGATAGAGCATATCCAGATGGGCGGTTTTTTATTCCTTGATAGCGCTATAACTTATAAGTATGTTTATGTAAATGTAACAAATCGAACAGATCTTTTTACGAAATAGAAACCCCTTCAGTTGCTATCTGCCCATTGTTTCAGATATCCCACCAATGTGAAGATGGAAAGAGTAAATAAAGCACGCGCGCGCACGTGCTAGCTCACTCACACATACACAGAAATACATGATTAAAAAGAGGGTTATTTGTTTAAGTTTGGATATATTTGGAAACATAATGCTTGTAAAAGGATCAGTTGTCGGGCCTGTTATATTTAATCATGTTGAGAATCATTGGAGTGGTGTATACTGTTAAAACGGTTAAACCATTGACAATCGTTAATAACTTGAAAACCCCACCCCTAATAGGCTGTTATTTATTTGTAGTAACCTACTGTTACCATGCAAATCATGGTACGCTTAGTTGTCTTCAATTAAAATTTATTTATTTCACATCGACCGTCATACAACTTCATACGTAAACCTCTTGACGGTTCTGTCTATCTTGGAAACCCTTTATTTTTAACCTTCGTTTTTTTATTTTTATTTCTTATTTCTTAGGGCAGTTATTTTTTCGCTAATTTAAGACATCAAGGTTTTCCTTCTGGAAGGTCAATAAGACGCAAATGATTTAATCAGTATTTTCAGAATAGATCTATTTTTTGAGACTTTGTATATTTATTATCAGTTATGGTTTACTGTGTTGCTTGGCTTTTTATTATAAATATTTGGGACGGAATGTGATTTTCTTAATGTTCTCAAAGCTTGTCAAATACCATGTTTATCATGTTTTGCTTACACATTTACATGTGTAAAAGTGTCCTACTTAGTGTCCTACTAACTTTTCAAGTTATCCACTTAGGTATCATAACAGGACTAAACTCTCTCTCATATTCCTGCGAAGTTTGGATGGAAGCAGGTTCATAATGTAACGTTCATAATGTAACAAAGGTTAAAATTTGCTATTTTGGGTCACGGTGACCTTGACATTTGATCCCGTGACCGCTTAGTGGGTCTGGCGGGTAGAGCTCAAGAAGGTTCATGTTCCTGTGAAGTTAAGAGGTTATGGATGGAAGCAGGTTCATAATGTAACAAAGGTTAATAATTGCTATTTTGGGTCACGGTGACCTTGACAAGACAGACAGACAGACAGACAGACAGACAGACAGACCAAAAACAATATCCCCCCACCGTTCTATCGATGCGGGGACATAAAACATACGCAAAAATGATAAACCGATTATGTTTCGCTTATTATTATCGGAAGTATACTGGAATAATCTACTGTATTCATGTGCTACTAGGGAACCCTGAGCGGGCACCTCCTAGTTTTCGTCTGTTGATAAACGAACAAAGGGCCGAATTAACATTATAAATATCTACACTGAAGAATATTATAGTTTGTTTCACCGACTCCGTATTAGGGCTGAAACGAGTACCTGGGTACAAGCGGGTCGGGAAGAAAATCGCCGGTACTTGGAGGCATTACCTGTTACCTGATTTCAGTATCATCTATTATGAAACCTCATGCACTTCTTTTTTTATATAACATATATACCAATCTCATTAATATCAGATTCAGAATATTTGCTCATATTTCTCTATACATGTAAATAATGATATTCTTTAACATAATTCTAAACCCTGTCAAGAAATTATCTTAACGTGCGTTAAAGATATGCGTATTTTGGGTGTGTACAAAGTTCGTATCGTTAAGCACTTAGTGAAATATTTCAAAATCAGTGACTACAATGGTTAATCATTACAGGTAGTAAATACCAATCATTTTTTAATGCAATGAATACATTTGCACGGGTATCCACGGGTAATAGTATGACGGGTACCCGAGAAAAAGTAATGAACCTGTTTCAGCCCTACTCCATATGATTAATTGATTTAGAGGTTCAATGCAATAAAGAGGACACTTTACCAACTGAGGTTTTTTACTTCCCAGAGCGAAATGCAGAACAGATAACAATGCGTACATCATAAACTGTTATACAATATATTTTACATTTTATCCTGCGAGTCCCAGAACTCTTTCACAGAGAGAGAGAGAGAGAGAGAGAGAGAGAGCGAGAGAGAGAGAGAGAGAGAGAAGAATATACATTTCTATAGTGTTTTGAATTTAGCAGACCAGAGTACAACGTGCTCAAGGTGAGCTAATATGATCAACTTAATCCCATCTGAAACCAGTTGTCAGAATTTAAATTCGATTATCACAAATGGTCAACTCATAGCCCTCTAGAATCATAATTGCTAAAATGAAGTTGATCCCTTGAAACATAAGGCCCTAGGGATAAATTGTTTACTTATATACTCTTTTAGTTAAATTTCAAAATTCTTCTTCTTTGAATCCCGAGGTGAAAATTTGATTTCACTGGGCACAAATGGTCAACTCATGGTCATCTACTATAATAGCTATAGTGAAGCTGACTAGGCCCCCAGTCGAATTAGCTTATTTCTTATATATACTTTATGCTGCTGAAGGTAATCAGATAAAATCAAACACCTTAATTGATTTTATTAGGCTAATGGTACTCTGTGCGCGTTCTATGGTCACCATGACGTTTAGTCTCATGAAGCTTTAAACATTCCATTCTGAAACCAGAAAATATTGAAACTAAAGCAATTTCCCTCTGTCCCAATTCAGTCAACTTTTTCAAAATAGAATGCATATATACTTTCCGTTTTGGTACTCATTTTCTGCGAGTCTTGCCGCAAAACATGTAAAAAAAAGGCAGGAAAAAGAAAGAAAAAAAAAACAACAACAAAAAGACCTTGAATGTACATATTTTTTTACAAACAGTTTCCGAGACGTTAAGTGTCGTTCAGCGAAGCGATCGACCTACAATAATCTATCATATGTCTAGCTCTCAATTAACCCGGCGTCCGGTCGTTGTATCCGATTTCAAGACCGGGAAGACGCCGGAGATAATTCGGTCGATTTGTCACTTTAAAGAAATCGCATGGGGCCCTTACGACACCTGTCCGATGCCCGGACGGAGATCGTCCTATGTTTGTGGGGGAAAAATGTGATTTTATTTCCGGGGTCCGGCCGGCGAATATCCGATGTCCTGCCGATGCCTGGACGGTTATCTGTGAACGGAGGCCGGACGGACATCGCCAGGCAGTTCAACGGCCGATCGCCGAGGGGCATATTCATGCTAACATTTTACATGTAAATAATTTATAATAATAAAAAGTATAAATAAGAATAAATGGAAACAAAGTAATAATGAACATGAGCAATATAAGCATGGAAGTAAAAGAGCAAAATTTAGTACAGGATCGCAGTTGAGGCAAGTTTTTCACTCATGTCAAACACGCATTTAATATGTGAAAATATTTCTTTTAACGTATAATACGTAACGCTTATATACTGAAAACATGGCTTGTCATGTGCTTTATATGATACTTATAATTAAAGTGCAAATGAACAAATTATGACAGGAAACACTTACGGGCTACTCCTAGCACGTAGAAGTGCATTCTTCTTACTTTTGTTTTTGTAATTTGGCGCGGTCATATCATAAAAGAGTGGATGTTCTTCCTGGTCGTCAAATATTTTGCAAACAGACTGATTTTCACTGAAGGTGTTATCCTCATCGTCTGATAAATTGGGCGGCTCAGGGGCAGATTCTTTTGACGAAGGTTTCTCCTTCAAGTGAACCTTTTTACCTCCTGGAGTTTTGCCGTTTGGTGTTGTTTACTTTGACGCTGACAGCTCAACAATGCTCAAGATTTCTACATGTACACTGTACTATTTGCTGGCAGTTGCTACCTTAATTAGGATAGTGCCGGCAAGGCGTCGGCCAGGCGCCGGGAAGTCGGACGGCTGCCGCCAGGTTACCGGAAAGAAATAAACATGGCGCTGGAAAATTGGACGGCAGCCGCTCGGCCGATTATAGATACATTTTTGGACATGATTTTGACCCGGCACCCGGCCGGACAAAAGGCGAGCATCGTCCGGAGACCGGCCGATTAGTTTACGATGTCTTTCAGATACGAGACGCCTGGACTGATTTTAAGGCCGACCTAAAATCAATCCTGTGTCTTACCGATACCAAAATAAAGACCGGCGCACGGCAGGCGCCCGGCCGATAGTGGGTAAAAAGACGTCGGGAACTAGTCTGAAACTAATCGGGAGTCAATTATGACCTATGCATAGTCTTATAATTAAAGAAAAATAGGCAGTTTCCAAAAGTTTATATCAGTTTAAATATTACTTTTTAAAGAAGATGAAGTTAAAGAAAGATTATCAGTTACCTTCTAAAACAATTAAGATGGGCATTTAAATTTAAATGCCATCGAAAATTTTTACCAGAGCATAAAGAAAAAAAAACTTGATTAAATCTACGAAACGAAAGTCTTTTCTTTTCTCCTTTCCCAAGCATATACATATTTCATATTTATCTTGATTAAAATACGGTTAATTAACTGCCATGTTGACAAAATTTCAGTTCTGTTAAAAGATTTTGCTTTTGAAAAAATAAATGTAATGTTCTTTTTCTGGTTATAAGCTAAAAAACAAATCTTGATTTAGTATCCTGCAGAGTAAATGCACCTGTCTTTAGGCATGAAAGTCAATCAGAAGTGGGTTATATTTCTAAATGTCATCAGTTTTACTATTTTTACATATTAACTTTTAAAGAAGCATTTTCATGAAACAATTAAATTCTTCTAAACCAAATCTCTAAATATTTTGCCTAAATAGAATTTCCTTTTGAAAAGTAATAAAAACAGGTGAACATGACCATGTTCACATTTTTTATTAATACAAGAAAAACTCCCGCGAAATCGCGTGAATATTTTTCACTGTTAGGATTTGAGTTATATCATGTCGCAGTGCCCAACCACAACGTAGGGACCATGGGTTTCACATAAATAAACTGGCCTTTGTGGGGTTTGGCTGTGAAGCTGAGGGTTGTGGGTTCGATCCCCATGCACTGGGGTCCGACACAGTCTCCGTGATGATTGACTTACAATTTCTTTCTGATGGTCATTCGTATTACACCGCTGTACTTAGTTAACTACAGAGATGCGTGCTTAAGTTTCAGTACTGTCAGAATCCCGGGAAAGAGTCGTTAGGTGAATTTGCCATCTGTTAGGCTTTGATGGTATAAAATGGCGTTAAACAATTCAAATAAAATAAAATGAACCAAGTTTAACACACAAAATGATGAACATAAATTTTTAAAAAAGGACTCATTGTTGTCCCTTGTTTAAAGGTATGTGTTTTTAATTTCAAAGTGAGGATAGCAGTTAAAACATTGGAATATAATGCAGAATGAACTGATTAATAAGCATCTTTAATTGCTGTGAACAATAGGAGTAAAAGTTAATTTCGACGGGCATGGTAGAATTAAATAATTTTACAGGAATGACAAACGAATTAAAAAAATCTAAGACTTATGATATGGTGCTAACAAAATGCACAGGTTAAACTTTGGCTGAATTGAATCGGGTACGAATTATCATCTATAAAGTTGACTTAGCCTATGGCCATATACCATGCTTTTCACGTGTACATTATGCTGAATAGATTATTCGTGCACATAGTAGACAACAGCGTCTTTCTTCTGAGCGTTCGTATAAACGTCACACAGCATAAATTCGAAAGATAAATTGGATAACTCTCAAATATAAATAATAAGACCCATGTAGTCAAATTCGGGACACAAAACCGATTTCGTTGCTTCGTAACACTCTTGTAACGTGGCTGTAGGGATAGTTGAGGTTCCACCAAAATATTAGACGTATTTTGGAACAATACGAAGAACTCACTATACCAAACGGTGTTCCCCAGAAATGTTACTATTTTTAGATTCATCCACGTCTCGGAAACTGCAATTTAATTTATTTCTAAACCCAAATTACACAACTACTACTCAATGGTTAATGAATAACCGTGATACTCTGTATATATAGCGTTGTATCGTAACAGCGCCAAATCCGACACAAAAATCAACTCGTTCTTTTAGAAATGTAGATTGTAATGGGTTACTACCTGGCTTCGCTGGTAAAGTGCCGGTGCCACCTTCGCTCGACATACCCTTATCATCAGGATGAACAACACTAAGAACCTGGATTGTTTGAGCAGGGACAAATGGGAACTAAATTCTGGTGTAGTGTGACAATATATATTTTAATGGCGTCCATTCATCTTTGGATTCACTAATAAATAATATACAATGTGTGTAACAACAGCAACTAAACATGATAGCAAAATTAATGTATATGTATGGGTGTTGGATACACAAATGAGCCGAATACCTGTGTTAAGACCTAGCAATCCAGACATAATTTTGTGTATATATACACAATGTGTATATAATTCATGTACACCTTACTCATATATCATATAAACACATGTTGACAAAAGAAACAATAATGCACTGTCTTCATATATTGTCACATACATTTAATATGTATGTTTGTTTGTGTTATACAAATGCATACACATTTTTGGACTTGAAGATGGAAGGGGAGGGGGATACAACGCGTCTGCTTCATGTTCTCCTCCTTCAAAATTCAACGGGTTCATAGTGATATATTAACCACCTGGAAATAATATAGATAATGACATTTAAATGTTAAAACTTTATTATCCATTACACTTGTAAGAACATTGTTACATTATTCAAGCTTAAATGTCAAAACATAACAAGACTTGACTTGATCTGACTATTTGAGTTTACCGTCGCTTCGACAGTATTTCAGTCATAAAGCGACGGTGGAGGAAGACCCCGAATGCACGGAGACATCCGGGTAGAACCACCGATCTACCGCAAGCCAGCTGGAAGGCTTCCTCACATGAAAATCCGAATGACCCTGCCGGAATTCGAACCCACGCGGTGAGGGGCTGAGTGAGTGTTAAAGTCAGCGACTTAACCCTCTCGGCCAAGGAGATAAACTAGCTTCATCAAACAACACCATTGATGTAAATTTGATTAACTTTGGTTTAAAACAACAATAATAACAAAACAAAACAAAACAAAAAACAAAAAACAAAAAAAAAAGCTCACGAAGACCATACATTTGCACTGGCTTTTCGCTTTTCACATTAAGGTTGTAATTCGCCCTTCAGATACGGCTATATTGAATTATGGGCAATATTTGTAGAATAACCATTCTTTATAGTGAGCTAAATTCCTATTAGTATCAGAAAGAAATGAAAATACATGTATACCTTCCACACAAAGAGGAGTGTCAACTTCACAATTTAATGCTTAATTCAATAGATATAAGAATACCGTTTATTGATATTTCCGACGGCTATTCCGACTGCTTATCTCAAATGGATTTAGTATCAATTTAGAAAATGATGACCTGGTTAATCATTTAAACTTGAATACTTAAGTCTTCAAGATCGCATATATACTAAGAATGATTATTATACTTCAACATACTTTGCGATGAAGATATGAAATAATTATTTCGAGTACCAGTGACATCTTAAAATATTGTTTAACAATAAGACATTTAGTTACATTGTGTATACACATTTTAGTCGCGAGTGATACCTATTAATCCTGAAAATTATATTGAGATTTTACTGAGATTACTTGAACAGCATAGATAGTTGCTGCCGAACACACAACACGACATGTATATCACTTCAGATGATACTCTATAAATCTTGATAATTAAATTGAAATTGCTGAATAATCTGGTCCCTAAATGACAAACTTCTTTTTAAATTCCAAGTTTCAGCTCTTGAGATTTCAAAAGACATCAAACCCTACCGTTACATTAAGCTGCTTACATGTATATGGTGAGACTTCAATGCATATATCTTAAAGGCATATGTAATGCATTGCATACAAGATGAAAATTTGCGGAAAGCCGAATGCAACAGATTACCTGCACAAAACAATATTATGACTTGATTTTTCTATTAAAGGTAATGTAGATCTAGTCGAAAGAGGAAATCATTTTAGGTATATATATATATATAATGTAAATGAAACATACATGTTGACCACTGACAGTCAAATAAAAAAAATACTATCGAAGTAGTAGCGTAATCTCGTTTCCATCCATAATTACTTGTGTCAATTGTTTTACTCTGACATCGGTAAATTCGTCCTGCACGGATATCATTGTAGAATCATTTCTACTTGAGACAGAAAAAAGTTTCGTATATCTGCGATATCACACTGTAGGCATATGACATTTCACCAAAACCATGCCATCACATTATCACTTTATAATTTAATTCAATTTATAACTGAAACATTCAGTACATCGTCAACCAGTATATGTGTATGGCACGCTGTCAACGACTCTTGGAACTACCTTGTTGTGAGTAGTGAGGTACAACTAATGTTTGGTAATCACCGTGTTGTATAATGATTTTCTTGTACATACTTTTTAATATTGCCTCAATGAAATTCATCCTAAATTACACAGTGCATGCAACATAAAAGAAAATGAATGAACGATTAGAACATCAAAATGTTTGTACACTGTACATGTATAATGGCTGCACTTGTCTAAAATACAGCATTTTTTTCTGTATGTGCAATTTGCAAATTTAAGAGGACCACTCCGTTTTACTTTAGTCAATCTTCGCTCAAAACATGAAAAATACACATATATCTTTTGAAACAATTACCAAATTAACCAAATATCATATATTTAGAGTTTAAAAAACACAAGATCTTAGCATTTGTTCCATTATGGACTTTGAACATGTCTTATGGTAAACGAACCTTCTCCTTTTATGCACACACACATATACGATATTGAAGATAAATGTCTCAAATCAAAATTATATACAATCAGAACTTTCGAAGCAAAGTCATAATACTGAAATTACCAATATAAATATACTTCAATAACATAACTTCAAGTCTTTACAATAGTTGATCTACCAACTTGAAAGGGTATAAACTCACATTGAATTTCCAAATGAAATAAGAATGAATAATATCAGCTTAAATGAACAAATTATGTGCAATTGTTACTTTGTAAAAGTTTTTATTGTATCTATTTTACACCAGCCACGTGAATGAGTGACCGGACACAGGGGCGGACCCACCGTTACTTCACACGTTGACGTAGGTAGTGTTCTCCCCAACAAATTGTAGCACAAGGTCGTGACAAAACCGATACTGCTCCTGAAACATAGGGGAATGCAAAAACACCATTAGATCAATAAACGGAACATTGATTAAGAGAGTAATATGAATTATCAGCTTAGCATTAACGTCATACGAACAGTTTTTCAGTCCTTTGAGGACTTTGTCAACCTGAGATAGATGCAATGCTACTTCACTGTGATATCACGTCGAAAACCAGTGGCATGATCCTGCAGTCCTGGAATACCCTTACATGTATAACGCCAAGCAAGTGAGATATAACAGTATTATTTTAAACAACTTGGGTAAATCACGGTCGGGAATCGAATCCATGACATCCATGGTCCAGGGCGAAAGATTTAATCACTCGGTCACCGGGAAAGGTCGACATTTAGATCATTCTGAATAAAATAAATCTGCATTGAATGCCGCATTTATCATTTGAATATCGGTTTTTGATGGTACATCTCTCAGACTAATGGTATTTTAAATGTTCCAGTGTCAAGTATGATATTATATGCACAGAAATGGAATGGAAATCGAAATGAGAGAGAATCAATTATATAACAATATACATGTATACAAAACTGGATGAAGTCATGGACAATACATCGTCAGAAACCCGTGGCTGACTTGTTCCCTTTCACTAAATGACACCATGGCGGCCTTTCGGGCGTGGGGACAAAATTCAGCAGGCATGGGTAAAAATGGATTATCAATGAGCTGAACATCATTCGAAACTTATGAAATATTGTGAAAATTAACTAAATAAATAACAGATGTTATTATGAATTATGTCTTTAGTAACTTGTACTCACGAAAGTTGGCACAATCTGTCGACGCCTATGTCTCATCATCTGAATGGTATTCGTGATGGCCACGTTGTCTTCCATTCGTGCACGTTCCAGCACGTGCAGGATTACCGCACAGAGACCGCTTCTGTCCGCTCCGTTACTGGGGAGTAACGTAGAAATTATTTCAAATTGAAAGCCATTGTTCTTTATCATTTTTCCACTCTTTCCTCCTTTATATAAATACTATGCACATGTTTGAATTTTTATTTTATTTAAAAACAGAAAGAAAGAAAAAAACTTGATAATTGCAATGGAATAAAGCAGACATAGACAGAACTTTTTGACATTTTTATTGCGTTTAACACAAGATGTTAGGGTAAAAATAATGGAACATTTGTGTAGGAAGAAGAAGAAGAAGAAGAAGGAGGAGAAGAAGAAGAAAATGATAATTATGTCAAATACGAAGTAATTGTTTGAGATACTGATGATAATGATAATGAAGAAGAAGAAGAAGAAGAAAAAGAAGAAGAAGTAGAAGGAAGGAAGGAAGGAAGGAAGGAGCATGTCTATTGTTCATACAGGCACTGTATAATGATCGGCTGATCAGAGCCCTGATTGGTTTTGTGAATTTCCTGAACCAGATCTAAAAATGCCCCCGGTTTTGGAGCTGCTTCATCATGTGGCCATTGTGTGAACGTGATCATCTTGACATCGTGGCTCCCTTCCTGAAATGAAACGAGAGAAAAGTCTAAACAAATTCATAAAACAATATTGTATGATTGCATTATATTTCACGAGGAGTGATAGAATAACATACTTTAACCATCATTAGAAGAATAGAACACGATCTTAACATACTATAAAAATATGCACAAGCTGTATTCAGGTTCTTATATGTTTTTACCTTTAATAAGCTGAGACAAGTGATAACGTAAGGGTATTGTATGTTATTTGTTTAAGATGATAAATCTGGATCATGAAGTAGTCATGAAGTATTGCGTATGATTTAATAATATTATCATGTTGTATGATTTGTCATTTATGAGTCATTCGTATATAATTTCAGATCCAGCGCTGTCGTGTTGTCATGTTGTGGCGTAGATTACATCTGAGTTAGTTGTAGTATGGGTCGGAAAGGGCCTTTGTCATCCCAAACAAGTCCCAAATCCGTATCTGTTTTACATGACCATTAATGGATTAGAACACGATCTCAATCTATTACAAAAAGTCCCATTTATATTATTTACTTCTTCTTCCTGTCGTGTCTTAGTTCCATTCCACAAGAAAAGTCTCAGCTATACAATTTGACATAATTGTCATTGTCAACACGACGGGATACATTGAAGTGTTGTTACAGGAAACTTATTGTTTTGAATATGATAAAATTGCATCTTTTATAGTGCATGATGAATTAGCAAATATGAACATTTCTCAATCTCTGTATACAAAAGCATGGAATAATATCATATATTCATAAGTTTCCTCCATTAAATACTCAGTCAATTACATTACCTTAAGACTAGAGAGGACGGTATAGGATCTCCATTTGAAATTGTCTTTTTTCTGTTTGGCAGTCTGACGTATTGTAAATGGACCTACATGCAGCAAGCCCGACTCTGGCACGTATTTTCCAACCTGAGGTAAAACAAACGATTTATTTCGGTAAAAAAAATATTCTGAAAGGTTATATTTGTTTATTATATGTTAAGGGAGATAACAATGATGTGCTTATATAATCTATCACGCAAATGAGTTACTGTTATTGTATTATGTATAAATGCATGTACCATTATTGTAGACCAGTTAGTCTCTGTTTACTCAGGTTAGAGTATGCTTGTGTTATGTAAAATAAAACATTATAACCATGAAAATTTTCGGTTATCTTGATACAACTATATTGACAAAATCTAATTTCAATTCGCCGTTTTACAGCACGTATAAATAAAAACATTTTGTAATTAAAAACATGCATTAAGATGCACCAATGCCCAGTTGTAATGTACTCGATCGTTTAATGGATTTTTCATGGCCTTCTCAGGCGCAAAGTACTGGTCCATACTAAAACTCGTCGAGAGGAATTAGTATAATTTGTTTCCCAATCGACGTTAGATAGGTTTATACTACATAAACTTAGCCCTTTAACTCATGAATATTCACGTACAAAATTATCACTTGATGAATATTAATTAACTGAACTTAACATGGTATATGGAATCGTAAGTTTTTCTTAGCACATGGACTATGTAGAAACTGAGCTACAATTTGTATGAATTAACAGAGGAGACCCTGATTAGACAGCTCCTATAGGATCTGATCTGGGTCTGCTCTGTTTGCCAATGCGTTAAAATGAGTCTGTATGAAGTAAAGGGTTAAACATTTTACTAGACACACTAGGAAATAATTTGGGATAATTACAACAATTTATGATTCTTTAGTGCCAAAAGATATTAGTCAAACATTTAATAAATAATGGCTTAACGTAATTTATGAGACTTCTGAGACTGGCATACGCCATTATTTCATATCTTAAATAGCCTTGGTAATATGGTGTAGATTAACATGCAACTGTAACACAGGAGCTTGGTGTCTGATTGTTATATATCTTTATACATCATTATAATTTTGTAGTTAAATTCCATATACATTTAAATACAATGTATTTTTCTTTATTATTGGTATCTCCTTGCAACCAAACAACAACAATAACAACAATAAAAAGCAACTACAAACAACAACAACAACAACAACAACGTTTTCTTTCTTCTTTTTTATTGATCATATTATCTGAAAAGTAAAAGAAATCAAAATTATACATATGATATCAATACACATGTAAATATATATATGGAATGAATATACACATGTAAATACAGATATCGAGCACACTGGATCGCGAATGATAAGAAAACGATTACGAAAATCGTATAATTATAGAACTGATTAACAAGTTTTACCGGATTGTTGTCGACATCATCAAAAGTGACGACCAGACTGACATGGGTCTCCAGCACCAGTCTCCACCAGTCTACCACCGTGCCGGGTAGCGGGATCTGGGTTAGGATGTACCCCCGGGCTAGCCGGTAACTCTGCCAACATGCAATATTAATTGTATAGGCTCAGACAGAATGTGAATATCTGTGTGAAACACTTTATACATGATACATGATTGTTTTATGTTTATATAATCAAATTGACCCTTCGATTCTACTTTTGCTTTTAATCCCTATCTTCTTTGGGATGCAAGCAGTATTATCATTGCTTTTGAAATATGATATGCATATCATATCGGTCAATCAATACTAAAAACTTGACACCATTGTGTTATAGTTATTCAGGAACAATACTTTTTAAATCCTGGATTCTGGGTGTACATTTTCTAATGAAAAAAAAAATAACGAGTTTAGAAAAGTGAATATTTATCTAGATTTACAGCTTAATAAACAAAAGACCGTAAGCAGTTAATTAAATTTGGCAAAAATCTATCGAATTATATATTTTCTTAACATTAGATACGCATCAAAACAACAACAACAACAACAACAACAACAACAACAACAACAAAACAACACTTGCAAAGCACAGCTTACTTTTCAGGAAACGTGTCTGCCATTATAGACACGTTTTAATAAAAATATGAATGGCAAACTGAATACTCTCTTATCAAAAACACTTGTTTTTCACTTATATTAAAAATGTCTATGTTCAAATATACTTTATTAATACGAAACCTGACAACTAAGATTATAACTGCAATGCCATTTACACCCGTATACATTTTCATTAGTTTCGCGGATGCATTTATCCACGAATATCTATAAATCGAAATTCGTTCATTTACTATGAACATCAAATTATTTGGTATATGAATTAGCGAACTCGGCTTTTTACGCGGAACCAACGAAATTTAATGTCCATAAATAATAATGATTTTACAGTGCTTGAAACGTGTAAGTTACCGGAATGACAACGGCATTGATGTAGTTGTTACACCCCTCCACACTTGATGCAAGGAAAGGTCTAGTTGTATTCACTGAGGAACAAAAAAAAAATACGTTATTTGAAAAATATGAACACTATTCTATATTTACAGAAAACATAAGGTTATAGTAAATAGGAAAGGCAAAAACTGTACATCCTTTATCAAAATAATCAGATGCAAAAGAAAGTTTGCAAATTCAAAAGTATCAAATCATTTTGAAGTATATTACGTTTGGATTGCAATCAATCCCTGAAAATATAATTTCGAAAGAAATAAAATATGCACGTCACATTGTTCAAACCCAAGTTCTTACACCAAACACAATACATATCGGAAATGAATAAAACAATTAAATTAACAAAAACCTGAGTGCATACCCTCTTTTGCAAATCATTAAACAACATCGGGAATGAAATGATGTAGGTAACAACTCTTATCTTCTTCAAATGCTTACTTGGTATGATATTGTTGTCCCTGTTTTTGGGTAAATTTTCAGGCATCTGAGCTGCCAAGCAGTTTTCTTTTCTCTTGGCAGCACGCATCTCCTCTATTTTCTGATATTCTTGCAGCAGCTTCATGAAAAATATCAAACCAGTTTCTTGTTGAAACCTTTCTTATACTTTTGAATTTCATTACAAAGTGAATAAGTGAAACATACTAGTGAAAAACAACAACTTTTCATATAATTCTTCTGCAATCAATATATGTACAAGGCAATACAGTCTGATTAAAGTTAACATTATCGAAACAAAATGTTTAATTCGACATACCAACTATTTATTAAAAAAGATGATTACGGTATGACGGTAACATAACAGTTATTATTCAACTTAAAGATAAAGTTTCAGGGTTGATAGTTTGATAAAGTAGGTACGTAGACAGATGAGCGACCCTACCTCAAATTGGCGGGGCAAGGGAGAGGACTGTGAGCTGAGGTCAAACCTCTGCAGTTCCTGGTAATCCTCTTGAAATACATCAAGGCGAAGCGGTCTTGTCCCAAGAACTAAGCCTTCCAGCAGGGCCTCGTGGATGAAGCGATATTGATCCTGAATAACAACACATTGACTTCTTTACGTATATCGACCTGACATTTCTTTTCAGTAGTTTATCACTTTTTTGTGTTAGAATTACTTGTAAATGTTCACGATTCATTTTCGTAACAAACTTGATAATTAGTCCAGAGGTAGGACGCACGATTCTCGGAGGGGTCGCTGCTAGTTCTCTTGAACAAGACATTAACCTCGAATTATACTTTTCCACCTTGCTCGGGTTATTAGGTTATGCATTTGACCTCATTGCGTCTTCTTATACGGGATTTATGAATATACCCAACCAGGGATAAACATTTAAAGTCTGACCGAGCACTGGTTTGAACGTAGACTATAACATGGTATTATCTAAATAGGTATTGCCTGTATAATGTTATTATCAAGTTAATTTATTGTTATAAAACACAAGTGTCAAAATGCATCTTTATAAAAAATCATTTGTAATGGGAGTTTTTACGTGACCATTTAAAAATTGATTTGAATATCAGTTCCATATTTTGTGAAGTCTTACTTGTATTTTATACATCTCATTTGCTCTGTATTAATTCTTGTATTATTTTCATCTTCTTTTGGAATAGTTGTAGATCTGTATTACTTTTTGTTCACATTGTAAATTAACAGGTTCATTATGTCTGAAGTATAGATATTTTATTAGTGATCAGACAGTGTGAAGGAGATAGGCTTTTTGAGTACTTTATCAAATCACGGACATAGTCTCAAAATGACTGAAATACTGTCGATAGGACGTTAAACCCAATAAAAATTTTAGCTTATTTCAGTCTGTAATTGTATATTTCACCTTCGTCAAATTCGCTTTTAAAAAATCATTTAGGTGCGATATAACAGTTACACAAGTGAAAAACATGAAAGAGAAGAAGAAGAGGAGGAAGAAAAGTGTTTGACGTTTACTTTTGTTTGAACCATGAAGACTCTTTGTTTCCTCAGTTCGTTGACACACTTATGCACATTGACGTATCCCACGTCCTGGCCTTGTTCCATCTGGATGTCAATGGCAATGAATGTCCCCGTACGTCCAACACCGGCACTGAAGTATGGAAAAGAGTAACATTTTGAGATACTAATCTAGCAAATGATTGATATGATATGTATGATAAGGAACACACATTAACAAAAGTCCTTATAAGCATACACGCATATTGAAATATACAGACACCAGCAGATTGATTTGAAATTATATTTCGTATTTTAATAGCAACAGCTTCGACACACGATATAAACTTTAATCGAATTCTAAAAAAAACACACCAAAAAACAACACTTGATTCACCATACACCACCTGGTGATATTTGTGAAAGGAAAATATAGATCTCTGGAAGAAAAGAAATGGAATACTTGATTTTATAAGGTTACAAAGAGAAAAAATAAACGTCTAAAGCAGAGAAGGCAACAAACAAATGAGACCTCACTGTAATGGTTATTAAGAAAAGGTTTTATGTTTCAAGGAAAGGTACAAAGCAATACAGAAGGAGCCATTTTCAAATATGGCAATGACTAAAAGACTTTCTGAGTGAAAAAAGTTGCATACTTTTTTGCTTTTTCGGAAAGTCGTTTTTAAAGAAGGGAATTAATAATTAATGGTTCCTTCCCAAGGAAAGGAACATTTATAGTCGCACATACGACATGGCTGATTACATAACAATCAGTTCAAAGCTGATAGAGAAGCCAACCAAGAGTACCAAAAGGTGGCGCTTCATTCCGTCTTTGAATTAGTCTGACTGCAGATATGTGAAGATGATAAGGCTTACAAAATTGTAAACTAGCCAGCAACTAGTATTAGAGGTTTTACTTGAAATAGCAAGTAAAAACCTTGACTCCATTCATTTTGCAACACCATAGGGTCATGACTTGATTTTATTCATGAACGCAGCGAAAGGGTGTAGGTATACGTCGATGTTAGGGACATTGAAGCAGATGTATTAAGTGTAAGTGTAGCTAATTATCTCTTGCTGCATGAGCTGACAACCGGTATCGCTGTTATGGTAGCATCTGTCAGATTCTCAGCCGGTAAAATTATATGGCAGATGGTCTCTGCAGGACCAATTGACGGGGGTTTGAGATGGGCCCTGGTTCAAAGAGAGAAAGGCGAGAAGTGTTGTGATATGGTCTTTTAACTGCTGAGTCAATTTTGGTTACTTGCTAGTCCCAAAGTTAAGCAACGTTGTCTGGTAGTGCTAGCCATTACATGGTGATAATCAGTCTGTAATTTTGCGTTTTTATACTTGAAATTCAGAAATGTACTGGAAAGAACTTTTGGTAGACTAAAACTTGTTACATATATCATTTGTTTATCCTGCAAACATCATTTAAATTAATAGATTACTATTCGTCTTAAAATATGAGTTATCGGGTATACATACCTGCAGTGTACAAGCCAAGGGCGGACGTTGCTATATTCCCGGACTACGTCAAGGAAGTGCAGCAGGCCTGATGTCCCGATGGGCGTGTCCTTGTCCGGCCATGCCGTGAAGTGGAACTGTGTCACGTACCTGGCCTCAACTGTTGCCTCCTGTAGAGTTATAACATGGTGATAGGTCCTGGAAGTCGAGTGGTCTGGATTTCCGTAAGAGTGAGGTCGTACCTTCGATCCCCAGCCGCGACATAATTATATTGTTGAAAAGGTATATTACCCTTATTTGTCGCTTAGATTATTAAGAAAGTCCCAGTACTGTTTGACAAGGTGCCATAATAATGTGGTAGGGTGTAGTATGAACCAACATGTCTATGATATAATTCTACAAAGACATCTAATGTTAACAACGTCCCTTAATTGATGATGTATTTAACAACAACATAATGTTATAATGTTGATATTACTTATGATAATGTTATAATGTTGATATTACTTATGAAATTACATATTAAAATATAAATCCATCGATGCTTAATTTTTGAAAACCATGAATTATGTCATAAATGGTTAAAATAAACGTTCGTAATAAAAAACCATTTTCGTGAAAATTGAAAGAAGGAAAGGATACCATTTTAAGCAATAGGGTCCTTTTTGTGTACTCAGCAAAATTTTCTTCAGATTCTTGTCTTATTGTGAACGCACCAAATTTTAGAGCCTCATTTCTGCTCCAGTATTTTAAGCACTTCATCTGAAATATATTTCAATTATTGCATCTAATTATAAAAGTATAAATAACATTTTGTTTTTATCTTATTGCAAGATTTCATTTCAGGAGTAGTCTAAGATAAAAATAATTTTCCAGAGCCAGGACTGAAATACAGTAAATTGTGATAATCCAAGAACCGGGAGTAAAATATAAAACCTCCTATATTAAAATGATCTGAACACCGAGGATTCGTACATTTAGTTTCCTGTAAAGTAATTAAACTTGAGACAGGGAATAGGAACGTGTTTCCGATTATGCGTGTTTATTTTATCCTGATAAATCGGTCGTCGCTATTGTTTTCAGGTGTATTAGGTCCATTTTTTTTGTATCCAAAACCCATTCTATACATGCATTTGTATAGACCATTTCACTCTGAGAAGTAAACCTACGTAAATCAAAGAGAAATTCCCGAACATCTAATTGTACATGCTGATGTATAATTTCACACACTGATCAAAAACATACATTTAAGATCACTGATTGCACAATTTAAATCAGCCAATCCTCAGGTGAAATGGTCTATTATATAGAAAATGGGTTTTTGATACTGTTACATAGTACACCTGACTTAGTTATGTATACACTACACTGTAGAAGGAAATCCCTATTCTAAGAATAATTTGTTTACAAGTATTGTTCTGGAGTGTTCTCTTAAGGAGATCCCTATTCTAAAAACAACTTGTTTAATGGTATATATTTTTACTGGAATTTTCTTTCTTTCTATGGAAAATTCTAATAGTATTATGTAATATGTTTACTCTTTAGAACACTCTTTTTGGAGTATAGTATGGTTGTTTCTAGAATATTTTGCTCAAGTATATAAGACAGTTTGAGGGAGGTTCAGATTTGTTTGCATCAAGTCATCAAGTGTGGGTCATTCAACAGTGTGAGATTAACTTCGGAGTTACATTTGGAAGAAGGACATATCTTTTGGACTACTCAGATTGGATTTAAATTTTATTAATTAGAAAAGGATCAAAATAGTTTGTTATAACGATTGTAAGACACTGTATGTTGTGATATTCATATTGTAACTTGTCAATAATTAAAATAATTTTGGTTATCTAGTTTGTTGCAGGCTTTTCTTTATTGCGCCATTTCATCATCTTGACCGTAACAATACAACAGTGAGCCGAATACCTATGATTGTTCTATAAAGTACGAGCAATTAGTTCGTGCTATTCTCACGCCTTAAACATATTATCTTTCTATCATTTTGAAAATTCCTCATTTTGAGCCTCAGTTATTGGCGCAACGTTTAAATAGACATGCAATGACATGATAGCTAATTTCTCATCTTCTATGGTAAAATTGATTTATTATTCATAATTCATAAATTTTGTAATCTCATCGAAAACATGAAAACTAAAACATCATATCAAAATTTATATTTATTGCTGTTACTATTCAATAATAACAAACCTTTACCTCTTTATATTTATATCCTTTAATAACATACAAACGACAAGTTACCAATTCCACATTATCCCGAACTTTAAAGGAATAAAAAGCTTAGAAAGTATTTCCATAACCCGAATTGTCAACTGGTAACATATTAAGTGAATATCTATAAATTTCTATGATCACAGATGTATAAATGATATAACATTAGATTCTTACCTTCCCCGATTCAACAACGTTAGTCAGGATGACTATGGTCTCTACTTCTTTCTCCCATATTGTTCGTATGAAGTCGGCGATATTCTTCTCCACTGGACCTTTAGATAGTGAAATGCATTACAATGACAAGTGACATCGTCCCAGCACCAAAATGTCTTAAACACAAACAGACATACATGTATACGAATATACATGCATGCACGATGTAGAATTAACCAGTAAAGTTAGAATTTAGCTGTCAGGAATTGTTGGTACATTATTGCAAGTGTTGTTTGAATACTTAGTGTTATATATGAACAGATTACATAAATGATTTTATAAAGATTTTTTTTTTCAAAGAATTTTGTGTCGATTTCTGCATCTGTTAAATTACAAATCGAAGTGTGAAGGCCAATTATTACACTATAATTGGGCCAATAATAATAAATGGTTTCTGCTTAATTATTTTGTAAAAATTCAAAAGCAGAGTTCCAGAACAAGCAGTCAATTGCTGATCACAGGGGCTCGGAGTTGAATGGGGCGAATCATATCGAAAATGACCTTCTTATTGGTTGTTTGTTCCTGAACACAATTTACTTTAAATAACCTGCATATGACGTGTACACAAACGGATAACTCGGCTATCTGCCAAATGCAACATGTCAGAACGATAAAGGAATCATAAAACTCAAAACCGAGTAAAATAATGACTTACGCCCGTGGCCGCATGCCAAAACAACAACAACAAAAAAACAACAACAAAAACATTAGAAAGAAACCGGTAGTATTCATGCCTAAATGTCCATACATTTACCGAGAAGACAGTATTTAAAACTTGATTTGACTATTTGACTTAACCGTCGCCTCGACAGTATTTCAGTCATATAGCGACGTCCAGCTAGACAGGTGGAGGAAGACCCCGAATGCTCGGAGGCATCCGGGTAGAACCACCGATCTACCGCAAGCCAGCTGGAAGGCTTGCTCACATGAAAATCCGAATGACCCTGCCAGGATTCGAACCCACGCGGTGAGAGGCTGAGTGAGTGTTAATGTTAGCGACTTTACCCTTTCGGCCACAGAGGCCCAACAGTATTTATACATCAATGGCCAAAATTGATAGAAACTATCATCCAGTGGCATCAAAGATCCCAAGCGAAGTGTTTTCGAGTTATTTAGAAACCAGCCATAGCTACCTTCCGACTTGAACATGACACCTAAATGCTAAAGTACTTAAGCACAATCTTCACTAGTAGCCTTTGAGTAGTTTACGGATATTTGTCTTAGTTAATACTTTCTCACGACACTTACATATATATGTAATATATGTAAGGGTATATAGTGTATATGTACCATATATAAACTCACTGGTTAGACCGGGTAATTTCTAATGTGACTGTGTGTGGTATCAATCTTCATGTCTATGGCATGTTACTCAGCGCGACAGCACGATATTTGTCACCATGCAGTCGACATAGTTTCCGAATGACTGAAATACTATCTGTTTGATATTCATGTCTCACAAAAAACAACAATAACACACACACACACACACACACACACACACACACACACACGTACCTTGTGCAGCTATGTATGCCTTCTTTGATTTGTAACCCTGCAAACACAAACATCATATATATAACATATACATAGTCCAAAACTTATGACGTATTTAAAACCATGATGCAATAATATGCTATATAAGCAGATACTCGTGTTGATATGAACCACTTCAAAACAAAGTTATAAGATTAATTCATTTATGATTAAATCAAGTAGGTTCTCTGACAATGTTGACTAAAAGTAGAAAATCAGAAAGTGTTACTCTCTACAGTAAGATTCAATTTATCACAATATATCAAATGATGTAGATAGAACAGGAAAGATGGTAATTCAAGTTTTGTCAGTTGCTTTAGGAAGATCGGCTTAAATGCTTATTGTTATTTGTGAAGTAAAATGTAAACAGATAGGAATAATATTTAATCGAAGTTATAAAAAGAAGACAATATTAAGATAATTAAAGATACTCACGTTGATGTAACTAGCATTGACATAGTCAGAGTGTGGATCAGCATCAACTCTGTTCAAGTGGACTCTATTGTGGTCAACTAGATAGAAACAGAGAATTGAAGGAGTGTTACCAAATAAAACATATAACTTCAATTTATATCAATTTCTGATTAAACTTTATTGATTTGAAAGCATTCACTTTCAAAATTAATTGTTTGTATCATACTTATGTAACGTTGTATTTTCTTTGTAAATATGGTACCTAACAATCGGTTAGTCATCACAAAACAATCGACTGTAAAAGTCATAGCCGACGACAGCTGTGAATTCTAGCATATCCAAAATATGATGCTCCATGTGTCTTCCGTAGAGCTCGGGGTTTTGGTAATAAATAATTTAGGTAGTGGCACCCTAATGCATACATTTTTAAATTCTGGTTCCTTTGGTGTTTTTCTATACATTTAAAGAAAGCACTTTGTGCATTATAAGAAATTTCTAACCACAGGTTCTAAAAAGTTAATGTATTTTAGTTTATCTTACCCAGAATTGAAATGCTTTCGCAAATTGTGTGGTGGTAAACATATAAATACTGCTATAAAATCATCAAATTTCTCATTTTTTCTCATGATATTTCATATACCTAAGGCATACATCAAATTGAAAACATATTAAAAACATAATAGCAAACTTCCTAAAATGAGTATTTATAGATTTATATAGAAAATCTTCATATTACAGATTGATATTTTTTCTCCAATTATAAAATAGAAAGATTACAATTCATAATTTTTGTACAAATTTCTCAAGACAAGCTGTTAAAAATATTCATATACTATATCAAGCATAAAAATGCACAATTTTGTATAGGTTAACCATAAAAATATCAAGTTATAACAGTATGTATTACCTGACCCTCTATTTTTTAAGGGCCGCCGTGGCCGAGCGGTTATAGTCGTAGACTACAAATCTCTCAGCCCCTCACCGCTGTGGGTTCGAATCCCGGTAGGGACTTCGGATTTTTCATGTGAGGAAGCCTTCCAGCTGGCTTGCGGTAGGTCGGTGGTTCTACCCGGGTACCTCTGTGTACTCGGGGTCTTCCTCCACCTGTAATTAGCTGGACGTCGCTATATGATTTAAATACTATCGCAGCGACGGTAAACTCCAATGCAATACAATACAATCTATTTTTTAAGCTCAGAAAAAACAAAGAATATCAGGTATTGACTGCGTCCTACGTTCTTTTTAGGTACAATGTGAGCACAAACTTGATATAATAATCAAAATTATCCTATTAAGTGCCTTTTTCCATTCAATGACTTATTTAAAATCATTCTAAATTGAAATAATGAGCAGATAATGACATTATTTCGAAGAAAAATTCCACATTTTATATGTGATGTTTTCTCAGAGACAAAATTCACAACTTTGTACTGAACATTAACATATATACAACTACAGATTATTTTTCTTAATAAAACATTTCATTTCCAAATTATTTATTACTTGGTTTAATGAATTATATGTCTAAGCATTCAATAAAATGATCTGAAGAGTTTTATACTAAAACTATTTGACCAAGTACGTTCAACTCAAGTACGAAAGAATCACTGTTACAATTTTCCGCTTTACATAAATTTTAAATATAGGAACTTGTGTTACTGTAGTTATTGTTGATTAAGATACACTTTGCTTTTAAAGATTTGCTTTTTTATGGAATTTTTTTTTCAAAATACCATCAATTATCACAATTATGCAGTTTGACAGATCAAAGGGAATTCCAAAAATGACGTCACAGGAAGTAATTCTGGAAGGTGTTTTTCTTCTCTTTTTCAAAAAAGGAACGATATTTTAACATTTGATAATATGAATATCAATCAAAGCTATTCCATTTGATTAACAATGATACAAGATACCATGAATTGAACTTCTTAATGAAAAAGAATCACATTCCGAATCATGGCGTGTTATGACAAAAAATATCGGAAGTTGGGCGATCTTTGACGAGCCCATTAGGGTTCCTCTACCTTAATGAAGATGTTAAAAATGTTTCACTCGTTTCTTATTTATCAATCGATACATCAGTTGATGTAGTGTTAAATGTCGGGACCTGATATATATAGGATCCCACATCAGTGAATGTCTCTAAAGTGAAAGCTGTTCAGTTAGATTTCAGTAGATAGACCGAAAAATAAAACTACAGTGCTGAATTAAAAAATAAGACGTTTTCTCAAATTTCGGCCTGCATTAACATTAGCCAAACGGGGTTTAAATCCATTTTTCCGGTGAAACCAAAGACATATAAATTTTGTGCCAGATGCAACCTTGCCCGGCACTCGGAAAAAATGGGTTGTAATGGAAACTTGGATTACTCAGTACTTGTTCTACCTTGAACCTTGTCTCACCTTTACCGGTGTTACACCGAGGACGGGAAAGAACCAAGGGGTCTATTCGCAAAATGAGCTAGGGTATCACACCCGGACTCCCTTCTATCCAACCACTGTATGGTTCTTTTCTGCAAAAACAGGACACCACTCGTGAGTTATTCTTGACCACAAGGCCTAAATATGGTCATAATGATAAGTAAATGCTAGCCAGCAGAACGTTATCATATTTAGTGATAGTTTTTATTTTCTTTTAAAATCGTATTTTTTTTCACGAATGTATATATAAATTATTTATTTCAAAGACCACAAGTGAAAGGAAATATGATCTTACAAGAAATCAAATGTTGTCTTTTTAATACTTTTTTTTGAGTTTTCCATTTACTGACATCTAGGGTAAAAGTATTTCTCTTCTTCGCATCTTACTGTTAAAAATTTGTTTTTCTCCTGTGTGTATTTGTCTGTTCACCAACAGCTTGGATTGATTTTCTCCTGTGTGTATTTGTCTGATCCCCAACAGCTTGGATTGTTTTTCTCCTGTGTGTCTTTGTTCACCAAAGGCATGAATTGTTTTTCTCCTGTGTGTATTTGTCAATCTATTAACCAAAAGCATTGAATGAATTCTGTTAATTTATAATATTGAAATAATTGTTTCTCAGTATTCAAAATGACTGCATAAATATGACATACTATTTTCAAGAGCATTGAATGTATGTTATACATATGTCTTACAGGGGTACATCTGGTTGTATCTGTTCTTGGCTCTATTCTCTGGCGACTTGGCCACACTCATGCTGTAGTTGTATACGGTCGGAATAGCCTGTGAAAAAACGAAAGAGATGGTCAAGGTCCACATAATTGCATTGTTTCGGTTTCAGCAGCAAATATGTGTAAATATCTAAACATCGAAAACGAGTACCGGCACTCATTTATCTAAATGATTTTTATTACATAAAAACAAACATCCGTAAGGGTTTCCACATGCTGGCATTCAAATGTTTACGTAAAAAAACATTCTAAATTTCTCATCCATATTCCAACGATATTCTCTCCATACACTCCATAAATAATTCTATGTACATGTATCAGATATGTGATGGGTCTTATGTATAGTATGTTATAAAAACATTTATTCTTTATCCATAATGGATAACGCCTCAATGAACTAACTGTCATTTTGATAAGCTGAATCCGAAAGGCAATTTCTCTTTAGACAAGTTTTTTCAACAAGTATTAGACGGCATAAACAAAAAATATTGCATTAAATTTTAACTTGCCTGGAATTCTTCATAAAGTTTGTCAGACTCGATTGAAGTCTCTCGCAAATACGCCATTAATCTCCCAAGAGGCACCTGGTGGACGGAGACGTTGACAGCGGGAGATTTTGTGTGTGATGGGCTACACTCTGCTGGAAACAGTACGGTATTCAAAGCTAAGAAAATTTCTACTACCTCCATTACAAGAGCAAATTCCATAGTAGACGCCACACACCCCTTAATGGGGTGCCATAAACCCTGCCTTAGCATTAAATGTCTCTAGTTGAGACATTTACCTTTAATTTCCGGCCAAGCTGTTGAATCTCACTTCTGACCTATTTAAAGATGAATGCTGAATGAATATTTGAACAAATTTCATTGGTAGATTTTTTCTATATTTACGGAAAAAGGTTACACAAATTTGATAAAGAATCCTTACTGATTTATACTTCCCTTGATATATATATATACAGTTGTTTTTATCAAAGCACTTATGTTTCTTAGGTGTACATAAGACCTTTTTCGGGCTTAACGTTAAAATTTCTTAACAATCGAATCGTATATTAAAGAGGGTTCCATCGTCTCCATATGCTTAAAAGACAGTTATAATTTGATGATGCTCTGAAGTGATTTGACTCCCCAGAATGAAACAATTCGTACGACAGAATAATATCCGTTCTACATACCCCATTACTTTAATCCCCAGATACGCCGCATATCATTTTTGAAAAATCTTTCTTGCTCTAAAAAGAATTTAACTGATTTTCAGACCACATTGTTATACAACATGCCAATATTCGTCCTAACGGCGGTCTTCCTATTAATATTTTTCTGAGTTTTACCGAATAGGTTTATGCTTGATTTTTGAGTAATTCTAAATGTGTATTTATGGCCATTGTTGAGCATCATTTCACTAGATTGTCCTCTACTCATTTTAGTGGTGCTACTTCATTTTAATCAATGTTACATATTTTACCGATATACTGTTTTCATAGATAAAGACACATTTAGATGAAAGATGTTAATTTTAGCAAAATGAATGCAGACTTGCATACCAGGGTTATTCATCGGGATTCCGGACTCTGGTTGCTTTGTGCTCTGAGCAAACTCTGTCTGGATGTTGCTGTACACCGCCACCTCGCTGCCTAGTAACAATATTCGTCATCAACATACAGTATCGTCTATGACGTACCATTGAGATAAAAATAGAAATATTTAACCTGACAGGTATAAAAATAAAGTTGCAGCTGTAAATTTACTATTGCTACGGTTATTATTCGACTTTTTTAAATGGTCATTCCAAAATCAATATACAGTTACAATTATAAATATATTGTAAAATATATATTTTTTAAAGTTAAAATTTATATGCATAGTTGCTTATAGTTTCAATTGTCTTATACTTTCGGTAATATTTATTTTTTACCCCAATGGTACTCCATACTCGTCTGCCAACTTTGCGAATGCATTCCGAAAATATTTCTTAATTAAGTGTAAGAGAAAAGAACATATTAATAAGCAAGTGATTATAACAGTAATATAAAGACTCAATTATTCAATAATTTAGCTTATTTAGTTTCTTGAAACAATTCCTGTGTGTCAATGTACTCGATGTTCGATAAATGACATTGATGCAGTCTAAGTCTAGTGGCATTCATAGCAAAATACCGAAAGAATGGACAGGGTTCAGTTTATCAGAATGCTTTAGTTTTTCATACAAATGACTAAAAGAGCAAATTGATCATCCTTAATGAATCTTAAACTGGTAACGGTTCTAAATTATTTAAATAGCAAAATATCAACAATAACGGATAGGTTTCAAATTTCTATAGTTTTGCATAAAAATGCTACACGGGACACCATGGAAACCCTTAATGAAATTCTTACTAGTGAATGTTGTTTCTTTGACAGGTAGAGACTGGGCAACGTCCGCACTTTCTATTTCAATCTCACCGTTCAGAACCGTCTTTTGTGCCGGATCCTTCCTAATCAAAACCAAGATTAAAACAGATTACAGAATTAAGTCATTTTAAAAAACATTTTAGCCACAAGTATAAAAGACTCAGAATGTTAAAAATTGTAAACTGAGTTTAGTTCATGAATATCCAAATGACTTCTCTTCATCTTTTTGACATAACTTAACAGTCATGGTGATAGAAAAATAATTTATCGCACGTACAACCATGCAATGTAACGCCGTAGATATGAAGCATGGTACCACACCCAGTCACATTATCCTGACACCGGGTCAACCAGTCCTAGAACTAACCTTATATGCTGAGCGCTAAGCAGGGAGTTATACAAGTTACGACTTTACGACTTTGGTTCTTTTGATTTAAATGACTGAAAAATCAAAATTTAAAATCTGTTTAAATGTCTTTACCTATGTTGTATTATATGTACCTGGGTGCATAAAATGTATGTTCTTTTCTGTTTTGTTTATTAAGTATGTTAAACACACTTTCAATTGGAAAACTACTTGTATCTAGCCGTTTTTTTTTCACTAGGAATATCATATACTACTTAAAGTTTGCTAAGCACCACCGGCTATTTTCCCATAGAGTCACATGAAAACACATGCTTAATGTAATGCTATGTACCTGAAAGGAAAGCGTTAGCTGACCATCATTTTTACGCATAGTTTTTGTCAAAATGATACAAAAGAGACTCAAAAATGAGTTACAACGATTTAGCCAATTCCTCTCATTAGTTGGCAAATTCACAAAGTGTGTTTTTGCAAGAAATGGCATTTTATAAATGGAAATTAAATCTTGTGATCAATACAGAAAAAAATGACCATGAACAGGTCAACATCGTTACAAATATCCTTAAAATTATTCCATTTAGAAAACAGGAATATTTGAAGATCAAAGTTCTGAATTTAGCTGACTTTAAATTTTATGGTGTTTTCTCAAAATTTCGCACTTTCTAATTATGATTAATTCCCAGTATTGAGGATCCGAAAGGCTTATTTTTTTGTTACTGGTAGTAAGTTTGGTACATAAACAATACTTCTGCATAAAAGCAAGATTTGTTTTAATGTAAACTTTAATGTAGCATGCCTTTAAAATCGCTTGTCTTAGCAGGTAAATCTACGGGAAAATAGTAAGTGGTGCTTAGCAAACTTTGAGTAGTATATTATACGAATATGTTATATTCATTAAAGTGTAAAAAATATTGACTAATTATTGACAAGTATTCTAAGAATTATCTTCATTTTATTCAATTATATTTTATCTATAGTTACGCGTCCATGATACTGATATATTTGGGTTCCAAGTCTCAATTCAGCTTAAGAAACAAATTAATATGCATCTTAAGTCAACCCTAACAAATCTTAAAATAAAAATTTTGAGTTGTTTATTGGAATTAACGTCGCGCCGACAATATTTCGGTATTTTATAGACAGATATAGTTTTTCCACACTGCAGTATCACGGCGTATGATGCCACACCAAAGGAGCTATACTAGTACCATTTTAAGGATCCATAGATGGACCGCATTAAATTGCTTTTGTTTTAAAAGGAATCACAGCAATATGATCTCATCATAGAGCGTATCTGTGTTTTCAATCTATGGAATGAAACAAGAAATATGACAACACGATAAACAAGAAGAAAGGCACCTTTTCCTGTACACGTAAAGGAAGATAAAACCGACCAGGGCAAGTAGAATGATACCACAGCATGACTCCGACGATGGGTCCGACAGGCCCCGAAGAGACCATCTCCGATTTCTCCGACAACGTTGAAACAATACCTGATAGTATAGCACATTATTATATGTATCTAAGTTTTGGATATAGCAAAAAATCACTAAAAAATAATAAAGAAAAAAAACGCAAAAAAGGAAGAAAAAACGCAAAATAGGAATAACAAACTAACACAAGAAAAAATAATATCATTATTAGTTGATTTTGTTGCCGCCCCATAACAACACCCCCTTGTATATATCGTTATCTCAACTGTGTCATTTATCCCCATTTATAATGAATAATATTGAGATAAAAACTCAGATATAATTATTGGCATTGAGTTAAGTATTTTCCACAATGAATGAGCAAAAACGATAAACTATATCAGCTACCACTATTTCTATTATTTGAATTAATTAAACTTCATCAACACTATCATAACAAGTATTTCTCTTGACAAAAAGTAATGGAGAACATCCACCTGCGGATAAATTACAATAAAAAGTTGGCAATCAGACCTGGCAATTGCTAATGTGAGATTATCAACTGCTAAGTACATAAACCATAGTCAACTCTTTTCATAATCATTTGCTACTTCTAAGTCGATTTAAACAAAACTTTCTTTCATTATTTCAAATGCATTACTATGAGTAATATTTACAGACTATCACAGCATGTGTAAAATATTTACCTTAATCTGTAAAGAATGATCCCAATATGGCATGTATAATTTGCACAAAGGACATTTAGGTCAATAGTATGACGGCTTTTGATTAATATCAAAGATATATTATTTACATCAACTATTATTCACGCTGAATAACTTTAAAAAAAGTCGATTGATTTGGCAGGGCAATTAGACTGCCATCGAATGATATAACTGAAGCAGAAACTACTGGAAGCAGACTTTTCCAGACGTGAACGATAGAAGTACATCTTCAGCACCGAATGAACATCAATAGTCAACGTTACAAATGTAAACAAAAACACTGACTTATTTTACATAGTAATTTGGTTTTACAACAATGACATAGATCCAGCCAATAATTTGTACCCCAGGAAAGAGAGAAAACATACTGTTAATGACGAAGTTTACTTTTTCATGGACTACACGTTAATCGTGTTGTATATACTTTTATAAATGTCCAAGTTGGTAATCAATGATTACAACAAAACATAGCATACAAATTCTTTATGCATGTCTCGTACGTAAATTTACATACGATTGACGATACAAATCGATAATTATGTATAAGACGATTTTCCCCGAGTGCTGAAATCATAAAATCCTTCACAATCAAAACTGCAATATGCGATAACATAAATGTTTTAATTGGCACATTTCTTTTCACTGAAAGTAAACATTTTTAGGGGTTTTGGGTATGAATTCAAAACTTAAACAGACAACATCATTAACATCAAGAAGAAATAAAAAGAAAATACATTAAAAACATGCAGACATACTTTCGTTACAGTACGGAACAGTCCTATATGCAGGTTTACAGCCATTGTTACATGAACCGTTGGTTGCATCACATGCTCCGTCCAGACAGCCCTCGCACGTTTCACTACAGTCATAACTCCACGTACCAACCTCGCATTCTGGTGAACAAAGTCGCGAAAACGTACATATGGGTTTTGTTTTTAGATTGACAATTTGTCACATATAATTAATGGACTGCCATATTCATAATCGCATTTTCAATACCCCTGAAATACCTGACTCAAAACATACATTCACAAAGAACGACACTATTATCATAATTTAAGATCATATTAAATAAAGCCTATTAAGATCATATTAGATAAAGCCTATTAAGATCATATTAAATAAAGCCTATTAAGATCATATTAAATAAAGCCTATTAAGATCATATTAAATAAAGCCTATTAAGATCATATTAAATAAAGCCTATTAAGATCATATTAAATAAAGCCTATTAAGATCATATTAAATAAAGCCTATTAAGATCATATTAAATAAAGCCTATTAAGATCAATGACAAAAATCTTTCAACCATGTTGTAGTAATGCGAAATTAAGGAGTATTTACGCTTATAAACTCGAAATACCGCAGAGGAACGCGTAACTACACCAAACAGGCATTATAACGAGAATGTAAGGTTTTTTGCGAAAATGAAATGTATATTTATTCAGCCATATTATCGTTTACAATAATTTTACATGGAGAAGAACACGGTAAATTTTTATCTTCCGTTCTTAACCTTCCTTACTTGATTGTATGCTAAAATTACATGTGTTTATTATCTTGAATAAAATAGGTTTAAAATGAATTAAAACTCGTTATAAAGCAAAACAAAGGTGAAACAACGCAAAAAAAGGTGTAGTAACGCGAAGAAGAAACTCGTTATCACGCCAAACAAAGAATTTTGTGAAGTTGGCTATGCAATCAGCAATCGACTTAGGCCCTGAATTCGAATTGCTTAACCAGCGTTTAAATGCCTAACTATGTGAACGACACTCAGACCTGCATTTAAAGGCATGGGTACACAACGAAATTATTTTCTATATAGACAAAAAAGAAAAATTGAAATACAGCTTTGTTTGAAGATGGCTAAGCAATCAGTAATCGACATTCGATTCGGAATTCGAATTGCTTAACCAGCGTTTTGATGCATAGCTATAAAATCGACATTTAGCTCGGCATTTACCACCGTTTCCAATATACAGCTGTTGGTCAAACATCCAGCTCTACAGTCAATTTGCTAAAAAGCGAATGCATAGCTATGGTAACATTCGACTCTGCATTTGAATTGATCAATCAGCGTTCTAATGATCGACATTCAGCAATGTATTAAAAAACACCGACTCCAATACATAGGTATGGAGCTATGAGATTCATTTCAATTTAACAGTTTTTGAAATTACAGAAAATCAGTACGTAGAAACAAGTTTGTAGATTTTACATAGGCAGAGTGACAACTCTAAATTCGAAATCTTAACAGTCAGTCTGTCATCCAATTATATATATAACCTGATTCGGACCTTGGTCACATTTCTGATCTTGCCAGCCAGGCTCACATCCTTCTGGACAATGACCATTGATCTTATCACAGTTGGAGCCATCTTTACAGTGTCTAGAACAATTATTGCGACAGTCTTCACCGTATGTACCAGGTCGGCATCCTGAAAAACACCAAGAACCTTTAAAATTTTATCAGTTATCACCCATTTCGTTTATAATAGTAAATATCATAGCGGCTGGGATTTCGTAGTCAGGTACAAAGCTTAGTGACAATTGTGACAAAGAAAATATGCAGCTGTTTATCTAATGTACTATCCTAGCGAAATGTGTGATTGAAATTCAACGAACTGTTTAGAATATACATTGTATAATCTGAGACTGACCTTGGTCACATTTCTGGTCTTGCCAGCCAGGCTCACATCCTTTCGGACAAGTACCATCAATCTTATCACAGTCAGTGCCATCTTTACAGTGAGCAGAGCAATTCTTGCTACATTTTGCACCGTATGTACCGGGTTGACACGCTGAAACACACCAAAAACATTTGAAAATCGACCAGTTATCATCATTTTGTTTATCATGGTATATAGATTGACATCCAACTCTACATTCAACCTTTGTTTACTAACGCCTTTGTTTTGCATTATACCGTTCTTGTTTTGCGGCAGGTCTTGGTGGCCGATTAGTTAGTGCGTCCGCCCTGAAATCGGGAGGTCGTGGGCTTGATGCCTAGCCGCGACATACTTAAGTCGCAAAAAATGGTACTGGTATAGCTCCCTTGTTTGGCTTTATGATGCCCTTTTTAGCGTAATTACGCACTTCCCTGCGTTATTACGAGTTTATTGTCATAAAAACGCAATGCCATTTATTCCGCATTATTACGACTTAGTTAAGGCATTTTTGTCTGTGATAATGATAGATCTATTTGCATACTAACTACGCTTGATAAAATAAAGAGAAGAATATTTTGAAAATGAGTCATTTCATATGTACATGTATACCTTAGGCATATTTAATAACTATAGAATAAATTATTCTATAGTTATTAAATATGCCTAAGGTATACAATAAACATGTTTTCAATACATTAAGCTTTATTGTCATACTAAAAAAATGTTTAACTTATTAGTGCCCGAAGTTTGAACATTCAGTTGAGGTTTGAAAATAACATACTGAAAACTGAATTTCACTTTAAAAACTTGTACTATTGCTTATTCCCAAAGATGAAGAACAGTTGTCTCACCCTGATCACAGGAAAATGTGTGTTTGAAGCCAGGCTGACAGCCGGTCGGACACGCCCCGGTTTTTTGTTCACATCTGTCATGTAGGCAGTGTCCACATTGCTGTTTGCAATCCTCGCCCCACATGCCGATCATGCAGGCTGTTCCGGGAATATATTTATACAGGCTGGTTATAATTAAACATAATAATCTTAACAGAACGTGATGAGTTACTATACTATTGAAGTATGTCTAAACTCAAGTGTTGAAAAAATAAGGGTATCAACATTTACGTGAGCTACAGGCCCAATCACAGGGTGTCGATTTTGTACTGATGGTGAGCTTATTTAACAGAAAACTCATAAAACAACATATTCTTTTTCGATGAATTACTTATAACTTTTTTGTGAATGGGTGTTACAGAAACTCGTCGGTGTTATGCTACATTCTACACCTCAAATTTATGTATAAAAAAATGAATAAAATATATTAATATATGCTTCAAGGTTAATGACTTTGTCAAACATACTTAAACAGGCTTAAGAGGCCTTCTTGAGTCATCCATAATCATGATCACAGTACTTTCATTGCGCGTTTATTTTATAACAAATATAATAATGTCAGGTGACGTTATTATATTTTATATTGGCGATATATATATATCTTAACCGAAGAATACAAAATTGAAGATTCATTTTGTTAACATCGACGTACACAAATGCACCCCCTCCCAGCTACGTTATAAATTTGGGTTAATGGAACATTTTTAAAATACCTGAACAGAAGGGCGGAGTATAGTCCGGCGACGTGCAGCCATGCATGCAGATACCGTTCACGTTGTTGCATACGTTGTGCTTACAATACCCACACTTCTGAGAGCAATTTTGACCCCAACTGCCACTGCACTCTGTAACATACATTTAATTTAAAGCTCGTTTCCTGATGATCGGTAGAAATTATATAAAAATATAATTTTCTACTCTCCTTCGTTAATGTTGGTGAAGTCTTTGTTTCCTGACAAATAAACTCGGCAGGTGAAAGTCAATCGCAACTTCGGGGAAATCGGTTAAATATAGAATACGGTATCCCCGAAGCAGGTGCCTGCTGTACCTCGTGACTCGTACCGCAACATGGCGTCTTTACCAATTCGGAGAAGCGATAGCGTTAGTTCAGCCTATGAATCTAGAACATACGCGAAAAGTGTATTTGATCAGCCAAGTGACGGCAAATGAAAACTGAAAATTTAAAAAAAATATATTTTATTATTCTAAATATAGTTTCTTAGACGGCATTGCCTGTGGTGTGGAAACCATCCATTTTTTTTTTCACAATCACGGTTGGTTGCAACAGGTGACCATGCGTCTGCAAATGGGTATTGAAAGACATTATACACACATAGTTAAAGATAAAATTCTAAGTCAGTGGCAATTTCATTTCGATATATTGTCTAATATGCGGGTTGAAGAAAAACATATCCCCAGAATCTCAAGAGGAAATGTCAATTGTCTATCATTCTAAGTGAAATAATATCTTTTATCTAAATCATCTCATATCTATGTTGTTTTTTTATTGTGTTTGTGTTTTTCCATTTGTGTTTCTTAGATTGACCCATCATTCATTCTTTGCGAATACACATATCTTTGTAATTTATTGTACATTCTAGTGTAAAGGGTCAGCAATAGTTAAAACTTCAGCAATAATTACAATTTTAAATATGTATAAATAGAAAAAAGTGAAGAAAATTACAAAGTAAACATCCAGAGAGGTATAAAACTAAGTTGGTGTATTCGTAGATTCAACAATGCTTAATGGCTTCAAAATGTATTTGGGATAGGAATGGTAGAATATTCATTTGTATTGAACATACCTCGTCTCAATAGTAAGTCTACATCACTTTAACCCTTTCCCTCATAGAGGACACCATGAAAAGACCTATGCGAACAACATAAAACCAGATCAGCCTGCGAGTAACTTGCAGGCTGATCAGGTTTTATGCTGTTTGCTGCTCCTCAGTGGTCTGGAAATGAGGATTTTGTAATTAAATTTGGTAAGGTTTAACTGTGGTTTTCTGCAGATCAGGTTTTATGTGGTACCTATTGAGTGCATCAAAATGAGTCTATATGAGGGAAAGGGTTAAATATAGACTAAAATAGACAAAAATATATCTGAGAAAATATGTTAATGGGGATTAAGGTATTTAGATAAATATTGTAGAACGGTTTTATTGTAGATAAAGCATCCGCTTCAATGCAATCGGCGGATTAAACATTATTGTAATGAAGCGGACTAAAACGTCTTTCAATCATACTGGGACGGTGAAACGAACTACATGTATAAAATTCATTTCGATATTTATAACATACAGACCTTAACAGGTCTCAATGTGAATTCAAGAAAAGTAATTTGATAAAACAACAATATATCTATCAAAGAAACTGTAATTCGGCCAGAATACTTTATTAAGGTTTCGAGAATACGGAATATATATTTCAGCTAGTTGTCATCTAAAAAAACTGTTCATATTTTCCCCTAAGTATAGGCGTTTTCTACCAATGGATATCGTTCAAATATTCATTTTGCCTTATCTTGCGTCATCATATAATGAGGTATGACAGCTACGCCGAAAAAAAATAAAATAAAACAAACAACACACACTTTTTAAGCAAAATCGTTTTTAAAGCAAATGTTGAAATCTGTATCATGCATTTCAATTGGTTACAATTAAGTAAATATCTTTTTTATATTGGAAATCTTATCTCACTTAAGTATATATATTTCTTACTATCATCACATTTCTGATCTTGCCAGCCAGGCTCACATCCTTTTGGACAATGACCATCAACCTTATCACAGTTGGAAACATCTTTACAATGTCCAGAGCAACGTTTTTGACAGTATTCACCGTATGTACCAGATGGGCACTCTGAAAAACACCAAAAAGTGTTTAAAACTTCATGATATATCCCCAAATTTGATGACAATGATAAATGAAAGATCCAACTACAGCTGTTACTGAGAAGATGAGTAAACCAGCATAGCAAGCTGTGAACCGAAAAATAAATCTAATGATATATCGGTAAAATTCATCTCATGTGATGTACTTGTCTATCTAGTGTAGTATCTGAGCGGAATGTTGGATTAAAATCCGTCAAACCATTTAGGAGATATTGTATATCATACTATGACACAGTAAAGTCAGTGATCTCTCCTTGTGCATATCTCAGTAAGATACACAACATATGTGTAAAGTGTTATTGAAATCTACCAAATTGTTAAAGAGGAGCGTGTTGCGAGATCATGTCATAACGACACTAAGTCAGTCTTCAATAATGTACTAGCTGTTTGATAGAAATTCATTTGAAAATTTAAGATAAGTAACTTATAAGTATAGGCAAAACGGGTCGACAGACAGGCGGGTGTGTTTTTGAGCTGCATTTTGAATTCTCAGAGTGAAGTCTCATTGCTCTGAAGTCGGTCTCCGGAACCTGATAAATAAGCCAAATTGTTTCCATATAATATCCTTGATTATTCGTATATTTTTCGTAAAAGGAACTGTTTCAGAAAGTGTGTATGAACCCATATTATAGTCATAACATATGATAAAATATTATTTCATTCTGGTTCATATTAAAGTCTATGGCTATATATACGGATCCGTGAATGACTTTTAGATCAACACAAATATATCTTAAAACTTTGCAACGTAAATATTGACACAACCTGAACCCAATTGACATAAATGGTCGATATTAAATTAGAGTTCATAAGATAAGTGCAATACGAATTGAAAATAACGACTTTAAATATCGTATCAAAGTCTACATTTTTTGACCGGGCTCCGTCCCAATAGCCAATGTATTCCATCGCATTCTATAACACTCAATCAGAGATGGTCGATATATATATTTCATTTTACTCTGGTAAGTAATACAATCATGATAATTTTGGCATGTTAAAGATATTTTACATGTCTTTGTGTTTCCGGATAGAGAGACTTTGTTATTGTTTATTTTTATAAATTAACATTCGGAAAGTAGTTAATAAAGGTTGGCCTAAATATCAAGTGTCCCGGTCGAAAAAAGATCTTAAGCATGACAGTATCTAAGCAGAACATTATAATATCTATTCTGAAAGATTTTATTCCATTCAATTACTAAGTGTCTTTATTTTCAAATCCAATTATTTGCCTTGCAAAAACTTATTGAAATCCATTAAAATATTCAAGAGGACTAGCGCATATGAGATTTATGGAGAGATTTATTTTGTTAAATATTCCTTAAAAAAAACAGGATACATTTGTTGTTACCCACCACAACGGACTGAGTCAGAAGGTTGAAACTAATCCTTATTCCTTACCATATCATTTTCCTTGCGCCCATAATAGAATCTCATTTGTATTGTAAAATCATTAATATTCGTTGACATTAAATTTCGATCTTTACATACCTAAGGGAATTTCGAGGGTACATTTATTCGGGATCTTTGTTCCAGAAATCGTAAGGTCTATATAAGAGACAAGTTTTCGTGGGGATTAATATTCTTGGATAAAATCCACCACGAAATCGACGAAAATAGTGTCCCACGAAAATTAATAATTTCACAGTATCTATAATCCTTTAATTCTATCTCAGTGAGTCGTTAACTTCATCACATCTTCTACTATACCAGCCTGGTGAACACCCATTCATACACAGCCCGTCTGTCTTTCTGCAATGATCACCATCACGACAGTGTCCGCTGCAAATCTGTGAGCACTGGTCCCCAAATTTACCATCTGAACATACTGTTATTACAAAAATTCGTCTTATATAAAATGTTTCATACACTACAATCTAAAAAATAAACACTGCTGAAATATTTGTGAGGGGTTGAGTGAGTGTTAACGTCAGCGACTTTACACTGTCTCCCGACTTATTTCCAACAGGGGCCGCCGTGGCCGAGCGGTTACAGTCGTGGACTACAAATCTCTCAGCCCCTCACCGCTGTGGGTTCGAATCCCGGTAGGGACTTCGGATTTTTCATGTGAGGAAGCCTTCCAGCTGGCTTGCGGTAGGTCGGTGGTTCTACCCGGGTACCTCTGAGTACTCGGGGTCTTCCTCCACCTGTAATTAGCTGGACGTCGCTATATTATCGCAGCGACGGTAAACCCCAATACAACAATACAACAACATATTTCCAACGCTAAGCTTCAACTAACAAAATATATATATTTAACCTTAAATCTTACCAAGTTACACCACACCAGATAGCGTAATGCTTCCTGCGTATAGAAGTAACTCAAGCTAAATACCAAACTTATCGTATTCTCCAACTACTACCCGGTCAGCAGGTTCGCCACTTCAATCTTACATCTCACCAGATAGCGCAATGCTTTCTGCGTAAGAATGTACAGGCGTGTTATGAATGTACTAACGTGTTATGAATGTACTGGCGTGTTATGAATGTACTGATGTGTTATGAATGTACTGGCGTGTTATGAATGTACTGACGTGCAACATGTACCAGCGGATCAATACCATTTTAATCATCTTTGACCAGAATAGAATAGCAAATTCAAAAACCGTTGTATCACCTGGCGATTCCACGCACTAAAAGGTGACAGACCGACTGACTGACAAACCTTCTCCTCCTTCCAACTAACGCTCAACAGTATATTTATGGAAGATTTATATATTTCCATTCTGATAATAATAAATTAGAGGGATGAAATTCAAAATAAATATTAATATTTTTAAAACTTTAACAAAACTAATAATAAAAATTTAAACAATTATCCCAGCACCAATTAAGCCAAAAGATTATATTAAATCTGGTTCACTTTATTCGGGTTATATTAGCTAATTTATGCGACTTAGAGGGACGAGTCCACTACCAAGTTTAACTACGTATTCAAAGACTCACAACTGTATATTTTTTCAACTTGTTAGTTTTTATGATGGAATACCTAAAGAAATTATGCAAACCAATGAAACGAGTGTTTTCAGAACTTTTCGGTTGTTAACCAAGATAAGATTGGTTCAAGAAAAGGTCAAAATCCATTTTATACAGCTACATTTGTAACGCCGAAAATTCATGGTTCCATAAAGAAAATTCGATTGAGCATATTGGTGTAAAGAAAATTATCAACACATTTTCCTTATGGAAAGAAACACAATATGTTTTTCAAATACGTTGTCTGACATAAGATCCTAAATATAACACACTACATAGTTAACAATAAATGTTGACAAAAAGGTTAATAATATGTGTACAAAATATTTGTTTTATGAAACTTAACATTTGATAGAAAGAAGAAAACGTATGGTTATATGAAATAAGCTTGGGCAATTTTATAACCATATGTATTTATATAAACTATGTACATTGTGAAGTAACTGATGCGAATGTATAACGGTAGATTATATACAAATATATGTTTATAATATTTCTTTGTTTTCATATTTAAGAATGTCACTGAAAATTGAATCTGAAGTATCGGTTAATTTCAGCATATTCGCACTGAAGATTATGATTGGTCAACTTCACAAGATAGACTCTGGATGTTGACATTCCATCAGAGAAAATGTGTCCAATGTAAATTGAAAAAACAACAAAAAACAAAAAAAAAACAAAAAAACTTGACTACTAAATACCAGTAAAACATTCATTCGGATTTTGTTCCTCCTAAAACAGTTCTTTGTTTTCTCTACTTTCAATAGTTATTTTTCCAGATATATGCATCATAAAAAATGCACAATATATAACTTTCTATCAGTATCCTCATCTGGTCGGTGGGCGGCGTTGCTCTTGTGGCGGTTCATGCCGACCAGATTTGAAAATATTTATCTAAAATACATATTATTTGGTATGTTTTTCTTAAGGCATTACGATTAAATGCCCCATTATCAATCAAACACTGTCTTTGTTTTTCTATATTTTCAAACATAGTTCGGATACTGGGTAGTTGCCTGTGAACAACGTCACATAAATAAATAACATAACTTTACAGAGAGGCAATTTAAATCCTATTTTCAAGGATGTCACAATGACCGGTCACATAATAACAGCAAATGTCGTAACATTTGCCGCATGTCTGCTGACAGTTTTCACCCCATGTGCCAATCAAACAGACTGCAATAACAGAACAGTAAAGCTGCAACATAGGGTTGTTTCTAGTTTATTTGCAAACGATAGACATAGAATGTAATTTGATGTTCTATAAAAAGTTCCCGTTACGACATAGGACGTTCAGATATCAATGGATATTTCGTATCTACATAAATCACGAGAACATAACATATAAACCTACCTTGATCACATTTCTGACCTTGCCAGCCAGGCTCACATCCTTGTGGACAATGACCAGCCACATTATCACAAAAAGTGCCACGTTTACAGTGGTGTCCAGAACAATTCCCCTGGCAATTTTGACCGTATTTACCGTGAAAACACACTGAAATATACCAAAACGTGAAAACCTCGATCATTATTCTGCTTTTTTTTCATAACGATAAACATTTTAAAATCTAATCTGTGATCTACCTCACATATTCACGTTTCCTTTACCACATCTTGTCCCATTCAAGAATGCATACACTGCCCATTAGAGCGCCCATATCGGGAGAAAGAGGTCGCTCAATTCAAAGTTGATGGGTCTGTTATATAGGAATATATTGTTGAGTTGCATTTTTTTTTCACTCGAAACTTAACGGTTTGCTGTCATGTATACAAATTGTTGCACTTAACCACATAATTAACTTTAACAAGTTCATTTATACTGACCTGTGTCACATTTCAGACCCTGCCAGCCAGGGCTACATTCTTCCGGACAATGACCATCAGACTTTCTACAGTCGGAGCCACCTTTACAGTGTCTAGAACATTGCTTG
>CM037777.1:69819262-69855516 GCA_021229015.1 Solen grandis
CAATAAAAAATAAAACAATACGTAGATTATACTCAGTTATTCGTGGATAACTGTAAAAGTTTGCCTCGTATTTTTAACTACACTATACCTGATACATGTAAAAAAGTGTCCGGTGGTAAAATGAATAAAAAACAACAGGTCTTCTGATGGGTAAATTAAGATGTAATGAGACGAATAACTATGATATTACATGGACAAAGACATTTGTGAAAATTCTAGGGATATGTTATGGAACTGATAAATTATAAAATATATTATAGAAAATGTTTATCATTAAAATGTACGTTCTGTCAAGAATAAATTATGAAGTAGAAACACGCAGTATTTCTGAAAAAAAATGTTAGGGAAATATATTTCATTCTGGATTTTCTTTAGGAAGGTCAGAATGCACTGGTTTTAGGGAAAACATTATCAATGAAATTTGAAAAAGGAGACTCAGATGTACAAGATATATGCAATAATGTAAAGTATATGAATATGAAAAGTGGTATAGAATTATAAATTCAGATATTGACAATTGGAATGCAATTGGTAAACATTTCTTGCAAAATGCTGATGAAATATTCCCAACAGATTTTTTTACAAGCAAATATACAGATTAAACAAATAAACTATTCAAGAATTCTATCAAGATCTTATTCTAGCCTAGGTAAACCTTCACACACAAAATGATTATATTCTAAATGTCTTTGGTTCATGTCTGTTTGGAAAGAATAAAGTATTATTTAATAGAAGACCTTTATTTTTTAATTCATTCACGAAGAGTAGACTTTTACATATAAGATACATATAGGATAAGGAAACGCAATAATTTACTAGCACAGAAAAGCTTTTACAAAACCCCAAAACTAAGAGGAACTGGATATCTGAATGGAGCAGGTCGAAATTATCTTAGATATATGTTAAATGTAGGATAAGAATAAGTACTGTATAGGTGCAAATAATGTTTCAAATACTGGTGAATTAAAAAGGAAAATTGTTGAAAAAAGTTATTTTGATTTTACATATATATATATTGTTTTGATGAGTTAAAGTTTAATCTGACGACCTAATTATCTACTTAAGTTAGTGTCAAGAACATAATGAACAATGGTCAAATTAGTACATATATCATGTTGCATCAGGTTATGATATATCTATTAAGTGAAAAAAAACGTCAAATATAAATATATAACAATATTAAAATATCAGACTTGTTCACCATAATAATATAGTTTTTATTTCATAAATGCATGTAGTGTTTTGTAAGGATACATGGGGATGGCCCCAACCCCTTGCCCTCTATTACGGGGAAATAAACAAGGCTTTATTTTGATCTCATAAAATGTATTTAAAAGTATTTGTGTACATTTGCAACAAAATTATAATGCGTATAATGTTTACGATCAATTCATTATAAGGTCAATCAATTATTTTATCATCCCTCTAGCCAACAGCTTACGTCATATTTCGAATGAGTAAAGATTGCAAAACGTCAATGACATCATTCAAGAATGATTAAAAGTGATGATGTTTATTATGATTAAATTAGGGATTATATATGACGTACCTAAACAATATTAGAAAAGAAAACATACATATATGAATATGCTAACATAATAAAATTCGAAATTGGTCAAATTGCAATAATTCATTTAAATTTGCGTAAATGATGAACTATAATCCCTTTATGTTCACTGTGTTATGCTATCGTGAGCATTAAATTGTGTTAGATGGAAGCTTATGAAAACGAACTTTTCTTTGCTTTGTGACAGAAAGTTTCTTTCATGTGATGTACGAGTATATAACAGATTAATAAGTAAACTTTTTTTTACAGAGGAATCATTTAAAGTCTTCGCACGATCGAAAGGTAGGAAAATTATACTATTACATACTGTATAATTTAGATCAAATTATATGTATACGTGTATTTGATCTCAACTCACACCTTCAATATTCTAGCTTTGCTTCTTCAATATAAGCAATGATACTACAGCACGATTCCGTCTGAAAATAAAAGTTTTGATAAATACATCCTGCAATTATAAGCGCAATACTGATTCCTTTAATGCATCCTCCTTCGGTTTATTTTAAGAGATAAGTGCAAATGAATTCTGTGTTTCGTGACCTTTTAAACAGACAGAGACTTCTCGTGACTTCTGGTAGGCACGAATGTTATCTGAATAGCTTAAATAATGTAATTACTTAGATCAAATACCCCCAGTAAAAAGCTTCTAAGATTGATGCATTTAGCAGGCTTCTGTAGTGTCAGCTAGGTGTAATATTGCTCTACATAATCATGTACATCAGCATGACCACACGACATCACAAGCCTTCATTTGTAGTCCGCCACTTGACGTTATTCTGGCTTCTAAATTAGGCGGTCTGAGAGTGTGTTTTATTTGTTTGTTTTCCTTTTTATTCTCGTTTCAGATTTAAAAGGCAAAACTGAATTTGAACTAGCTGTGATGTATTTTTGGTCACAAAAATCCACCGTAACATCAGACTTCTTGAAAAAAGAAACCAGAAAGAGGTCAAAAGTGACATGCTATTTTCAAGAATGTGTTTGTTTAAGAAGGCGAAAGGTGCACAATATCCATATGTATTTAGAGAACTGTCACGTGTGGATGTATACAATTATTTATTCGTGTTCAATAATAACAACTTTGCTAACGACAGCAAATTGCATTACATTCAAAATTTGAAAATAAAAGAAATAAAATAGAAATAATAGTGTTTAAAATGCTAACACACACGCGCGCACTTTTATAATTAAATTAATCGTCATGGAGCAAATACGAACATAATGATTATTTAAGTAAAACACAAACTAAAATTTCCACGTCTACCTGTAAGCCTGCAGAACAGGATAAGGTACACAAAGCATACACATTTCAACCACCTGCTTCTATGACAAGCACATCAGTATTATTTTGGAAAGATCTAAACCTTGTCCTGAAAAGAAAACTGTGAATATTCATTTTGCTTTTTGGCAAGGGATCAGACACATGCTGTCTAGGACAATTTGAAATTACGAGAATTATGTACAGAGCGTCGACTGTGAAAACAGATAAGTGTCAATTCAATCCTTATATACATATGCTCCGTATTGCAACAAAAATCCGACAAGGAAACACAAGAAGGTCCATTGAGGATTTCAGCATACATTAAAAACAAGGATGAGTTTCCAGTAAATGGAGAAATATCAACAGTTAACACCCTTGAACGGAAAGCGGGTGCTTATAACACACGGTTATTTATAGTTGTTTTGTATCTAAGATTATATGCAATATCATAAAAAATGACGAGTATTTTCCTCCGTCTATATTGCGTTATTATGTTGCGCATTTTATCAACTGAATTGCATATAAATTTATTTGTGTGTATAAAGTATAATGAGATAAATGATAAAAATTACAAAATGCCTGGTCATCATTTTTGGGGGACAAATATTGAACCCTCATACAGAACAATAAATATTCATATCTGCATATACAGTCAACATTTGATCGTCATTCATTTAAACAGAAATATTAAGACAATAAACTATTGCATTGATTTACTTGTATGCTAACGCGGAAAGTGCGAATTGAATACCTATGGAAACGTCATTAACATAACATTTAATTAACATATTTCAATACAGATGTATATATATAGCGCAAAAAGAGTTCCCACACTACTAAGTGGCGTCCCCTGTTTAACACATATCGACATTACGCCATAACGACGTTGTTGCTATGTAACTTTATTATTATTATTTTTCCTCCTAATGATCTAATTATTGTGAAACCGGTTGAGGACAAGTAAAACGTATTAACAGGCTTGCTATTACTTATATTCTCTCTCTCTCAATAACTATATATATATATTTATTTCGTCGCCTATCTATTAAAGTGTTTTATTTCCATTAAAAAATGAGATGAATATACCATTCATTTGGTCTTACTTTACGATATCTTTTAAGCTTTGGTTCAAGGTTGTGACATTGATCTATACGGAGTGCGGATGTACTTTCCTCTATGTCCATATTTTCTCTGACCATTTTATCTACATATTGGAATATAAAAGTTACATAGGACAACTAAACAGTAAAACTGTATTGAACTGATCAAATATCAAGTTTGGACATGTGACTTTTGAAACTCTCAAAATAAAATTGCGTTAAATCCAAACTTCCGGTAAGCTTTTGTAAAGCAGCATCGAAGAAAATGTGGTGATTTTTTTTCTCACAAACTCATAACAACAAAATGTGATTGTATTTTACTATACCCTTTCAAAGTGTAATTAGTTCTTAAATGTTTTCGTTGCAAAATGTAATTCAGTCAAATAATTGATATAATTATATATAAATCAGATAACTAGTTTCGGACACATACATGGCGGATACAATTACAGAGTTAGTCAAATTCAATCCTGTATATATAAGCAATCAAGATCTTTTGACAAAAGTCATCAAAAAATAAAATAAAATAAATAAATAAATAAATAAATAAATAAATAAATAAATAAATAAATAAATGGCAATTCATGGATTTGTTAAATTAATGTTCAAGTCTTTGATGTGAATTTGAACTTGACTGTCTATCAAATTTCGTTGACAGAGAGTGCTTTTTGGGACATGTGGCTTCCCGGAAAATTCAGGAACTTAGCCAGTCTAAACCCTATGTTTCTTTAATCTCTTGGACTGTTTTGAATAGATTTGTAGAACCTTTTGTTAAAAGAAAATGTTTTGTGTTTTGGCAGTTTCAGGTACTATTCTTTAAGGACACATATTATCAGTTCAGTTGTTACATTAATGTGCTAATCTGCTTTTACCATTAGTTAGTAAGAAGGGATGTTATGATAATACCTCTGAAGAAGATGTACAGATGATTTGATATGCAAATATTCTATGGCACCGTTTTTCAATTTAGTTGTTAGGTTTTCGCCTCTGCTGGGCGAAAACCTATTGTTCTTCTTCTGTTGATTTGTTTTTTTTTTTTTTTTTTTTACCATTAGTTAGTAAGAGGATGTTATTTTATTTTTCCAATTCCACCCATTTTTGTGTCCAGCCTAGCGCCAGATAGAAAAGCTACAGCTATGAAATTTTGGCATGGAGTCATTTTATCTGAACATGTCCTAATTGGTCAAACTTTTCACTTTTGTTTCTGATTTAGCCACTAGGGGCGCAATGCAGTAACACTGTTTTGCTAAAACTCAAAAATTTGAAACCTGATTTAGATGCGGTTTTTTACATAATGTTCCTTGTTGACAGCCCAATCAAATATGATGGAAATCTCATCATCGTGTACGGGAAAAAATTGTTCTAGAGAGGTTGAATGTTCGAACCTTGGAAAAAAGTGAACTAATGACGGTAGGTCTACGAAAAACCTTCCCACTTTTGTTAGAGATCAGATAGAAGAATTCTGTTTGCTGCATACGATTTGCAAGACATATACGCACAAAATATATGGGGTGGCGAATTAGGAATGCGTGGTTGTCCTCTAGAAAGGTCAAACTTCACTAAATTTTAAGAAAAATTAAAATTTCAAAAACATGTTTTTGTCGCTCCTGACTTTATTTTCTGTTCATTCTTCATGAAATTTTCACACGATATGTATTGTTATGTTTGAAAGGGCCTCACAATTCAAAAAATAAAAAAGAATTGAAAAGGTCAAGGTCATATTACGATTATTGTGTTTTTATTCGGCCACAAATAGCTCCAAAACTAAAAATATTTAATTGAGAGTATATGAACAAAAGTTTTAGTTCTTCAAGAGCTCTTTCCAGTGATGTTTATTTTTTGAAGATCGGACTTGATTTGGTCATTATACGGCAGTCCAAAGTTTGATCCTTTTTTGGAATAATTGTAAATCAGGTTTTATGCTTCAAATTCTGATACATGTACACAAGAATAAAAAGTTTGACTTGTGCGACTAGTATACTTGATTGAACTATTTGCTGCTTTGCTAGGTACCTAATGGTAAAATTTTAATCAATTTTCTTTCTCATTTTGCCGCTAGGGGGCGCTTTTCTTGAAATCATTCTTTTGCTTATAACTCAAAAAGTTGAAGTCCGATTCGAATGCGGTTTTTTGCATTCTGTTCCCTGTTGATAGCCTAATAATATATGATAGGATTCGAGGGTCCGTGTGGCTGAAAGCTTTTGAGCTACGGAAGGTTGAATGTTCGAACCTTGCAAAAAAACAAAAACAAAAACAAAAAAAAAAACTGTGCAAATGAGGGTAGGTCTACGAAAAACCTTTCCGTTTTTGTTAGAGATCAGATAGAAGAATTCTGTTTGCTGCATACGATTTGCAAGACATATACGCACAAAATATATGGGGTGGCGAATTATGGAAATGCGTGGTTTGTCCTCTAGAAACGGCCAAACTTCACTAAATTTTAGGAAAAATTAAAATTTCAAAAACATGTTTTTGTCGCTCCTGACTTTATTTTCTGTTCATTCTTCATGAAATTTTCACACAATATGTATTGTTATGTTTGAAACGGCCTCACAAATCAAAAAATAAAAAAGAATTGAAAAGGTCAAGGTCATATTACGATTATTGTGTTTTTATTCGGCCACAAATAGCTCCAAAACTAAAAATATTTCATTGAGAGTATATGAACAAAAGTTTTAGTTCTTCAAGAGCTCTTTCCAGTGATGTTTAGTTTTTGAAGATCGGACTTGATTTGGTCATTATACGGCAGTCCAAATTTTGATCCTTTTTGGAATAATTGTAAATCAGGTTTTATGCTTCAAATTCTGATACATAAGAATAAAAAGTTTGACTTGTGCGACTAGTATACTTGATTGAACTATTTGCTGCTTTGCTAGGTACCTAACAGTAAAATTTTAATCAATTTTCTTTCTCATTTTGCCGCTAGGGGGCGCTTTTTTTTTAAATCATTCTTTTGTTTATAACTCAAAAAGTTGAAGTCCGATTCGAATGCGGTTTTTTGCATTCTGTTCCCTGTTGATAGCCTAATAACATATGATAGGATTCGAGGGTCCGTGTGGCTGAAAGCTTTTGAGCTACGGAAGGTTGAATGTTCGAACCTCGCCAAAAAAAAAAAAAAAATGTGCAAATGAGGATAGGTCTACGAAAAACCTATCCGTTTTTGTTAGAGATCAGATAGAAGAATTCCGTCTACGGCATACCATTTGAAAGACGTATACACACAAAATATATGGGGTGGAGAATTTAAGAAATGCGTGGTTTGTCCACTAGAAACGGTCAAACTTCACTTAAATTTAGGAAAATTAAAATTCCAAAAACATGTTTTTTGTCGCTCCTGACTTTATTTTTTGTTTATTCGTCAAGAAATTTTCACACGTTATGTTTTGTTAAGTTTGAAAGGCCTCACAATTAAAAATTTAAAAAAAACATTGAACAGGTCAATGTCATATTACGATAAGTGTGTTTTTATTCGGCCACAAAGTGCTCCAGATCTAAAAATATTTCATTGAGAGTATATGAACAAAGGTTTTAGTTCTTGAGGAGCTCTTTCCAGTGATGTTTAGTTTTTGAAGATCGGACTTGATTTGTTCATTTTACGGCAGTCCAAAGTTTGATCCTTTTTTGGAATAACTGTTAATCAGTTTTTATGCTTCAAGTTGTGATATATAAGAAAAAGAATGTTCGACTAGTGCGACTTATATACTTGTTTGAACTATTTGCTGTTTTTGCAATTTTGTTTCTAATTTTGCCGCTAGAGGGCGTTTTGCTTAAAATCACTCTTTTGCTTATAACTCAAAATGTTGAAATGCGGTTTTCAGCATTTTGTTCCTTGTTGACAGCACCACAGAATGTGATGGATTTCAAGGGACAGGGTATGGGAAAATATTTGCGCTAGAAGAGTTTGAATGTTCTAACATTGCAAAAAAAAACTGTGCAAATGAGAGTAGGTCTTCAAAAACCTTTTCGTTTTGTTTCATATTGAAAATTGTGGCTGAGTTGAAATAAAATGTTCACGTTGATTAGGTTAAAAGCGAAAACCGAGATACCGCTTGCGGTTCTAGTTATATTTATTACTTCTCTACAAGACATGATGTGGTATTAGGGCATATACATATCTTTTTCTAGACCGTTTTCATATTGCATTTATACAGGTGTGTTTATGGTTGCTTATTATTTACAATTTGGGCAATGCTATCTATCCATAAAGAGTTTAAGACATTCTGACGTGTATTGTCGTCCATCTGATGTTACATTCGATCTAAATGTTAGTTTATACATATCAAATCCGCTTCTATGCAAATGATACTATATGGCAACTATTCATTACATAAATATATGGATCGGAAAACAAACAAATGATAAGCATATATATTTATTACTTTCCATGTAGCATGTTTGCACTTTTATGATCCGTAGGCAGACATGGATAATTATGATTATTGAATGATATGCCACTTTTTAATATTATTCTTATCTTATATTTATCTAAAGGTTCCTTTTACGTCATTGTTTTCTTGATTTCTTGACAGAAGTCGTACTACTGTTACTGATCTAATATTTTTTTTTATAACAGTTTAACTTTTTTTTATTTATATCATTTATCTTTTGAACATTATACCCCGTGCAGAAGAAAGGATTTGTCAGTCCATCTGTACGTTCGAGGTCTTAATTAAGTAACCCTGGATAGATTTTCATGAAACTTAAAAAATCATATGGAACAACCAGGCTACGTTCAGTTCGGTTTACTATGTCTAGAATTTATTGAACATGCTTTATATTTTAATTTCATGAAAAAAGATTATAATGAAACTGTAAGTAAATATATATTATGATAATTCATTAGAATAGTACATATTTCGTTAGATCAGTGTTATATGTCCAGCGTTATTTGCATCATTGATTAAAATACTTTATTTGATGATATTTATTATGTAACACACACACACACACACACAATGTTTGTCATTGTAGCATTACCCAAAGGTTCTGTACCAGGATTGCTCACACTTGCCTTTAATATTCTTAAAACATATCACACATGGAAATGGTTTGTTAACGGCCTAGTTGTTTGAAACGTCTATTTGACTGGTGACATTATGTATTTTATTTCAAACTCAAAAGAGATTTAGCCTAAAGGACACGCATAATATAAAGATCAGGACTAAATAGTTTAGGTATCCGGCAAATGTAATATTTAACCAATGAAAAGTCGTATTCTATATCGCTCCTTTATTTTACTTAGCCTTACTATGACTTATCTGCAATAAACCACTTTAAACCACTTAAAATTATATATATATATATATATATATATATATATATATATATATATTCACCCATTGTTCTTAAATTCGTACTTTTCTTAATTATCATTTATTTCTAATTTGAAAAAATAATGTCGATAATATGTCACTTACGTCTGCTGGCAGGTAAGTGTAAAAAATTCAGTTCATCAAAGTCGCAAGAAAAAAATAATACGATAAGTTAAATATTCAAGTCGATTTTATCAGAAACAACAGTTTTGCAGTTAGGATGTTTCGCAAGTTAGGCGACGACGACTCTAAATAATTTTGATTTCATCGACCTTATTCGAAAAAAGAATCTAATACAAAAGTCTATATGTAGCATCTCCTAAAATACCATTTTCTGACAAAAACAACATGATGAGGAAAGTGAAACGAATTTTATTTCAGTCTTTTGTATTCCTACAGAAAATATGTGCCATTTTTGCAAAGGTTAACCACATGCCTATACGTCAGGAAACAGACAGAGTGATGTTGTCGAGACGGATTCTTTTCTGTGTGATAAATTAGATAAAATACAAGATAATTCGTATATACTGTTTTGTGTATAGAAATAGTTTCTTAGCTTGTTGAAAATTTGGTTTCCTCTCAAATATCATCTAAATGAAAGATTTGTCTTAAGAGTTAATATATAAATAATGACATTTGTTTAATATTAAAAGTTTGTATAAGGAAGGAAAATACACGACTTTCAACGACCCCTTATGATCCATGGATTTCCGGTTCAAAGACAATGCAGACTACTTTCACTCGATTTCGCATTATCATTATAGAGCTACCACGCTGGCAAATATTGTACATAATTCATAATTCAGGAATGCATTTAATAGCTAAGACAAATAACGTAGAAACAAATTTAAATATTCTTGTTTTAAAGATATCTACGTAAAAGACGAAGTTGTTTCTGATTGAAATTTTTTGTGAAAAAATGAAACCTTTTGGGATTTTCAAAAGTAGAATGAGATACGGTATAACCTTTTAAAGTATAACTTGGCGCTTAATTAGTATTGTTAAAAGAATGAAACGTAAATTATTTAAATAATGATGAACCTTGATTTATATAAAATAAATTGAAGACTTACTAATGACTAAAACCTAGCCTCTATATGTTTTTAAATCAATACTAGTCAACTTTTGTGTGTGCAGGATTTCAGATAAGGGGGTGGGAGTGCTATATGAAAGAAATGAAGGCAGTGACAATGCAAGAGGCTTGCTACCTTGCCCGAGCCGTGAGAAGTTGGACTGGGGATCCGTGGAAACTCCCCGGTGTTTTTTGTTTTGTATTTTGTTGTTTTTCTTTTTTCAAATTCACATGTGTGAAATACTGCAATCTTGTGAGTTTTATTTATTCATTCGTTTTTTTTTTTTGTTTTTTTTTTTTTTTTTTTTTTTGGGGGGGGGGGGGGTGCATTTATGTATGGTCGGAAAATTTCAAAGGGGCGCGCGCCTGGAGCGCCCCCATCCCCCTTGAATCCGCAAGTGGCATGTATTATAAAAACAAACCCAGACTTACAATTTCCATAATGTAAATATAAACTCACATTAACAGGTTGTGATTGTATTCATATTTGTAGTCCATATTTGAAACTATACTTCACAAATTAAATCGGTTTTGTTACTTTACTGAAAAACGCCAATATGTTCAGTTCATGTCAAATGAATATATTTGCATGCATTTTGTAGAAATAAATTCTCAAGGATTGTATGTGATAAAATGCTTTACGACCGGGCATTTAATGTAGTGTGAAGATCAATTCGAATGTTTATCGGGGCAATGCATACTCGTATTCATCTCAACATAATAAATATGTCGTGTATTTATCGTTAAAGTGGCAAACACATGCACGCATTCTTGAGAAAACATCTAAAATCTATTGAAGTAATTTGTAAGAGTATGTATACTACAAAAGCTATGACACTTATCTGCTACAAAGATATTTTCTATATTGATGTCCTGCACACATATCTATTAATTAAAAGCACTCCAAGATTAAACTCAAATGTCAACGGGTCATTAAAGCTGAGAAAAGGCTCTTCCAGGCAACATAAATCTTTATACTAACACGATTCTTTCAAGCACAAATTTTAGTAGAAGGCAAATTCTGTTAAAGGCATATATCACAATAAGTTCTAACAAACAGAATCTTTTAACTTATTGATTACTCTTTTACTACCACAATGACATCAAGAAAAATGTAGGTCTCCATGCTCGTCGGCGAGTTATGTCCAATTGTTGGACACCCTATAAGTCCGTTTTATGTGGATTTTTAATAGAAAACATTTAAAAGAATGTTTGGTACAACTGCATTTCTCAATTAAATGAAAAAAAAACAAAACAAATTTTGTATACCTTTTAAATGGAATAGATTACACTTATTGTTTAAAGTACAAAATCTGTCCAAATATTTTACCTCTATTAAAAAAAATGCAGAATAAACAAAGTCACTTTAAAAGGGGGAAATAATCTTTGCTGTGATTAAGTAAACATATCAATGAAAAACTCAAAGAACAGAGTCTTTTTAATCTTCAAATATTAACAATTATTTAATACTTAATAATATAAAAAGAAAAAAAGAGGGGTGGGTATACATGCTACATTTTTACTACACAATATAAAAGTTGGCCACATATTAAAATACACAACCTTTTATGCATTTCAACAATCGGCCATTTTAAATATATATAATTATGCTAAAACTGCATATCCTACACTTCATATATACTATATAATCTGTTTGTTTCAAAAATTACAAAGTTTCTCTTTAAAAACCTTTTAAAATAGAAAAAAAAGTAAGTCCACCCACATAGAGCGACCCTTCCCCCTTTCACATCGATTAAATCCCAGTATATGTAATTGCTATCAACTGAACCTTCATAATCATGACATCTTCAATAATAAAACATTTTTTCCATCTGATAGCTAGTTTATGAGATAGAATAAAGATGAAACAGTAATTAATCACATGTATAATCTAATTATGAGTTTTTCTATGCAATCACCTATGACTTTGAAAATTTAACAAAAATCATATACACAACACATCTTCCATTAAAAGTTGAAATTTATATGAAAGTGTCCTATATATGCAATCAGTACAACTAACTATATGTGACAGAATATCAAACCAAAATATCTAGAACCTGTCATTTATATGCACGAAATGTTCTGTTCTTCCACGAACTATACCCGTTCTTTGTACCATGTAGCATACAATAGCAGCTTCACCAGCACCATTGTAGTGCTTTTTAACTTAAATGTCATTATATATATTAGTTATATGATAAATTAACTTTTCAACAATAGACTTAAAGGAAGTTACTCTAGGTTTGCCTGTTAAAAGTTTTTCTCCAAAGAGCTGAGAAAACGTTTTAACCCACGAGAAACAGTCGGTTTTAGATGACCTAGATTCAAACCAGTTGCTGCAATTTTCTTTTCCACTGGGCATGATAGTATTTTCCCTCTTGTTAAAATTTAAAATGTCTAATGTATCTAGATTTACATCAATCATATGTTCATGAAAGTAACACAGTACAAAAGTTTGGATGGGAAACGAAATTGGTGAAATAGTATTTAATATTAATATTTCTTGCATTTACAAGTTTTTTTTAAGACTTTTCACATCTGCTATGGCATTATGAGCAGCATAATTTTCATTCGGTACTGTAGAAACAATGTTTTCAGGACTGTGAATACAATTAAGGTAATGATACAATTTTTTAAACAGGTGTAAATTATCTATTATTCAGAGACTACTGTCAATAGCTTGCATGACTCAAATGGCCCTAAGCAGTCATGGAGAGTCAATTTTTGCAAAATTTTGACCAACAAGGACACAAAACGTCATTTCTTCTAGCCATGACAAAATACAATAAGAGTTTAATGCAGTGATGTTTGTACTGGTATTCCATTATTATACATAGATCTAGAGGATAGCTAAATGCATTGGGTTGATATTAAAATTATGTCACGAGAACAAGATGTTATCCGGTGAAAAAGAAAACGAGTCCGTTGGACGAGTTTTTTTGTTTGTGTTTTTCTTTTTTTTTAACCGGATAATATCCCGTACAAGTGACATAATTTTGATATCAACCCAATGGTAAACATATTCCTTTTACAATTTAACAACTATCCATTTTAAATAGACATAGGCAAAAAAGTAGTTCCGGCAAAAATGATATCATCACTAGTGATGATTACAACATTGACGATATCAAATTTATCTCACTGATAAATCCGAGTATATCACTGAGTGGTATATGATAAATAACGTTACCACAAACTGTTAGCCCTGTGACTTGGGATGCTGTAGGAGAGATTGCTTTAGATGGTAAAACATATTTTTTGAAACTGTTTCCTCCACAATCTGCAGCAATCTGTGTCACATCACATAATTTATGCAAAGAGGTAGTTTCTATGTCACAGAAAATCTTTGTACACTCTGATAAGTTGCTTATATATATATATATATATATATAGGTTCCTTGACTGGAGACACAATGGCTGATGGAATGTCAATTTTGAGTTATTTTGACAGACAGTCTTTAGAACGGGTATCAAAAGCAACAATTTTGCCACTTTGATTGCCAATCATTGCTCTTACTCCAGATATGCTGTCGTAACACCTCCCTGACCCGCGTTTCTGCCAGCCCATATCATACTTTCATTGACACAATGGAGTATTTTCTTGGCACTGCTTATGTTGGCTACTTGTAATAGTCTCAGCACCTAGTGGAGGGCTGAAAAAAACAGCAATATGGTATGAAGTACCTAAAATTTTCTCACTGAGCTACTAGGCTTTCTTTTAATCATTTCACTGTCATTAGTATCACAAGCATGTTGAACACATAGATATTTTTACAGTTAATTAAAACTGATAATAGCAGGTACATATACAGTACTGGAGCGTAGCAAAGTAACCTAAATATGTTCACATTCAAATCCCCTTATGTTGTAGTCTGCTTACAACGATAAAATCATGAAGATGCCACTGCTCATATGAGCAAAGTTTTCTATTTCCATTGTGTTTTTTTTCTAATGCCTTCATACAGAATTATAATCTAAAATCATATCTTAATGGTGTAATACTAAATTAAAGTTGGTCAAGGAATAATTTACGCACTAGAGACATCTCTGAAAGTGCTTAACATCTCCACGGATCGCTTTGTAAACAAATAAAACGAAAAAGAACAAAGAAAGCTCAAGAAAATTCATTAAAGGACAATAGCACAGTATGTAGAGTGTCGGCTCCACGCGTGAGAGGACCTGGATTCAATCACTAGCCGCTACATACTAAAATTGTAAGAAATGATAATGGTATAGCTTCCTTGATTATGCTCAGCTTATGAGGGCAGTCACATGACTGGTCGACCCAGTGTCAGGACTGGGTGTGGTATGTGCGTGTTCATGACATGCTAGCACAGTGAAGGTAGCATTATATCTGCTTCAAGTGAATGAAGATAACTTCACTTTAAATGCATAAACATCATCTACTGGATTTTGTTCCAAGAATTGTTCGAAATACTATTCTACTTACACCGGTAATCTGAATTTCTCCCGTGAGAATAACAGCGGATGTGCAAGAAAGATGCGCATAAACTATTGTGATACACGACTTTAATTAAAACATAGTTATTATTTTGCAAAATGCAGACTATACGTATATTATCCACAGTGATTCATACATGCATACATATAACGATATGAAGTATTAATTATTTAGGTTTTTGCCTTTTTCACAATAAAAAAAAGAAAAAGAAATTTACTATTTCATAATCTTAAATCTCAAACAATATTTTGAATGCATGATAATAATGTTTCTATTTATGGAATACCTTTATATTTATATCAATGACCTTCACTCAATAAATATATTTAATGCTAATAAAGCTCTGCTTACATTAAGAAAATAAAACGGAATATTGTAATCCGTATGAGGAAAAGACAAACTTTATACTGGCTGCCTGGATACTGACGGAATATATTGTGGCTAGATCATAAATGCTTATCAACAAGAAACCAGTAGAATCAGTTATGCTACCCAAGGCGCTTTAGACACAGGAATATTAGCTAGTCAAAACGTGAAAGGAATCACAGTGAGCATTCTATTATCAAATGTAATCAAAACTGCATTTAACCTTTAACTCTTTAAACGGTAGCTATATTTAAAGACGAATATAAATAAACATTTGACATCGTTACTCTTAAGATGTAATGAATAAGATGAAATAATGAAGAAAACATCCTAAACATGTTTAGAATGAGCGCAAAGAAATCTGCGTAAAAAGTAATAAAATTGAAAATAAGAAAAAAGTGATATTGCATTGTGGTTGAAAATGATGCTCTTCACCTGTTTTTATAGCTCACTGTTGATATTACAATCTTAAAATATACGGACCTTGAGACATCCAGAAATATCAAAACCAAACGATAAAACGTATTTGCAAAGTTTATATACAGTGGACGTCGACTAGACATTATATATTACTAGCTATTCTTCATTTAATGAGGAATGATGCTCAAAATCCAGATAGAATATATTCGTCTCTACGATTTAACTTTGGTTTAAAATCGTCATGCAAGTTATAAAACCAATAATAATAAGCTGAGCATTTGAAGCACGAAAACTGTTTGCAAATGATAGCTGCCACGAAACAAAATAGTTAAAATACTCTATTTTCATTGAAATCTAAATTGAATGACATTATATGCGTTAATGGTTGATCTTTAGAAAGATCATGTTTAATGCAGAATCCTTGTTGACACGGTTATCAAATCATTAGATGGAAGAAAAGACCAATTTTCAAAATCAATTTCATTCTCATGAAAGCATCATCACTTCAATAATAAACCAAGTGCTCAAAATATATAGCCCTTAAAGCAGCTCGCTCACAATTGGTCTTTAACTAATAATTTTTTTTGACTAAATGTGTGCATTACCTCTATTAAAACCCATATTCAGAAGCATTGTTAATCGACGCTGTCATCCGTGATTGTAAAAGAAATGGGTGGTTTCCTTATCACAGGCAATACCGTCACAGTCGGTACTGAAACTATATTTAGCATTATGAAACCTATATTTAGAAATTGTATTTGCCGTCACTTTGCTGATAACATTCACTCTTCACGCATGAGCTAACTTCATAGGCTGTACATACGAATTCGTTATCCTGAACTGGTGAATACGCCATGATGCGGATCGTATCAAGTGGCACCACAAGCACCAGTGCTTCGCGGATACCATATTCCGTTGTGTTCTCTGAACGTCTACTTGCAAAATTCACGTCTAATTAAGTAGAGGGGATCAAGGGGTCCTCTATGGGGTATGTGAATGTTAATTACCTGTAAATTCTGGGGTAAAGTGGCAGTTGCCATATTTTCATAGTCAATTATAAGGTTTTTTTTTATTTATAAGATTGGCTAATATGTTACATAAAAGTAATGCAATATGAATGTATGTTTATTTTCAGTGAAGATCAAGAAATAACACATATTGAAATAGTATAACATTGACACAAACAATGAAATCATGTTTATTCATTTAATATGATAAAATAGTAACACAATGATGCAAGTAATTGCAATTGCAATGATGCAAACACATTGATCATACATCACCTTAACAATGCATGTAGATGAAGCCATTGAATGACTAAGGCCTCCTTAGATGTTTAAAATTCATTATGTTTTAGTACAATAGTGTTTTTATTTCATCCACTTGAAGCGCCTGAGTTTACAAATATATTCTGTTTGTAAACTTGACAAGTTTCATTTTTTCATCTTGATTTTATGACGATGTTACATTTGGTTTAAATGAATTTGATTGAATTGCATTTATGATATGGCATATTGATATGATATTGATATGGCATATTGATATGTCGGAAATTAGGCTTTACTTTGTAAATATTAAATATAAATACGTTTGACTTATCTGTTGCAGAAACAAAAATGAATTTATGATATGGCAATGTTTCATCCAAATTCAAATTATCATTTTCAATTTTTTTTCTCTCTTGATTTTTTCGCCTTCGCCTCCCAAGACTACCTTAATAAACAAACAAATGTATTTCTTAATTGTCTTGGTGTCAATTATTATAATATCCTAATTAATAATAAAATAAATCAGAAGCCTGATTTTCATTTTGATTATCATTAAATAATATAAAAAAGCAGCATATTTTCCCACCTTCATTTATCTTCCATTCTTCATCTATCTTGGTCCTTTTCATTTCAAACTGCTCCTCCTCATGTCTAACCATTACCTCCTCCGTATCGTCAACAGGCTGAAGTTCACAAATAACTTCCTTCTGTGCAATTACAGGAGTATTTTTGTAGTCACATTAGAAAGTGTCACTGTAAATGTGCTGTTCTTGTTACTCTCATAGTGTACGAAAACTTGTATTCAGAGATACCAAACTATTTTATGTAATAACATGTATTACGTTATTTACTTTAACTTCCTATTTCAAAATTAGAATTATTGAAACCTCACCGCAATAGCATCCTTTTATCCCCATATTGCCAAAGTACACTTACAAAAAATATTTGCACTATGCATTGGTAAACTCAGAAATAATCCTTTCCAAAAAATCGTATTTGGTCAAAATAATTCATGACTTGTTTTGGTAGAGACATATCGATGTCCATTGCATGACAGGTTTACTTTTTCTACCAACGATCGTTTCTTCGCTCAGAAGCTGTCAACTGAGTTATTTAGATAAAATAAAGCAAACTCACAAATTTTCGTCATTGCCGTTTGTTTTGTAAACTACATTACCGAAGCAGATATATAGTATACGAGGTTGATGACTTAATTTTCCTCTCTAGGGGACACTATAATGCATCCATTTCGTTTTAGGAAATCCATTTTATACCATGAAAATCCTATGTTAACCATCCGAGGGAATTGCACGTTATAGAATCTTGATTGAATGTACCAACCTTCTTCTTTCTAAGAGAACATTATTTCACTGCAGCTGTAGCAACTATGAGGCATTACATTACCAACATACACACATGTATCATTATCTAAGTATACATTACCTAAATTTATTTTAGGAGTAAGTCACTCATATCTTCAGCTCTAATTCAATGGTTATGGCTTGTCACGTGACGTAGTCAGGTCACATTTCTGGGAGGGGAGGGGTTTGGTATCACAAACTTTTCAATTCCATAATAAGATAAGCTCTAGGAAATGTGGGATCAAATACCACCTTAAGTGTTAAAATTGAGAAGACGTTTCGTCCGAGAAACTCCCAGAACATTGAAGACTAAGTAAAAAGAATGTGTGACCAGTATTTCGCTATTTTTAACATTGTAGACATGCAAACACCCGATACCTTAAAAATTAAACTACTCAGTCTCCCGCCCATGATGCACTTATGTCTGTCTCCTGAAAATCTTTCTATGGTGTATTTAAATAACTTTGTTTTTGCGGCATTGCTGTTTCGCTGACATACATTGGTCATAACCAAATATTTGTAATTTTGAAAGTATCAAGTATCATTATCTTGTGAAGTCTTCGCCATAGAAAATAAAGCTTATAGTGGACGAACAAATACACGATCGAACGGACGCAAGCACACACAGACCAGACACAGAACTCTATGTGTTCCCGAACGCAATTGGCGGGGCATAAAACAGGATTTAATCCTTATACGTCAAGAAGTATGGACTTTTGAAAAACGTGACGCGACAACGGGTTCAAAGCACGTGATACGTCTTCACCATGTGAAACATGGCTAAAAATACGGTATGCGACAGAGAATCTCAAATAATATGTAGTCATTGACACGACCTACACGGAATAGACGTCCGGATAGTTTAGTTGTATAAATCTGTTTGAATACAAGTTTTAGCCTACCAAAAGTTCCTTCCAGGGCATTTCTAAACTATGAAGTATGAAGTGAAAGCCGTTTTTCAGCATTTGCATATGGAAGGGATAACCTTAGAGTACAAAAAGGACAAACTGTATTGGTGGTTGAACATTTCTCTCCAAGTCAAACCTTTCTTAAGTTCTTCTTTTTTCTTTAAATCATGGTAGCACAGGAAATGAAGCAAGAAATTCAAGGACTTAAATAGGGATAAGTTTAACTTAGGCTGACATCGTATTTTCTTAAACGGGACAACACGAAGCCGTAATTTAAACCTACGCGCACCTGCTAGACTGACTAAAATGGCGGACATCACGTGAAATAAAATGGCGGATAAATGGCGGTTTCTGCTATCACGTCACTTCCGATTGGATCCCGTCTCATCGTGGGTATCATGAAGCAAATCAGATACTAAGCGGGATAACATCTCCGCAGGAAGCGAATCTGAAACTGTCAAGTTGAAATGTATGACTATAGATGTTCCTTCCCATGGGAAGGAACAATGAGTTTTTTTTTTTTTTTTTTTTTTTTTTTTCTTTTTTTTTTCTAAATACACAAACACGGATAAATTTGTAGCTTGAGCAATGAAGAACTTTGAAAACAGAGTCCGTTTCCGTGACTTGTGATTAAAAGGTGTAATCAAAATGCCAGGATCTCTTGAGAAAGGTTTATAACCAGTGTTAAAAATGCATGAAATTTAAAATCAATGTAAAATTGCTTTTCAGAACATGCCCTTTCTGCAATTCCTGTTCAGGCATTTAGTAAAGGTTTTGGTACCATTATAAAATACCCAGTATTCAATGTTGTTTTCCTTGGGATTCCTGCAGTAGTGATTCCAGTCATATGTAAACAGTTTATCAAGTAAAAACTGGGCATACATCAAGTGCATGCCCACATCATCGCAGAAAAAAAAGAATACCATTAAAATGTAATGTCTTGATTTGGATAAAATGGTTTCAAGTCTCAAACTGGACGGAAACGCATAGTAGGTATTTATAACATATTTTCCCAGTTAGAAATGAATAAATGAATAAAGTTATACAAAGAATATTATCAGACTTCCTTATGCATGCTTTTCTGTAATATTTTCATAAACATCGTACCTAAGTTGAAAACCCATTTCTTTGTGAATTCCGGATATAATCTATTGTAAAAAATCTGAATTTAACCTTGGAATATAAATGATTAAAATATTCATAAGTTAAAGAAAAAAAAAATTCCGTTTTTGGTCGCCCGACCGACCCTCTTTTTTCACGGCCGACCCTTAATTTTTTTTTTAAATTTCCGCTTTTAAAAAGAAATCTCTTTTTTTGTTAGTTATCGCATCATTCGGAGGGTAAAAAAAACCAACAACAATAAAATTCAACGACAAAAAAAAAAAAAAAAAAAAAAAAAATTAAAAAAAAAAAAAAATATCCCTACCTACCGACCCTCTTTTTTTCTGGCTGGAGACCAGTAACGAAACTTTTCTTTTTTTTACCTTACCTGAATATAATACAATTGTCAATTTTTTTCAGTACAAAGATAACACTTGCAAAGGATTGGACAGTTTCTTTTTGGCCAAATTGGGTTTAGAATACATTATCATGTCTGTACCGTGTTCCTCAAAACTGATTGTCGATTTCCTTTGAAATCCAAATAGAGAAAACAGCAGATGTCCGTTGAAGAAGCCCTTGCTTGCCTTAAGGAAAACCGACTAGACCAAGCAGAGATTCTCCTGTTATGTTGACAGGGGATTAGTTTGCAGGGGAATCCAATTTTCATGTTATTAAGAACGTTTCCAACCGAGGATTGATGATCGCTTTAGAGATGGACAGGGTCATATAATAGTGCGTTATCGGCTCCATTCACATGACGGGATGCTTTTTACCTTGGTCCAACCGACAGTATTACCGTCAGTTTTAAGACGTTTGTACGAAATGTATGGGCCATGTGACCGATTAGTTGGAGCGTCCGACAGGCTCCATCCCCGACCTCGACATACCAGTTTCGGGATAATGTTGACATACGTCCCCAAATGTAAGTGAGATACTGTCGATGATTTTGGTACTACATCAATTCTATGTCTGGACCAGTGACATACTTGCAGTACTGGTCATATCATTCTCACACCGAGTTAAGTAGTCCTGGGTCTGCCATAATAATTTGCACGACAAATAAAGGGAGATATAAAAGTACCACTTTAAGTATTTACCTTTAAGTTAATAAATAACAGATGTATATCGAAATAATGAACATACCAGTACAATCGAGAAATGCCGTTAGGGCAGAGAAAACGGGATCGTCCTCGTAATGGAGAATTCCTAAATGCACGCAAGTTTTCATTTCGATGATACGCCATCGCTTGTAAAATAATGTCATGATATAATATGACCTGTCCTTGATACAATCCGCCGCTAATGAACGTTAAGGTCTTGAAGGTTGACACGATATCTTAATCTTTAGACATACAAAATATTATCATTGATAGGTGTAGATTGTTCTTTTATTTTTTTCAAGTGCTTTACGTCCGTCATACATTCTACTAATTATACAAATTGAAGCTGCTGACATTCAAGATTTTAAATGCATATCAGGAGCCACAAAGCCGCTGTAAAGCTTTAAACTTGTGTGGTAGGCTTAATAAAGGTTTAATGAGGATATACAGACATGTTTATTATCAGGAAATATTTCATCATTAAGACTGCCCAACAATCAAACTACGTGTATCTACTATTGACTATTGACTATTTGAATTTACCGTCGCTTCGACAGTATTTCAGTCATATAGCGACGTCCAGCTAATTAAAGGTGGGGGAAGACCCCGAATGCACGGAGGCATCCGTGTAGAACCACCGACCTACCGCAAGCCAGCTCAGGAAGATTCTCACATGTAGAATGCCCGGAAATCAAACTATTTGAGTGTAATCTACTAACTCGACAGAGATAGGCGTGTTTTACCAAAGTGTTTGTATGCAAAATACCTTACCGCCAAATTAAGTAAAAAGTAGTTTGCACTTTATAAAATTATCTTGCAGTCAATTAGGGTTTGAGAATATAGCTCGACGTCTGAACTTGGAATAATGCTCCATAATACATAGACAACGGAACATTTGACTTTGTAATAGTTTGTTACATTAGTATGTGAAAAATTATTTTTTATACCCAGTTTATTATTCATTTCACGAAATATCAGTAAATATTAATTTAAATTCGAAATAAAAAGACATATATCTTACTTATCATATATCTACATGTGATATTTATTGTGTATTTCGTTGGATGAGTTTCCATGGGATTTGGAAACACGATCAACTTAATTTCTGGAAATGTTTTAGATGACGGCCGAGTCAATATATTTTCTCATCAGTCTATCTTGATTTCATGATATCAAATGTACTTTTTATTGTCAAGGCCATCTAATAGAAACAAATCTGTTATGTGGTATCAAATTCACAATAAAGAGGGATTACACCAGAGTATCCCATGATTAAACGCTATATTTTACGATTAAAACACCTCAATATGCATTCAAACGATCTATATAAATATTTTTTGTCTTCCTTTTTAACGACATGAAATTTATGGAAATACGTACCAGAGACAATATCAAGGCAATATGATTAACATGTTCACATTTGATATTAATATTTCATTAGCTTAAAAATGATTGAGAAAAAAAAACTGCATTGATACATGAATATTGCCTTTCTTAGCATGTATTTTGATTGTCAGTTTTTGATCATTAAATACGTTTATAAACATATTTTTCTATGTCTGAAATACGATAAATGTTCATTAAACGCAAGTCGCTTAGTTGATATGTATCCTTAATCTATTACGTATTATCGTATAAGCTCTCGACGATCATCTGTGCAACTATTGTGTAACATTAAAACTGTTATATTATTTCATTTTAGAAGCGTAAATTAGTTTTGTCAAATATTTCATATGTTAAAAATACCCTCTCATATATGAAATTGTTGTTGTTTTTCAATTCCTAGAATTCGTATGCTTATCTGCCAGTGAACATTTCAACAATAAAACTCCGCACCTGCCTACATTATTCGAATTTTGGGGACAGAGTATGACAATTGTTGAAATAAAATTGCATAGTTCGTAGAAATATAACCCTTTCCTAAATACCATTTCTTGTTTTTATTTTTTATATCAGTTTGAATAAAAAATCAAATAACATATATACATGTAGAACATCTATACATTGATGACCTGTTCGAACAGAAATATACTGGATAAAAAGTGATAAAAAATCCCAAGATTGTTGTTGTATTGGGGTTTACCGTCGCTGAGATAGTATTTCAATCATATAGCGACGTCCAGCTAATTACAGGTGGAGTAAGACCCCGAGTACACAGAGGTACCTGGGTAGAACCACCGACCTACCACAAGCCAGCTGGAAGGCTTCCTCACATGAAAAATCCGAAGTCCTTACCGGGATTCGAACCCACAGCGGTGAGAAGCTGAGAGATTTGTAGTCCACGACTGTAACCGCTCGGCCACGGCGGCCCCTTAAAAATCCCAAGAAAGAAAGAAAAAAAATGATTCAATGGGCACCGCTTTTCAGATTGATCTTAATAATACTTTAGTGCGATTACGAAGTCCCACAACAAACAATTTGTAACGAACGCTGTAGAAATCCTGTCAGAACACACAAACACACACACTGTTGACACCGACTAAGCATGTGAGACAGTCAATCCTGAAAAATTATTCGGCTATCAACACCATATTTCTTGCCCCCAAATCGATAGATTGGTTTGCCTTGTCTGTCTGAGTGACCGTCTGTCTATGGATAACTCAAACCGACGCGAAGTAGAGTGACCAAAAACCATAACTCTACCTGGTCAACTTTTGAATTATCTCCCTTTATTTGATTTTATGATGATTTTTACTTGGGATAATTATTTTAAGTTTACATGGTATCGGCTTGAAACACAAAAATATACATAATGTGTGCCTAGGCGAAGTATAAAGACCAATAACCATATCTCTACTCAATCCCAATTTTTAATAATCTCTCAGATTTTAATGCATTATTCATTTACTATATCGGATAAAAGCTTGATAGTTTGTGAACTTACATAAGGGAATCCCTTTTAATATACGTCAGTTGTTATGCATATATCCCCTTGGGTGGGGTCAAGGAGGATAAGCTCGAAAGAGATCAATACTTCCTTGATAAAAAAATACAAAGTCTTATTAAAAGCTTTCTGCAGGTATCAAACAATGAAAGGAAAATGAATGTAGTTGCTTTCTGTTACTATGAAAATCCTTTGAATACTTGTGTAAACTATTTTTAAACTGTAGTTGCTGAACATAATCCGTGTTTCGGAGAAGTATAACGCATGCATTTAAATTACTTTGTGTGACTTTAGTTTTTTTATATAAAAAAAACTTTAAACGCTAAGCAACACAAGTAGAACCAAGTTCCGCGGAGACCTCGACGGGCAAGTGAGACTGTCAAGACAAAAAACAAATCTCAGGTCCAGACGTTGTCAAAACTGATTTACTCAGATGCGTCTTATTTATTCCTTCAATGAATGTTTCAGTTTGCGGATGTAGCAGGATATGGTCTAGAGTTACTTACTTAAATGGAATTGATACTTCAAAGTCCAGCAAAATGCCTCGGCAATTGTAGAAAACATCAAAAAGCAGAGACAAAGTTTCACCTTGTTAGAATTGTAAATGTATATTTCGACATTTTGGCATGTTTACGTACATTTATTTTAATGTAAAATGCAACACATAGTGTAACGTTTTGCTTTATCACTGATCAAGTAAATCGAATGGTTAGGCCGTCTGCACGATAACCGGGAAGTCGCGTACTCGATTACCGGCGAGGACACCTTAAGTCTATAAGATGGTGTGGGTGCTCAGTAAATGAAATACGTTTCTTAATCGGTTGATGCAGTTTCATAGAATTAAGAATTTGGTATAACGCAAATTATCCAGGAAGCCTGATTTTTTGGGCCAGTTTAAGAAAAGCAGTTTTCTTTTGAACAATGTACATGTATGTGCGTTTTTTCTTTACACTGGCAGATCTACGTATCACAAAGAGGACATGGTGAGCTTTAAAGCTCTAGGAATGTCCAAAAATAAAATCACACACACACAAATATATATATTCTTGTAATTGACCCCGCCTTTTCGTAATATTCAAAATCCGAGTTTAAACTTGGTCCCATGCAGAACTATCAAAACAGTCTTAGGGTATTTGGTGTTAAAACTCATCTTGTGAAATTTATTTGTGCACAGAACTGCAGACTTATATTGCTATGTAGTTTGATTATAATTATACGTGTTAATAGTAAAGTAATGAAAATATGCGTCTTAATTTACACACCGGTACTTTATAAATGCGAATTTTCGTCCTTTTTAATTAAAAAAAATTATTAAGGAATCTTTATTTAAAAGGAAAAAATAGAAGGAAGTTTATGCACTACTTTTGCCATTATGCCAGCGTTTTTCTCTTCCTCCGAAACACACGACAAAGAAACGCATTCGACTCCAGTCATGCTGGCGTTGCAACTGCGATATGATTTATCTGCGCCAGAAAACTCTGTTAAGGTGAAAAGTCTCTGTAATGGTTCCGCTACATTCCATGGCATTTCACGGAGATAACCAAGGTTTCCTTAGGATTCCTTGGTTATCTTCGTAGAGATCAAGTGGTCCAAGACATAGCGAAACCATTACAGGGACTTTACCTTAATGGCAAAAAAGTATCAAACGTCTTACATACTATGCCATCGTCACATTAATGAGGTTTATAGGTGGTATTGAACTATGTAATGCGAATCATATGACGGTGGTAAAGAGTTCATGGGGTTCAAATAGTGGTGTAACTAAGACAGTGTGGGCACGATACAGGGGAACGTATCTGAGAACATGCGAACTTAAGAAGGTATGAGATTTTGTCTTGCCATTTGTTTAATTGACACAACAAATTGTATAGTAAACATGATTGTAACCGCATAGCAAGAAAACTACCTTCAACATGCAAAACACTTATTGCACGATTTGATGGTTCTAATGAAATTATCATACGCCTGGAATACTCTTCTAGGTAAGGGGGCATGCTAAAAAATTTATGCGTTTTTTGTGTTTTTTTGGCTTGCAATGCCAAGCCTTGTAGCGTCAATTTATGGATTAATATAATCGATATATTATCCTTATCAATATAATATAATATTATATAATCTAAATGCAATAAAACTGTATAACATGATGTAAGGAAGAAGGAATAGGTCAACAGAATTATGTTATGAATCTTTTTAAATGCAATGATGTGGAGAATACACTTTTGAAAGGAAAGTTTCAGGTTATTATTATATGTGTCATGTCGTTCACATATAAACATAATTAAGGACACAGTCTGATAGTGTTCATTAGGAAGACTAATGCAATTTTATTAAACAGTCAGTTCGGATTTCAGACACAGCTTACGGTCAATGAAAGGCGCTATGCAACGACGTTAATTGGAAATGGACTCCTTTTCACGTCTTCTACAAGCTTCGACCAAGTAATCAGCAGCTCATTTCCTTCGGTTATTGAAATATCACCGATTACATAAAGAATATAAGTCCATTCTTTCAGTCCGAGCGGATTTAATCTTCTTGCACTACATAAAATTAATGTACCATCATGCCGATCTTGTATCATTATATTGCTAAGCTATACTAACACAAATATGTACACTATACAATAGTTAAACTCGGGGATGATCGTTTCCAAACAAATAAGTAAGAAGGATACTCATTTCATTTGGCAAAAATAATACGTACTAGTCCTTTCCAGTGACAGGTTACAGTCAATCGAAACGCCTCGGTGATAATATAGAATGACGGAATTACCCGAGAAGTTCCGAGTGAGGTTACGGTCCCGCGGATGACTGGTTTACCTTCTACCATAGGAATTTTCTCATCCAGCAGCTGTCAATCAGATATTAAGGTTAGAATATAAAAAAAACCTCATATATTGCAAACTTATAAATTTCTATTAACTTGTTCTTGCTTCTTTAAGCACACTTATATAAAAGAATATGTATTTCTGAAAAAGAATAACAATAGAGCAATCCATATGTGAGGAAGAATAACACAGGTGAAGCTATGAGTGTATGAGAAAGTATTTTAAACACCATAATATGTTACAAACTTGTATATTGTGCGAAGTGTTAACTGTTTGTGCATGTATATTTTTATACAATAATGGAAAAATCAAACACACACACAAATATATACACACAGAGAAGAATAAATACGTCGGTAACCTATCAAACTAGAGTTTTAAGTAAATGTTTGAACGTCAACACACTTAAATCCAAAAAGTAGTTTGTTTTTTTTTCATTTTTATAACAAATGAACTTATAGCTTCGTTAGGAATAAATAAGTTTGTTAATATCGGATGATTTCAAAGACGGAGCTCGTACATCATGTAAGTCTGCTTATTTCCAAACCACTAATTTAGATAACGAAGTTGTGCTGATTGTCAATTAGTCAGCCTATATTACGTGTTTTCAACGTGTAAATCTAATTGTAGGGAAGCTTCCCATTACAGTAACTGTGAGAACAGATTCAAAGTGTCGAAGGTTTGCGATTAAAAGCTGTAATTAAACACCAAGAATCTTTGGGAAAGGTTTATGTAACTAAGGTTAAAAATGCATGAAATCTAAAATCAATGTTAATTAATGCTTTGCGAACAATATAATTTGCGTTTTGGATAGTTTATGCAGTTCCTGTACAGACATGACATTTTTAAAGCTTGAGTACAATGGAAAATACCGCATTATTCAATGTCGTTTTCTGTCGGTACAGTAAAGCAGAAAAAAAAGTGAATTTGAGTCTTGATAATAACTCCTGGTATAGAGCCACATTATACGATTCTTATTAAAATTTCACAGAGAGATTCTTCAAGCTACTCTTCAAATCTTCAAATGGAGATAACCACTCTTTTCTATTCAAGGGAAATATTTCATAGTTTTAAAGGGAGATAAATCCTGAAAATAAAGATAACGGAGGTTTTAGGTATTCACATTACTTAATTTACTATATACGTGTCAATATGTCCCTCGGTTTTACATAGGTTGACCACTTAAAGTTTATATTATCTAGGTAAACTTTAAAACCTTGAAGTGCCAGTATCACATTATTTTTTAACTAAATCTGAATGAAACCTTCACCATAAAGTCCTATCTTAAAGAGCTCGAGAGAGAAAACAAATTACGCGGAAGATTCCTTAAGAAAAAACACTATGACAAATTGTAGCTTTCTCGTTCTATATTCAGCTCCCAACAACGTCATCATAAAATAAACATACCAGGAGTATTTCAGAGGTTTCTCCATATCTCGAAAATGTATCATTCTCTTGTAAATTTTAAGTTTAAACGTACTTTGAAGTGCAATTTAACCTCATTTGAGTTATTTTTTCCCTTGTAAATTTAAACACAAAACGAACTGCAACTTTAATGAAGTAGCTTGAAGAATCCCCCCCCCCCCCCACACACACACAAATGAAGAGCCAAACAGAAATCACTGTAAAACACTTAACTGCCATTAATTTATATATCGTTATGGTTTTCATGAAAAATGGGAATGCGACGATGTGTTGAAGACACACTTGAGTTAAACTGTTAGCCAGGTCACCTCGTGAAGGTTTCATCAGACCTAGTTAATATGGAAAACACAACTAGGCTAGGAGACTCTATAAACACTAAAGCAACTGTAGATGATGCTTGGAGTGTTTGTGCTTCCTTTGACGCTCAAATAGAGACAAAGAAAATGTCCTCTGAAATACTTGATCCTTGCTCACATTTAAGAAACCGACGAGATTATGCAGGGACTTTTCTAATGATTCCTACGATTTTGGAAAACATTAATTTGTTGTTGAAACAAAGTTTCTATGTGAGACAGAGTTAGTGTATGTCTTGTAGACAAGAGATATAAGAACACTACCAGTAACATTGTCCTGATACCGTGTTAACTGGTCCTGTATCTATTATACGATGCACGATAATCAAGAATGATTTACCAGTACCATTTAAATAAAAAAAAATATATATTTAAAATGAAAATCTATACCTACATAATAATTACATAATGTACGTATCAGGAAGTGTCATTACAGCAGAGAAAACGGCATCAAAACACATTATGTAAGATTTATTTCTAAGTACTTTCATAAACCTTTTAGGTGGTGATTAGCACCCCGCATTTATAACATAAGTAGATGGAATAATATGATTCGCCCTTGATACAATCATACCTAATGGTTGCTCATTACATCCATCTCTAATGAATGGTAAAGTAGTGAAGGCTGTGATGATCTGATTCGTGTTATTTTGCGAACAATTTACGTCATTCAAATTTTCTACTCATTATATAAATTGAACATGTTGACATTCAAGATATTTAGATCAACCGATATGGATTTCAGGAGCCACAAAAGCACTGTAAAGCTTTGCAGATGTATGTGAGGCTAAATTAAGACTTAATGAGGAAAAACAAAGTATGTTTAGTAATGATGAACAAGAGATGTTTCATCATTAACAGGTTTCACAAAAACATGTAGGGAAATCAAACTTGGGAAATCGTTTAAAAATGCATGTGCGTAAGATTCATTTGAACATGTTTCTTTTACCTCAATATATCGAAATGAGAATCCGTTAATTCTACGAGTATGAAATAATCTTGAATCAATGCGGTTTGAGAATATAACCGTATACATCACTGGTCCTACACGGAGAACGTAGAGAGGGTTTAGTATAAGCTGAAAGAACTTTCCTCCTAATCGATGTAAATGGAATAAGTTAAAAATCAATGAATGATTTTTCGAAAATTATGAAAAATGCCCAACTTTATTTGTGGACGACTTCTGAAATATTTTTTAAGAGTGAAAAAATGTATATTGTTTAAAAATTAATTAAAAGGGTTTCCCACCTTCCTTTTAAATCAGTGGTATCCTACATTTTGTAAAGGCAGCTATAAATTGATCGATTTCTAATACACTGATCTCATAATCGATGCATGACAATACTGAGATAGTAATCAATATCTCCGGCAGATATAACGAAAACCTAAACTAGATAGTTTTAAAATGTTGCATGCCAATTATCGTTTTAAGACATTTTTGTCTCTGGTCTTATAACATTTAATATACGAATTTGATCAAATATATTTCACAAGAATGAGTTAACCTGGTCCAGTATTTAATGCCACCCAGTATCCGAAGTCGTTCGGTATTTTGTTTTTTTTTTTGTATTTTGTTTTTAATTTCAAGAATTACTTTGCATAACTGCAAATGCATAGTCACTTTTTATAACATTTGAAATTTGTGAAAATGATTTATTAATAAGACCTAATCTATCCCTAACTGAAATTGATGTAAACTTATCGTTAAGCTTTAAATCCCGCCTATGAAAGCAGCTCGTTCACAGATGGTCATTGACTAAGATTTTGATATTTAACTATCCGTGTGTATTAGGTCCATTAAAAATCTGAATGTCCAATGTCATGAATGTCGTGCCGCGACATTCAAAATCTGAATGTCCAATGTCGTGAATGTCGCGTGCGACATTCAAAATCTGAAGGTCCAATGTCGTGAATGTCAGTGCGCGACATTTCAATATTCTGAATGTTCAATGTCGTGAATAGTGAGAGTTGAATGTCGTATGTTGTATGTCGTATGTCGAGCCAACTTCACACTGCCCTATTAATACCCATTTATAGACGCTTGGTCACCCGATGCAACCATCCGTGATTTAAGAGAAAATGGATGGTTTTCCCATTAAAGGCATTACCGCCACAGTCGGTATTGAAACTATATTTAGAATAACAAGACTTTTTTAGATTTTTTATTTTCATTTGCCGTCACTTGGCTGATGACATTCGTTCGCGCATGCGCTAACTTCATATGCTGAAGTTATGAACTCTCTATCCGGAACTGGTGAAGACGCCATGTTGCAGATTGTGTCACGGGGTACCGCAAGCACCTGCAATCTATATTTAACCGTTTTCGCCGGATTTGCATTTACGGAAAAACCGAGTTTATCTGTCCGGAAACAAAGACTCCACCAACATGAACAAGGGGGAGTAGATTTTCCTTCTTCTGATCATCTGTGAACGGGTTGCTTAAAGAAATTGACCCTGTCCTGAGAAAAAAGGTATTAACAGTTCCCAAAATTGTCAGTAATTGCATAATTGAAATATAACTGCATAGGGTGTTGAAGTACTATTACCCATTTTCTATAACACCAACAATGAGTTTTCATTTTTTTTTTCACAACTTACTTTGTTCTTTTAAATATCAAACAATATATAAAGGTTATCAGTAGCTTATGAACACTACAATTAAGTAAAGCAATATCGTCAGCATACAGAATCAAAATACAACTTTTTTACATATGGACATCAATACCCTAGACTGTTTGCATAAAATAATCTAAAACATAGGACATTCGTAAGGTTGTGAACAAGTCTCTTGTAGTACAAATGTATCACACCCAATCCGCAAACTAATCATTCAACAGTGCTTTTAACGTGATCTAACACGTGATTTAACTGTCTGGTGCATAGGAAGCATAATATACAATATAAGGTGCGACCTGGAAGTCCTAGTTTCAATACATTTGCCCATACATTGGCACGAATGCTTAAGTAAAATCTATAAAAGCACAAAAAGTTGTTTACCCCGACTTAGCATGTGAGAGATTTAATCATGAAGAGTAAACCTCTTACCAACCGTTTCCAATATGTTCTCAGTTGATTTGATGTAGGTCGGTTTTTTAATGTAAATAACCTATTTCAAACAATGGCATTAAGAAAGTACAATGACTTATGTAGATACATTTTGCTTTCTATTATAACCACTCTTCTGATAAACACATATACACAGCCAGCACCTAATGCTTGTACCCAATTTCTCGTTTTCTGAATATATTTCCTTGTTCCCTCAAGAACTTGTCTCAATCCCGCAAACTAGTAGAATTATATTTCCTTTAAGATAATGTTACGGTAAAAACGAGGATTACTGTGTCACGTTTATTTTCATGCCAGTTTTACGTGCGTTTAAAACTTCCAACTTAACTGATGATTTCCATAAGCCCAAGCGACATGAGAAGAAAAAAAAAAAAAAAGCTCGTGCCAGTCGGAGTGAACCTCTTCAGCGAGACTGTCAAAATAATACAACACGTTACACGTCCAGACGTGGTTTATATAATTAAATCTGATGCAACTCATTCATTTTCTCTCTGAATGTTTCAGGATATGGTCTATAGGTTTCTGCGAAAATAAAATTAATACTTAATACTGCGGTTAGATTACACCAACAAGTAATGACAGACACAATATCAGTTGGTTTGAATGTACATGCATATTTCGACATTTAGGCCTGCGCATTTCAATTAGTATTTCTAAATAAAAGATGGAATGTAGATAAATAATATATTTTTATACACCTTCTGTCCGTCCAAGTGGTTAGAACAGGAAAGTCGCGCTTTCGAATTTCAACGAGGACTTACTTAAGTCGATACAATGGTGCTGGTGATCGGATGAAATATTACATGTATAAGAGCTCTACCTGAACCGATTGGCGAAGTCTCAGAGAATCATGCTAATTCTGTAGGAAGTCTGAACCAGAGTTCACTTACCGATACCAGTATCGTCCTGCATAATTCACGTGCGTCGCTATCTTCTGTCAGGTCTACATATCACGAAGATTGTGTTGTGTCCGACGATTTTCTTAAGAATTTCTTGTAACTAGTAGAATACGATGTTTATGGCTATACCCCCTTAATGTAATGTACTATACTACTGGAGGTTGACTCTAAAAGGAGTTCGATTGTGTCTGTTAATGAAGTAAATTTGTCTGGATAACTTCCAGTTTAATGGTAATGTTCAAATGCAATCTAGTTTCAGATTGAGCTACAAAAATGACTCAATTTTTATTTAAGAAAACAATAAAAAGAATGACTCACTTTTTTATCAGAATAACAGACAACGTTCGGCAAACGTTCGGATATTCGGCAAAGTTCGATTATATTTGAATTCAGATGATAAAAAACCTTATTCAAACTAGGACACGGGTTTATGGCTATAAACCGTTTGCCAAATTCCATTTAGACTAAACTCGTATTAGTTGGTATTTAGTAATGTCACTTGAATTATCAAATTGAATAGGAAAACATTCGTTGTTTTTTTTGCATCACCCTATGTCTGAATTTCATTGAAATGTTTTGATAAAAAATATAAATATAATTTGTATACAATTGTATGTATCATATCAAAATGAGCATATGCAATATGATCTGCAGACATAACGCTGTTAAAGAGGGGTGTTAGTTTGAGGATTTCTTTATGCGCAGTAAATCAGAAAATGTTTGTTTGTTGGTTTTAACGTCCCACCGACAGTATTTCAGTCATTTGGAGACTACTTCTACTTGAGACAGATATGGTGCTGCCACACTGCAGTATCACGCCGTAGAAATGTGCCATACTACACCCGGTCACATTACCCTGACCGGGCCAACCAGTCCTTGAACTACCTTCATATGCTGAGCGCCAAGCAAGAGAGCTGTAACAGTACCATGTTTTACGATTTTGGTATGTCGCGGCCGGAGATCCAACCCACGACCCCCCACTCCGGAGGCGGACGCTCTTACCACTCGGCCACCTGAGATGGCTAATTCAGAAAATAAATCTGACAGTAAAAATGCATATAAGAAACTATTTTCCATGTACAAGCTAGTTTTCGGTATATTATAAACAATATACCGTTAAATTCTGCATCATATGAACATAGTTACGAGGAATGCTCAAATACGAATGCATCTAATCACAATTTCACAAACGAGTGAAAACGTATCCCTGATAGATTTCACTGAACGTTTTAACACGTACCCTCGAATCACCTCCAACAGATATGTAATATTCCAGACTTCTGATCTAGTCATTAAAGTCATTTTCAACGTATTTTCTAGATGACTATGAAGAAGCTGGATTATTGCATAGCCGAGGCGGTTGCGTTGGACAAATGTTCGACATAAAAAGTATATTTTTTTAGCCATAGGAACAGAAGAAAATAACACGGGGCAAGGTCAGGAGAGTGAGGGTGAGGGAGCACAACAACATTTTCCTGTTTCAGGAAGTCATGTACAAAAGACGTCTTGTGCGATGACGCATTGTCGTGCAGCAATCTGACTTTCGTTTTTTTATGCCTCCGAGATCTGTGATCAGGAGCATATTGTTTTTTGCACTGTCTGTTTTTTGTTTTGTTTTTTTGTTTGTTTTTGAATGGTTTGTCAGAAACTGTAACATAAGCCATAACTTGAAAACAATACAATGTACTGACCTATATAGAATGCGACTTAGAGAAGTGCAGTGATTAAGAACCATATCCCTACCTGGCCCAATTTTTGAATATTTTTTTTTCAATTTTTGTCGGGAACATTACATGTACTCGTAAATTATTCAAGGTGTTTCCTTGAACCTTAAAATATAAATAGATGGTGATGTTGGAAAGTGCAGTAACCAAGAGCCATAACTCTGTCTGGTCCGATTTTTGTATTACAATGTATCTCCCTTTATTTCATATAATTTTTGTCCAGAACTTAACTCCCAAACTATTCTGTAATTACCCTCACAGCATTTTTTTCTACTTCATAATTGGAGCGGTAGGTCGGTTATCAAATCCAAGTTCTTAGGCATGTAACTGGTGTATCTATGTTTGGGGCACAAGTATAGGGTAACGGTCAAGATAACCTGTGTGAGAGAAAGAGAACAAGAAGGAGACAGAGAAAGTGCTTCGTAGTGCTTCTTTCATATTCACAGACAAGTTAACAAAGATAATTATTTGTCCCAAACAGTTAGAGTTCATGTATTATTCATTTTCGTGTATCATGGAAACATGATTTTATACATAATTTTAACTTTTGGGCAGCTTAAACACTTTCGTTACCGACAATATTCCACTCTCGCTGCATTACATCATTATCTGTTTTTACGAAGCAAGAAATTCATACACAACGAAAGATAAAGGCAGCAATAGCATGTACAAAGTATTACGTATATTGGTCACACAGTAGTTATATTTATATGAATATCATATTGCCTTTTTAAAGATAGCGAATTTGAAATTTAAATCTTGACATTATATCTTTAATCAAAAAGATTATTTCATATAAAGCATATAAAGAATTAAAACTCGTGTTTTAGCTAAATCAGCTTTCTTTGAAATTCCCTCAGCATTTTTTATCAAGTTTTACGTTATTGTTAGTTCTGCGTTGCGTTCACATAATTTTAAAGTAAAGAAAATTTCAAGGCATACAAAATTAATTCGCTGAAGAAAAGCAAGTAATCAGTTAATGAATTTACTTTATAGAATAATACTGGCGCCTTACGGTAAAGTCCCTGTAATGGTTCCGCTACATTTCGAACCTCGTGGCCTTTTAAGGAGATAACCAAGGTTTCCTGATGTTTCATTAGGGTACCTTGGTTATCTTGGTAGAGGTTAAGTGGTCCAAGATGTAGCGGAACCATTACAGGGACTTTACCTTAAACAAAGTACAACAATGTTTTTTATGACTAAGAAACCAGGAGTCGGATTATTTATCTAGCTGTAACGTGCGTTTCGACGAACGGAAGCATACATATTTACTTTATGTGAGAAATATTTCACAGTCCAAAAGAAGCTTAGTAGATATACATAATTATTTTCTTAGGCTAGAGAGTTTGGTCGTGCTACGAGTGATCTCAAAAATGAAGTGCATTACACAACATAGCATAACATAAAATTATGTTTATATAGGTACATCATAATTGAGCATGTACATGTAGTTCAGTTCACTATACGTGTATAACGAATTGATATTAAAATATTATTGGTTCCCGGCAGTTTTTATCAAGTTCGGGGCACACAGGCAATAGTATTGTAAATTCTATTAAGAATTCCTTCGACATTAATGAATTAAATTTGGAATGTTTATTTCAGATAGCGCTTACCTAATTTAATTTCAAATCATCCAGATATAGGATGAAACTATTTTGTTGTTTAAAGGTACCTGCCTTTAATAGTAGTCTAGCTTAAATATAAAATATTTGGGTCCGTTTCACCAAATTTCGTACGGGCAAAATAGATCTTGGTCTCAGGGGCCTCTGTGGCCAAGA